>UELW01000456.1:600000-1001169 GCA_900490495.1 Danionella dracula
CTCAATGCTGACGATTTAATTGACGGTGGTATCTTTGGGAGGTCTGAAGAAGGTTGTTCCGAGCTTTTCTCCAGGTTAGCTGGCAACAGCTGATAAACCTTTGGGCAGATGGAAACCGCACCTGCATCTCTTCTTCTGGGAACAATGGAGGGGTAAACCCAAACTGGCACTCGAATGGGGATAATCCAGTTGCAGAATATTTGAGGGTGTTGTGGGTATATTCTACCCATATGATATAGGTGTAGGATTGTTGGGTGTCATGTAACGCAGGGTGGTTTCTAGACTTTGATTCATTCTTTCCTTCCGACCATTTGGCTCTATTGGAGCCTCAACCAGTCAATTGTCTAGGTTCCACCCAAGGTTACAGAAGGGCCCTCTATCTGAAACAATATCCTGGGTAATGACAAACAACCTGAAGACATGATTCTTGAGTAGTTTGGCTGTTTCCTTGGCTGAAGGAAGTTTGGGCAGTGGAATGAATCTGACTGCTTAAGAGAATCGGTCGACTACAACCAAGATCACTGTTTTGCCCTAGGAAGGTGGAAGTTCAGTTTTAAAATCCAGTGACCACACATGTGACCAGGGTTTGTGGGGTATGAGAAAACAATGAAGTAGTCCCTGCGGACACTGGTGAGTAAACTTCCCTTGATAACACACTGAGCAAGCCATCACATAAACCTTGACATCCTCTTTAATGGATGGCCACCAAAAATGCAGCTAGAGAAACTTAAGGGTCCAAGCATAACCAGGATGGCAGGTCAGGGAAGATTCATGAACCCACTGCAAGGCCTGGGCCCAAAATGATTGAGGGACAAATAGACTACCCACAGGTCCTCCACCTGGATCAGGTTCTTGAGATTGAGCTGCTTGTACCAGTCCTGCAAGTTTCCATTAAAGGCGTGCAATGATCCGTGAATTAGAGATGACTGAGGTGAAGAGTTTTTCCTGTGTTTCAGGAGAGTAGGCTCGGGACAAGGCATCCGGCTTGGTATTCTTGGTGCCAGGTTTGTAAGACAGAATGAACTGTAAGTGATTAAAAAACAGACTAACGAGCCTGACTGGGATGCAAATCCTCAGCCTGCTGAAGATGTTCAATGTTCTTGTGGTCTGTAAGGATCTGAAATGGATGGTGAGCCCCCTCAAACCAATGACACCACTCCTCCAAAGCGAGTTTGACAGCGAGCAACTCTCTGTCCCCCACATGGTAATTGCGTTCTGCATCAGACAGTCAGCGTGACATAAAAGCACCTGGGTGCATCTTCCCATTCTCATACCTCTGAGACAAGATGGCTCAGATGCCTAGATCTGACGCATCCACTTCCACAAAAAAAGGGTTTACCTGGATCAGGGATAGCGAGAATAGGGGCAGAGGTATAGCAACGTTTGAGATCCAGGAAAGCCTCTGTTGCCTCTGGACCCCATTTAGTCTTGATACCTCCTCCCTTAGTCAGTACCGTTAAAGGGGCCACTACTGAACTAAAATTCGGAATAAACATCCGATAGAAGTTAGCAAAGCCAACAAAGTGTTGAACCTTCTTGACAGAGGTGGGAATGGGCCAATTGAGGACTGCCTCAACCTTCTTAGGGTCCATTTCCATGAGACCAGGAGAGATAGTAAACCTGAGAAAGTATGTCTGGGTTACATGGAATTCACATTTCTCAGGCTTCACAAAAAATTACTCTCCAAATGCCTTTGAAGAGCTCTGCTGACATGACTGAGGGTGAGAGAGACGCTGAGTAGGGATCTTAAGCCTCTTAGCGAATGATAAACCTAGAAAGTCACCTGCTGCACCAGAATCGATCATAGCCTGGACTGGATACTGGTGGCCATCCTGTGACAAGGTGGCTGGAACTACAAGGACAATGTTAGGCAGAGGTGTACAAATTTCCCCCTCACAGCCCTCCTGTAACTGGACCGGGGCAATCGTTTCCAAAAGCTCAGGACAAGTGGACCGTAAATGCAGAGAAACACCACAATAGAGGCAAAACCAATCCTGCATACATTGTTCCCTCTCATTGGGAGAAAGCCTGGAGCGGCCCAACTGCATCTCTTCTGAAACATCGTGGGTCTCTTCAAGGACTGGAGGTGGTTTGGACAATAGAGTATAACCTGGAGAAACAGGGTTATTTAAATTAACTTGAAACTGAGATGTCCTACAACGTGCTACTTCCTTCTCTCTCAAGCGATTGTCTATGAAAATGGCCATTTAAATTAGGGATTCAAGATCTTTAGCTGGCTCTCAAGTTGCTAACTCATCTTGGAGAGCTTCTGACAAACCTCCCAGAAAGCATATTTTCAAGGCCTCATGGTCCATCCACTTCCTGCAGCGATGGTCCGAAAATCAATTGCAAAGTCTGCTGTACTGCGAAAACCCTGACGAAGAGTAAGCAGACGCTTAGAGGTCTCCTGACTCTTGACTGGATGGTTGAACACTCTCTTGAATTCCTCCACAAAAGCTATTTAGGACTTGCTACAAATGGTCTGAGACTTCCAAACTGAAAAGGCCCAGAGTGCCTTGTCAGATACTAAGGTGATCATATAAGCAATCTTTTAGCGATCAGTGGGAAAACTTGAGGGCTGTTCAAAGGTAAGTGACCATTGCTTGAGGAACCCTTGGCAAGAACTAGGATCACCAGAAAATGGCTTAGGAAGAGGAAGGCGCGGGTTACTTGCTGAGACAAAAAGAAGGCTATTGCTACTTTTAGGTGTGGTGGAAGAGCCAGGACGTTGTTCAGACAGATGACGGATGGAAGTCCTTACATCTGCAAGGAATTCAAAGTGTTTGGTCATGAGCTCTTCTTGACGATGCAAAATGTCTTCGTGACGCTGGTATGAAGCTTCGTGCTGGGGAATAACAGCCAACAGGTCCCTGGAGCTGAGTGTCTCTGGGTTCATGTCTTACTCTGTTTATCTGTCACAAGTTAATGCACCACTGGGGCACTAGAATTGGACCCAACTGAAACACTCCAAGCAGAGCTCAAAAAAGAAGTCCTTATTTAATAAAGGAAGAACTAATAACAACAAAACTTCTTCTCAGAACGAGGTCTTTAAAATAGAAAAACTGAAGTAGTACACAGGAAAACAAAACTCCACGAGGGGAGAAACAAAACAGCAGAGCAACAGCAAAATGTAACCAAAAATCCCTTAATTGTAGAAGCGCGAGGAGAACTAGAAAACACAAGGCAGCAAAACAGTGTCAAAACTAAAAAAAAACGATTGAGAAGCAGAGGAACAAAGCAGTACTTAAATAGTCAGGGGTGTAGTTGGGCACAGGTGAAAAACATTACACAAACAAAGAACCATGAAGATGAACTAAGGCAGAGGGGAGTGAGGTGGCCTCTAAAGGCAGGGGGAGGAATTACTGCATATGACAAAAGTTAGTTTTAAGAACAATAGAATGTACTTTCTATGATTAGATCTGGGGCTGTTTTGATAGTTAGATGTGTCAAGACAGTATTGAAAGTAAAACATAAACCACAGAGATCAAAAGGTTTTCATGAGAAATTATCTCTCAATTTTTTATCATTCTAAAAATGTTTTGCATGCATGTCTATGTCCATTGTGGTTTGTTGCTTGTCACAGGGTGAGAAGGGTGACTTTGGAGATCCTGGGCCAAGAGGGCCGTATGGGTTACCAGTAAGTGTATTCAAACAGTTTCAAAAACTGTTTACAATTTAAGCTTAGAGTTACTCATGTTTCACAATTTGTCTTGTGTTCAATCTTTGAAGGGAGCTGCTGGAACACCTGGAATGGATGTAAGTGTCTATTGTGTTGCCTCCTGTATTCTCCTGTTTGTGGGGTCACTGCTATTGTTCTCACTTTCCAGCTTCCTGCAATGTCTGTCAAGTTCTTTAACCCTGACCATACTAGCTATATGTAATCACCCAAAGTTGTTTTCTTTCAGGGGTTACCAGGCTTAAAGGGAGACAAGGGTGATGAGGGAGAGAGAGGAGAAAAGGTGATTGCAACTTCGAAGAAACAGGGAATTAACCTGTACTAATTTTAGATCTGATGTCAATGGACATATATTAAGGAGAGTAGACAAAGAGGTAGATCCTAGCTGAGGTGATCAATATTTGATATTAAATGCAGTCCATTGACAACAGGCCTTTGCTATTGTAATGGATCTGCATTCACTTCTTCTCCTGCACGCTTTCTGTAATTTCTTTTGCCTCTTTCAAACACTAACAAATGAAAATCACTTTTTCTTCATTAATTACATGAAATGTGTTATGAGCTTGAATCAGCAATTCCCATTAAAAGAAAAGTATTTAGTTGATAGTGTGTTGAAGGAGAAAACCACTGTGATTGTAAAGTACAGTAAGATAAATAAAACTTCCAGGTGCTTCCAGGTTAGTTTTTTTAGCTTGGTATTACCATTACTAATGTTATGTAAACACAGAGTAAACGATGGAAGAATGGTCTTGCCGGTGTTATTGTAGTGTTACTTTTAGCTCCAGTTCACCACCACATGAGGAGTTTTTTCATTTTTTTTTCTATTAGGGAAGGCACTACGCAAATCATGGGTGACTGATATGGTAAGATGAAGGTGTTGAACCTGGAGTAGGTCCTTGTTTGATATATTGATTTGATAAATTGTATTCATTACAGTTACTTAGTTACATTCACATGATCACATTTGTAGGGTAACTAGATTTTTTGTAGTTTTAAAAACTAATTTTAGTTAGTAATTTTGGAGTTACAACTTAGCTACATCTTAGATGTGTTCCTCGCTTACTAAAGTTATGGAAATAAATAATCATTGTTTTTGTTAATAGCTAGCAATTTTTAACAAGATAGCAAGTCTTGCAAGAGCAAGATGTCAAAGAGGCAATTGTGCAAGGTTTTGCCAGTTACTTGCATCAACTGTGTTTTTTCACTGATTTATTTACTCTCATAAAAGCCAAGAAAAGCAGCTTTGGGATGCAGTCCATGCTTTGTGTGCCTAAAGTGACAAAAATCAAGGCAATCATGAAGTGACAATATGAATGTATATGAACCATATTAGTGTTAACTTTACTATGACTGTACTGCGAGTGCTTTGGTTGCGATGTTCTACATTCATGAGTGTACATTTATAAAAGCATTGACAGTTTATATTTCTAAATGAACACTTTTAAATAAAACTACAGGGTTATAAATTATTGTTTAGTATATTTAACAACGTTTAGCTCTTAAATGAGTTGAACAGATAAAGAGTCCATTGTAAGGGAAACCTCTGGGATGAATTTATTTTGTAGATATCAGGTTATGTGATCTGTATGTCCCCATTAGTTAAAGTGTTCATCCCTGTCTGTGAATAGTGTGTAGTGATGGGATTTAGTCTACACATTTTTATTTATTATTTATTTTGCGTATTTTACTTATCACAGGTTATTTGTAGAGTTTAACTTCATTTTCAGACCACTGTGGTTCTGAAAATGATTTGCTTTTCTTTGCTTGCAAGGTTGTATAGAAATTAACAACAATTACAGTATTTAATAAAATTAGATACTCTAACAATTAAATTATTTGATTTAATAAATGCTTTTTCCTCTTAAATGGCATTTATTAGATAGCATCACATTTTTACTGTAAACTTGAGTTCACCATCTTGAGGCTGTGTTTTATCCTTTATCTCAATATTAAAATCTATATAAATGAGGGATGAGGGTTGTGCTTGTGTATCCCTTGTGTGGGAATTGTAAATGGCATATGTGATGTTTAAGTGAGTAATGTACATAAACTTTAGTACTTGAGGCCACCGGTCTGCATGCTCTTGTGTTTCCTCTTTTACTACCTTCTATCAGTTTATCAAGTAATGTGTATGAATGCTTCTTCTTCAAAATCCTTAGAAAACAGGTGCTCAGGATAAATAGCCAAGAATTTGCAGCATGTTGTGACCTGTTAATCAATTGAAATGTTTAACACATTTGCAATTTGAATGGTTAATGTAACATAAACAATTTGATTAAAATGTTGGTAGTACTTGAGAGATCTTGCATAACACAGTAAAAACTGACTTCTGTGTGTGTGTGTGTTTTATAAAGGGTGTTATGGGCTTGGGTCTTTGTTTTAGGATGTTTCTCCTGCTCCTCTTTCTCTTCCCTTGTGCCCCGTAAAACCATATTTCACCCCTACTGAAATTGACAGTTTCTTTCTTCCTCCATTGTAGTATCCCTTTCTAACTCTTCCAGTGCCTCAAAGTCTTCATAATCTATTCTCCTTCCCAGTAAAGCTTAGAAATTGCCTGAGCTCTTAATGAAGCATGCTCTATATTGTATGCTTTTCAGCCTCATATACCCCTAAGATAACTACCCTAAAGCAGTACCCAGTAACATCTTCACAGCCGGCTCAAAAACACTTAATTTGACCATATATTGTGTCCACAGGGTGAAAAGGGAAAGAAGGGCAAAAAGGGCCCCAAGGGAGAGAAAGGAGAACAGGGTGCTCCTGGATTAGATGCACCTTGCCCGTTGGTATGTTCCAGCTGAGAACTGGAAAGCCACCATTGAACAAGTCAGCGAACCCTGAAGGGAATAGTTATCTTGTGGTTACAATTGCAGCCAACCTCTTCCTGCACTTTTCAAGTTGACTTGCAATGCTAGAAACACAAACAATAACTTTCATTCAGCTGAAATACAAGTCTTCTCCAAACAGAAAGATACAATAAAGTGTTCTGCTATACATCAAATTTTGTTCATTCGCACATTGCCAGAGTTGTCTGCTTGAGAACCACTGGGTAGCTCCTCCCTGCCCTGTGCTGTGCTCTCTCTCTAAGGGAGACAAACCGGGTTAATGCAGCCTCTCCCAGTAACACTCCCAGTTCCATTTCTATGACATAGGGTTTCCGGGGCTTTAAGGGTGAAAAGGGCGAGCCAGGTCAGCCTGGTCTGGATGGGCTGGATGCCCCGTGCCAATTGGTACAGTATCCTCTTTTCCTTCCTCACTAATGCATGCTGCCAGTCTATTTCCCACTAAGTCCCCCTCAAACAGAACAGAGAAGAGCCTGGTCTTTATGCATGAGTGTTGGCTCATGCCATTGCTTTAGCTCCATTAGTGAATTTACTGCATGGCTTCTTTATACCGCTGAAGTCATTTCATCCCATGTCTCAACTATCCAGTGAGTCAGTGAGATGCAATTCTACATCTTCTAAAGAGTTATTTCAGGTAGTAAAAGGTGCATTGAAAAATGAAGGAATGAACCTAAATGTAAAGCTCTCAGAATAAATCCCTCTGATATGAACTGATACTGAAAGCTATTCAGCATGAGTCCCTCTTTTTTCTCCAGCCTTTAACCTGTTCCTGCTCCCTCTGACTAATTTCTGTTCCAATTGGGCACGCAGTCCTTCAGAAAACAAAAGAAACTGGAATCTTCAGCCATGCTCATCTTATGTGTTATTTAATATATGGTGGGGTTTTAGTTTCGCGTTAAGTTTGCAAAATGCTAACGTCTAGCTAACTAGATTACAAGATACAAAAATTACCTTCATCGAGTGTTTAACATGTGTAGAAAGCCATGAAAGAGAGTGGAAATGCTTGCTCTGCACCACATCAAGCTTGCTGATTTTAGAGGCTTTGATGCATAGTTACAATTTTTTAAGGGGTATCAGTCTATTCCGTTATCAGTGGTTCTGTTGTTGGGGCAAAACATTACCGTTATCTTCATTTTTGGGGTGGAGGATCCTTTTAAAATGTAAGTTTTGTCATTATTCACTTACCTCCATGTTTTTCCAGGTTTCATTGCTTCTCTGAACACAGTTTTAGATATTTTGAATATAATCCTAGAGGGCAATCAATGCCTAATTTACACTCATATAATATGCCTTAATACAGCATTTTAAAAACTTATCAGGACCAGGACTAGAGGTTTAGGACTAAAGCTCTGGAGCTGAAATCTAAAGCATTAGAGCATTGATAAGTTTAGCACTCTGTTGTTCTATTATAAGACCTTGATTTTTGTCCAAATTTGTTTTTGTTCTCCCATACAGTTAAACACACTTTTGCAGATTTTGGCAAAATTTCGGGACAGAAGTATGCATTTTTACATACAGTTGTAACATTTTAAGTTTGGGGAAATTACTGAGTATGGCTGAATGATTTTATAAATTATAAAATAATTGAGTTGCAATGACAAAAGACTTTTCTGTTTTATATATTTTTTTTACAAGTGACATATCATGAATTACTGAAGAATTAAAACTATGAAATCCTGTGATGCAATAATCTATTCAAATAAAAAGCTATATTTCAACTAAAATCATAGTACTATGAAAGATTTGTTCAATGTTCAGTCTTATACACATGTATAACCTATTGTAAACATTAATATACAAATCAGAATCGAACAAACTGAAGTGCAAATTAAACAAATAAACAATATGTGCCTTTAGCATATTTTGTTATTTCAGATTTGCATTTATTACTGACTATTAATTATTATTTATCGATTTATTTTCGAACAAACTTTAGCGAAATCTTTCTGTCTGTTTAACTCTCACATCACGGTGTTTAATCACTTGATGGTGTAATTGCAGTTTCTGTGATTTGAAAATGGTATTTATTCATCTTGTGATTGAATTGCAAATTGGATCATTTTTTCATTCATCAATGTTTTCTTGTTATGCTATAGATAAAACTAGTCTCACATCTTGTAATTTGTATTTTCATTTTAATAGTAGTTTTTTTATGTTGTATGTTTTCAATAAATAAAGAACCACAGTGATCACCAGTGCTGTTATGTTCACTAGTGCACCCTAAATTTTCTTGAGTTCAGTTTGCAAACAACTCACATTTATTTCTTTGCCTTTCAGGGTCCAGATGGACTTCCGATGCCGGGCTGCTGGCAGAAGGTAACAGCAGGTTTTTTTTTGCTATGGATAAATATTAAAGGCGAATAGCTTTTTTATTTTATCAAATAACAGCATGAGATTTAAGACACTTCTGCTTTTAAAAGGTAATCTTCATAAGATGTATGTCTCTGTGTTTCCTTTGCAGTGATCAGTTTGACTCAAAACGCATGGATTCATTTGTAAATAAGGATTTTTAATTATTATTTATAGTTATTTTATATATATATATATATATATATATATATATATATATATATATATATATATATAGAATGGTACATGGGTGTTAAATGCTTAAATGTTAATATTAATGAAATGCCATTAGAATAGCTATGAATTCTGTGGAGCCACACATCAACATCAGACGAGCTGTTAAGACATGAGCAGTCAAAAACTCTAACTCAAGAGGATGTGTTTGCTTGGCTTTGCATGGTTCAGACATACTGGATCCCAAACAGACTAACAGGGTAAACCAGAGAAAGAAGTGGAGACTGAAGGATCCGCTTTGGTTCTTGGACTGGATGTGAACACACTATAATTTTTCATTTCATCTGCACAGCCATACTACCAGTTTAAAATCCTAAAGACTCCATTCCAACACAAGCATGATTCCAGCTTTGTAGTTTGGTCAAAGTGTATGGCTTCTGCAAATCATTAACTGCCTGTCAGTGAACACAAAATCAAAAAGAAAGAGATGCGTTCCTCTAAAAGAGCTTCATTTTTCCTTTCCTTCCCAACCTAAAGGGTGTCACGCCTTGGCTGGTGGCTTAAAATGTGCGATTACTGGATTTCTTTATTGTGAAGAGGTCAGTGGGGCTCAGCTCTGCCTCAAATGTTGCTCTTGCTTGATCTTGGCTTTAGAGTAATGTGACAGCTCGACAGACCTGAAGATCTGAAAGAGAGACAGGCAAGGTGCTCCCTTCTTCTACGGCGGCTCCAGGATGTGAGCAAAGCAAGTGGAACCGGAAGTCCAGCGGCAGAGTGTTCGTTGTTCACTCTTCTGCAGCCCTGAGATGTTGGCTGGTGTACTGAGAACAGTGTATGGGTGTTCTATCATGCTCTGGTTTATTCATTGTTGAACGTCAAAACAGTTTTATTCATTCCATTATTGGAAATTGTAACTGTTCTTTGAGTTAAAGATACACTCTCAGAACAAACGATAGAAGAGCTATCATGTTTATACCTACCGGAACTTACTGGCTAACATTACTCTGTTATGGAACAACTCATGCAAAGCTGTTATTTAACAAGGCCTCGGGAAATATTAGATTGAACTTTGCTGAGTTGTGTTTGATATTGTACATTGTGGTAATCTGGATCAAAAACACACCCCACATCATTATGGCACCCTAAAAGAACATGTGACAGGATTCATTGTGAACCTTTCTGTTAAAAATGGATCATTACGCTACTGGAGTTTATCATTATAGTGTTGTATTTTTGTGAAAATGTGCATGAAACGTCAAGATTGGTTTAATGTTTCCATACCAATAACCTGTCCGATGAAGAAGAGGCCTCAGTTACTGAGGAGGTATTCACAAATAAGTTAAATATGGATTGAAAAACAGCAAATCAAACTTGTTTGATGCAGAACCCTGATGCAATTATAAAAGTAATTACAGTAAGACATAAAAGTGTGCAAGAACTCATGTTAGAGTGATTAAAATTCCTCAAGTCGTTTTTGTAAAATTAGTAAATGTAGACTTTTATCAAAATTTTGAGCTATTTTGAATCAATAATTTCACACACCATTCTCCCGCACAAGGCTTGAAAGCCACTAATGATTGAGAGGTTCATGGGTTGTCCAAGAAACGTAATAATGTGAAGTACATGCACAAAACACGCAGAAATTCTCAATTGTACACAATTAAAAGTTAATTGGAAAAGGGATAATCTGCTGTGGAATTAGATTGAATCTCACTTGTGCCAGTTTTAGTTCTGAATTGTATCACTGATGTAATAAAATAAAGAAGCGAATGTTAAAGTAATAAATTAGTGTAACATCACAAACATCAAATTTTTTAAATAAAAAAAGTGAGATTTTAATCAGGTGCTGAACAGGTAGCTTGTACATAATATGCACAAGTACATAATGCAAATTTTAAAAAAGATACACCACTAAACAATGACAAAACATAAATTATAATATAAATAAATATACTTTTTTGCATTATGTTCTTGTAAATATTTTGTACATTGTACTTCTCTAAAGTAAGCAAAAACTAAAACATTTCCTGCACTTTAAACCTTATATTTATTTACAGTATCTGTGAACTGCTTGAGTCAGCATGATTTAGTGAGAAAACATCGTAATGGACTTTATGTCACCGATCTCAGTTGGATAATCTACTTTCTGTTTATTACATTATCATAAAACAAGCATTCTGAAGCAATTTTATATGTTTAACTTTCCTGTCGTTCTTCTTGATGTAACTGTTAAAACAGTGTGAATCTAACTTGCCCCATAATTAGACTTTTAGAGGTACTCAAAGTTTCAGAGCTGAAATATTTAAATTTGCTATTAAAATTATTTTAATTTGCTATTTAAATTATTTAAATTTTAAGAGTTTGATGATATATTTGATGTGAAACACAGAGCTAAATACCGAAATCTCTTGACTTCCTAATCTTCAAAATTAGCATATTTAGAGTGGATACAGTTAAAAGGACAGGCTGGAGCACCAAACTAACTTTATAATAACTTACATTCTAAATTTAGAGTCACTCGATTTCCCCAAACCATTACTTGAAAAACAGTGTCCTGATAGGTGTCGAGGAAGTAAATTGCTTCTCTGGCTCTAGGCCCAATTGAAAATTTCTGCTTGGAGATGGAAATGGACCAATCAGTCACTGTTTCACGGTGATATCATCATCATCATCGTCTTCAAAACCCCCATTATTTCTCTTTCATTTCTCTTGTGACCTGTTAAAGCACTGAGTTAGCGCATTGTATTAAGTTTGAAGAGAGCTCCTCTCCACATATGTGCTGAAACAAATAAAGTTCCAGTCCCGGATATCTTTAAAACACATATTTTTTTACTTTTACCGCTGTACACCAGGTCGGGTGTTTTTTTAATTCTGTTTTTGGTGCCAGAACAGGTTGTCCTGGCAAAAGAACAGTCCAATAGCAGCAAATAAAACCGTAAAGTCCATGCTGATCCATGGTAGTTCCTCTCTTATAAAGCTTGTGTTTATTTATCTTCTTTATTTACCTTCTCATTCCAGCACTGGCTGGCGAGGAATAAACATTGGGGCGGAGTTATGGAACAAGCGGAACGAAAAAATCCCTGCTGCCTAAAACCTATTGTTACCTAAAATTCTATTATTAGTGTGTTTTTATTCCATTTGACTCTAGTTTAGGTGAAATCATGTGAATGATTCATTTTGTACCACTAAAATTAAAGAAGTAAAACACTTCACCCCAAGAGACCCATAACAGGGATATTGCATCATGCACAAGAGCATTCTTTAAGTTAAAGTAAGTTAAGTTTTGGCCCCTTGATGGAGATTATTTACATTATTCAAGCCACAAATGTTTGGTATCTACACCATGTTACGAAACAGGAAGGCAAGGCGATATTATTTATAAAGCCCCAATTTCATACACATTGGCCATTTACATTACAGGATTATGTAAAAAAAAATAATAATAACAATTTAAAGTTTTGAATAAATTATGAACCCATGATATCCTCTCAATTGAGTCTCCCACAGACACTATGCTGGAAAAACGTTTCATTTCAGTTACTAGAATGGAATTCTACTGACACCTCCAATCCTGAGAGCTAGG
The DNA here is from genome assembly GCA_900490495.1 of Danionella dracula. NCBI lineage: Eukaryota > Metazoa > Chordata > Actinopteri > Cypriniformes > Danionidae > Danionella > Danionella dracula. Next base: position 612,623 of record UELW01000456.1, read on the forward strand.
CTTTATTATATTTCCTTATTGCTGTTTTTCAATCCAAATTTTCACTGGCCAATGGCATTTTGTGGTTTGATTTCTTTAATAATCTTATGACGTTTTTAGGTACTCAACATTGCTTCTGATAATAATAAATTATATTCTAGAGAAAGTTTTTGCATATATCAAGTGCTACATAGCGTTATTCCTCGGCCAAGAGTCACCTCTAATGATGTTTAAAGGGGTTTAATGGCAGTAGATATGTTTCGGGTTTTGTGATGTCTCAACCTGTGTTTTACAATGGAAATGAAGAAGCTATTGTAATGATTAGAAGATGTCTTGATTTCTTTCTTTTGATGGCTTTTTTTTTTACTATGCCTGACCTTCCGCATGGTTTAAAAAAAGAAAAGCCTCTGTACACAGGGACCCTATGAATACAAAAAAGCTGAATTGTTTATGGTTTTATTATGAAGCTGATTATTTTATGATCTTTTTCTTATTATTTATTATGAATATATTTTCTTTCTTTCTTAGTTTTTTGGTCAACCTTTATATATACCTTTATAGTTTCACCAATTTGGGAAAATTGGACAGGAGCTTCTGATCGCCTTTTGTATCTTATCTGTACAGCCAGAAGTATCTCTGTGCAGCACACAGGTATACTCTCCTGTTGCTTGTTTAGGGTTTCTCTGAAGACTGCTGAAAATCAGTTTAAATGTTAAGTCCCTGTGAAGGACTAGCAACATGTCCATACAGTCCCCGAACATCAACCTCGGAAAGTAGTGAATGTACCACTGCAATAGAGTGGGGCCCACCCTCTGTGTACCTCCCCTCTGGCCCAATGTGAGCTGATTAAGAATAGGAACGAGCTTAATGGTTACCTGCATAACCTACCATTCTCTAATAACTAATAACTGCACAGACTATTTAAACGGGCAATAGGTGATGCCACCTGTTGCTAACAAATTTAGTATAAACTAAAAAGAGGAAGCCGATGAATTCGAATTGATCTGGGCTGGCTTCTTTCAGGCTGCCTCTGAAGAGTCTGAGAGTGAATCCAGTGTTCATTTGTTCTTTATTATGGCTCTTTTCAGTACACAATAGATTTTTTTCTTGATTGTACAGTATAGTTTCCAAGTAGGATGAAGATAAATGTGAATTTAACCAATCAGATCATGACTTCAGCAGTATTGAAGTGTTTCCAGCTGTGTATATCGCACAGATTAGACATTCATCCAGTGTTCATTGGGTGTGGTGTTTAAGGCGCAGTCTGGATAGTGCCTAACATCTCACACTGAACCAAAGGCAGTGGCACAAGTCACCAGTCTAGTCCAGACAGAAAACTGCTCAATGTCAGGCTTTATTGTACAGTCACTGCTAAGTATACAGTAGCCTGTTTCTACAGCCTAAAGTTTCCACGGTCTCCTGACTACTTATTTAGCACATTTCTGAAGATTAACTCCTTTTATTGTGAAACAGAGCAGTTTTTAGTAAACAGATGCTTTCATGTATCTATACCTCATTTTCTTTCTTTATTTTCCTAATTTCTATTTTTGTGGACATTTTCTATTTTCCTACTTTCTCTTGTATATTAAATATTTGTCTTAATGTTTGTATAAAAGACACTCAAGGTATAATTTTTTCTTGCTTTAAATGGTATTTGTATCTTGTTTTAAGAAAAAAAAACACAGGCCTTGGTCTAGATTTTATTCTTTTTGTTGCAAAATTATATTACAATACAAGACTGTATGATTTTAAATAATAGATAAGCTGTGTACAATGTTTGAATTGTTGCTGTTTTTTCACATATTAATTTTGTTTTAATAACGCAGGTTTTATTATACCAATCTGAGTGACATGATCAGTTTTTTTCTATGCTTTCAAAGGATGTAGTGGCTAAACTAATTCTAGTTAGTATCAAATGAATCCATTATTCTTCATCAAACTGACATGCCTTCGGGTTAAAGGCAAATGACAACTTACCACTTTCCCTCAGAGCACAAATAAGGAAGTGACTAAAGCTGCAATTCACAAACTGACCACTTCATGCTGGTGTCGAAAAGTTGAAAATATGTGTTATTTGCAAGTTAAATTTTACAGTATTAAAAAAAAGTATTTTACAGACTAGTGAAAGAATTTATTCAAATTAAGACATTGAAATTCACGCAAAAAAATTCTAATTCAAAATATTTTTAATTGCATATAATATTCAGGCTTATTAAATTACAATTGTCACAGATTCAAATCAACATAATTCATATTGTTTTGGCAGATCTCTAGCTCCATAGATAACGTCAAAAAATACGTAAACAATCCAATGTAATTATAGCCTTGCTGGGGACATAACACTCCGAGATGCAACCAGCTTGAAAACACTGTTATGGCTTACAGAATTTTGGTTGTTAAAAAAAGTTTTTAGACCCACTAGACACTGAAATCCAAAACTATTGTAACTGATCCCAAAACTATTTCAGTGTACTAAAAAAAACTGACAAAAAATAGTGTTAGTGTGGTGAACTGCTCATACAAAGCAAATCTCACTGTGGCCACTTATTGGATCACTTTTTCTTTTTCTGTCATTTTTTTTTCTGTCATCCTTTTCCATGAGATTTTAAACCAAACACTTATCAAACCAGTCTGTATGTCCATTATTAAAGGGTCAATTACTTTTTGCTTGATAAAGTTTGGTTCAACAGAAAAGTGTCTGAGACCAGAGTAGAGAAGTTTACTTTGATTGCATCATTTTCTGTCGTGTCCATTATGTCTCTATGGACTTGATTTGAATTACATGGTACACATAGTGATGGTGTTTGTGTTGAAGACAATAAATGTTTTTTTTCCAAGAGCCTGACCTTTTTATCCTAATAACTATTCCTTCTTTGTCTATTTGACATATGCAGTTATTCAGGTTAAAACACAATGTTGCTAAATCTCTGCCCCATCCTCACTCAAAAGTTATTGATTAAGAGAAAAAAATCCTTAAACCTTAAATGGCTTAAACACAGTTTTCCATTTAAGAAGATTTGGAATGAACATAATGAACAGACCTGATCACAAGGGGATCGTCTAATATGGTTTATTGCATAACCCCGTTCATATTAATAAGGAACTCTTTACATATGTCATGATGATGGGAAGCACTGCTAGGGGCACCAGACTCTCCACTCTTGTAAAAGGCCAGCAGCATATGACGATGGTTACGTCATCACGTACACCATCATAAAGCAGGAACGAATGCACTGTAATCTATGATGCTTAGCCTAGGCAACCAGTAACTTACTCAAGGCCTTACGGTTGTGGCCAGGGGACATATGTCTCCGTTCCCTATTCAGGGAATGGGGGTTACGTAGTAACCATAGGTGTTCCTCTTCAGTCGGTCACTCAACGCATGCAAGCTAGACACATCAATAGTCCAGCACCGAACAGGTTCTCCTCAGTCCAGTCCTCAAGTCACAGACTTAATTTTTAATCAGCAGTCGGTCATTACATAAACCTCTCCTACTGACTCATACCAGAGGAGGGAGTGCATCGATTCATGACGTCAAAGGGAGATTCGGTACTCACCCCCTCGAAGGCTGGGTTTAAAACTTCGGGCAGTTTAATACACATTTGGTTTCAGTAAGGGACCGATGGAATCCACACCTTGAGGAAATGGGGCAAGGACAATAGAGGCAAGATGGCATAGATGGAACTAGCCAGAGCAATAGTTTATGAGAGTTAGCATTTTGTGGTCGACCAAACCGCAACCCGGCAGATCTTTGCCAGCGGAGCACCTCTTGCCAACGCCCAGATTGCCGCAACTTCCTTGGTGGAGTGGCCTCTCAGCAAGAGTGGTCTCGCTGCAAGCTCTCATCTGGAGAAGCCTTGGCCATGTCAGATCATGTCAATGTTTAATTTGCCATACTTTTGCTTATATAGCATATTTAAATTTGTATCGTCCAACCAGGACTGTTTTTGGACGTTGGCTCCACATTGTGTTCGAACCACTTTTGGACCTCTGATCTTCTGAGCGGACAATCCAGCATCGACTGGATTTAGCTGTCCTCTCAACGTTGATGTCATGACTAGTTGAATAACCCAGCAAACATGGTCATGACGTCAATGTTGTCAACAATTCGTGGACAATTATGGAATATAAAAATGATGTTTAAAAAATGTTACATCATGTTCATGAAATTTCATTGTAATTTACTCATTAAAAACATTGTACTTAAAAAGAAAAAACATACAAAGCGAACCAAGATGTTCCAAGATGAGTAGAAATACAGTACTCCAAAGAGCAAAGCTGGCGACGCATTGTTTTTAATAGTCAATTTAACTTAATTTAGTGTTTATGATATAGTCAAAATTGTTTTAGTTTTTTTGTGTTATAAAAAGTGGATACGCCTGGAGAGACATCAAGGGAACTCAACCCATGGAGATAAAGGTGGAGCTACATTACATTCAGGGTTTCTATCGTTTGGTGTGCGCTTCAAATGCAGATACAAATTGGTATACTCCAGAAATATTTTGCACACAGTCCAGTGGTAAGTTTGATTTTGTTCAGTTTAAGCATATATTAGTCACTACAGTTGCAAGTGCAACTTCACTTTTATAGTATTGAAACTACAATGGCAACATTTTGGTTTGATTGAAACAGCAATGCTGCCTCCACTCCAGATAAACAGATCAAGTATGTGTTTCAAGATCTTTATTTATTGTTTGACAATTTTTTTTTAATTATTTGACAAAAAATTCACAAATGTTTTCATAATGTAAGTATTGTGAAAATGTTTCTAGGTAGAGGACAATGTAACATATTCCTTCGAACTATACAGTTTGTACATGGTTTTTTTTCTTCAAATAATTTATTTGCAAGTTGTCAATAGTCATACTAACATAGTAATGTGTTCATTATAACTTCATCAACACAAGTTCATAGTGTTTTCAATGTGATATTTTATGCACCATGTATTATAGTGTGCAATAATCTTCAATCATCACAAGGCCTCCAGTAAACCTGCTCACAAAAATCCCATTTAACCTCAATGTACTGACCAGTACCCCCAAAAGTATGTTCATGCGATTTCTATTGAATTAAGCTTTTAAGGAAGTTTTTGTAACTTTATTAACCATTGCTTGTTTGTTTGTTTTCTACTTTTTCAGTTGTACTTGAAATTAACAATGTATTATTAGCTTATTTTAAAATGTTCTTAAAAAGAATGTCACTTAAAAAGAATTAATCGGGACTAATGGTTAGACTTTACAATTGTTGTGTTACTCTTAAATGTTTTAATTATTGTAAGAATTCAAATTAACCTTGACAAAGAAAGACTAATTGTCCAACTATTTTTATGGCAATGAAAACACTTCTATTTATACAATATAACAGCATTGAATTAATTTTTTTTAATGTTTTACAGATAACAGATAGTTTTTTTTGGGGGGGTTCTCAAGTAATGGCAGTTTTCCTGTAAGACTAAATAACGATACAGATGTTGGAGAGAAACTCAAGTCCTTGTACAGAGAATCTGTAGTGCGGAAGTGAATTAGTCTAATAGATGTGTTAATGCAGGTAATTTGTCCTACCAAGCCTGGGCATGAGTCAGGGTCCAGATGGAAGCGAAATCGAGATGGTGCGCAAAGCCACAGACGAAAGTTATGCTTAGGAGATGGGGAATGGAACATATTGGTTAAGTGATCCATTTATATAATTTACAATTTTTTTGGACCCCACAGATGGTCAAAATGGTGGCTAAGACCAGACCAAAGCCATGACGTCTGAGGTCATGGATAGAAAAACCAGACGTCCGTTTTTTTTTTAATCTTGATAGATGTGTTAATGCAAGCGGTTTGTCCTACCACACACCTGGGCATGAATAAGGGCCCATACGGAAGGACCGTCACTATCGAGATGGTGAGCAAAGCCGCAAACGTAAGTAACGTAGAAAGTGTCCAGATGTATGTTCTCATCTTTTTTTTGTTATCTTTAATTGCATAGTGTTGTATTTGGCATATACCAATTCATCTGTACAGTATATTAAAAGACAATTGACAATAGGCTGTAACTATAGCTAGATAATATCTAGTGAAAATTAAACATCAAAAACCTTTACTTTTGACAGGTATATATAAGTTTTATTTAACATTCAATTAATTTTTAGATTATAGTTATTAGCTGTGTTGTTAATGTAATGTGTTTTTAGAAGTTGGTATACTTGTAGGCATTTGATAGATTATTTATAAATGTTGTTTTAAACACAATATCATATTTATTGTTTTTTTTAATTTTTTTATTATATATTTACTGTTAACAACATAATTTAACCAGGTTTTCATTGTATTTTAGGGTCCACTAATGCTACATCAGCTCGGAAGCAATTACAGAAGTCATTCAAAATGACAAATGTAGAAGAGAGAGAATATGTCCTTTCATTGTTCAGTAATAATTTATTTGAGTAGCTTAATCAATATGCATCTTTAATGTTCATCTTTAATGTCAGCAGTCATCCCCTTGTGGTAATGTTCATGTACTCTTGTCCTTAGGCACAACTGAATCATTGGCAAATCAAGAAACACCACATTGTAACTTTGTATTATATTCTTTACAAACATGTCAGAGTCTCTAAGTAATGCATTGCTACAACAAAAAAGTGCATCGAATCTACTTTATAGCACTGCAAAAATGAATAAAATTCATTACAATAAGAGTGACAGAGATATTGATAAACTAATTTAGGTTATGCAGAAAGACACACAGATATTACATTTTAGAAGATATTGAACTATTTATAAACTGAGGTATTTGCGGCTCTTATGCAACACTTTTTCCTTTTAGTGACACTGTTTGGCAGACACCATACTATTGTCCTTCTATATGGCTGAGAACTGTAGAGAAATTAAGTGTATCAGTTTTTGGTAACCTTATACACCATCTTTTATTTTTGGTGTTCAGATTTTTTTTGTACAGATATTTTTCTTTGCAAAACTAGTACCACTAAGTATATTTTCTACCCTTTTTCTTTACAATAGGTACATCAAAACCAGTACGAGGGCAATACCCTATGAACACTGAAAGCAAGTGGATATAGCAAGCTTGTCATTCATTACTAAATCATAATGTGTTAACAAATGTTTTTACTTTGAATATTGTCTTTTGCAGCATTTCAAAGAAAGATATTTGGAATGATCTTGAAGTAATGGACAAAATTAACTGGTTGACTACCATTATTGACCCAGTTTGAAAAGAAATTGACCATCGTAATGCTATATATATGCGATGTATACATTGATTTGAACTACACTTCACTTGGAAATAACAGATGTTTAGAATTTTTTCCCTAAAAGAATACCGGTCTCTTTCCAAATTCATTACAAGCTTTTAGATCCAGCAAACACAAGCTTGATGCTCTTCCTGTTTCTTGCTGGAGCCAGACAGCTGATTACCCGTGTGCATTATTGGAGATTTGGTGAGTTGACGAAAACCAGTGAGGTTTTTCGGCTGGATCCAGAGGATGGAACCACTGCACTGTAGCGTGTTATAAACTTGTCGCAAGAAAGTCCAGCAGCGCACTTAAGGCGAGGTTGGCATACTTTTAGGCCACCACTGGAGGCTTTGCAGCTCCCGCCCGCAAGGGTCGACAAGTGACCCAAACTTGGAAGCGAGGTTGGTCAGTCTCTCCTTTCTCGCTCCCCTTGACGGCGTGGTAGCTACGGGGTATGAAGCGATTCCCTAGGTAGAGCAAGTGCTGGCAGTGCTGGCGCCTGGTGTGAACAGCAGAGACCTCCATCCCACCAGATAAGCCTGTCATTAGTCCTGTCACTGCCCTGCATGCCATGGCAGCCTTTCAGGTGTTCCAAGCCAAGGCCCTGAAAGATATGGAGGAGGGGAGTTGTGACCCAGGTCCTACAGAGGATCTAAGGGGGGCTACTGACTTCGTGCTCAAGGCGACAACAGTTGCAGCCGCCATCTTTAGTTGACCCAGGCTGAGATGCTCCCGCAAGATCTGAAGCGTTTCCTCAGTGCACCTTTGGTCCTAGAGTGCCTCTTTGGCATCGTTGTAGATGACCTTACGTTGCTGGTACCACCATCAGACAGCAGACCCACAGGTCAGATCTCAGTTTTTCATTAAATATGCAAAACTTTAACTCCCTGGGTTATGAGCGCAGCCAGGAGGCTTTCATTGCAGATCGGAATGCAGTTCTCCTTTCAGAGGCACGTTCAAGGGTGTGGCGTCTGATGCAGTGCAGTCCAGGTGGCTCTCAGCATCCATGTTAGTCAGCCTCGAGTGAAACCTCCTCGGCTGGAACCGGATGCTGCTCCGAGGTCGAACCTGGTCGCCCTAGTTGGTCCGCTAGTTCGCAGCCCCGCTATATCGGCGAAGTGCATATGACGCCATTAGTGGAGTTTCAGGAAGGATGGTGGAAGGTTCCCAATATTTCCCCTTTGCTCATACGCACTATCCAGCATGGGTATCGACTGCAGTTTGCTGCCAAACCGCCCAGGTTCAACAGGATTCTAATGACCTCTGTTTCACCCACAGACCTCGGTCCTGCGCAAGGAGATCGATTACTTTCTACGCAGAGGTGCAATCGAGCCGGTCGCCCCTGCCGACAGGGAAAGAGAGTTTTACAGCCCATACTTTCTAGTGTCCAAATGCACAGACGGAGTGCGTCCAATTCTCAACCAGCGTCGTCTGAATGCTCATCTTCTGAGACTTCCGTTCAGGAGTATATCTCTCAGAGGCACAGTCCACTCAGTTCGTCCAGGGGATTGGTTCGCCAAAATAGATCTGATGGATACGTATTTTAAATAAAGGGGACAGAGACAAGCCGAATGGGAAGACGCAGTACTGATACACTCGTCCTTCGAGGCCAAACCGAAAAAGGGGTCTGATTGCCCATTACAAATTAAGTCTATACTTAAGACAAGGGCGGTGCCAGAATACTGATGTGCTCGCTTGCCTAGTTGTCGGCCGATGCGGAAGGATCTAGGTTGTGACATTTTGCAGGGTGTTCCCATAGTCGTCTCCAACATAAGTCGTAGTGACGACTGATGAAGAACATAATGGTTACATAATGGGTTCTTTCGTAACCCCCTTCCCCCGAATAGGGAACGGAGACTTATGTCCGTAAGTAAGTATGTAACTTATGTTACCGTAAGTAAGTAAGTAAGTCCGTGAGTAAGTCTGGTTGCCTACTAGGGGGTGAGTACGGCTCCAGCTTCACAATAGAAAGAGTGTCATGCTTGCGTTTGCTTTATGTGTGAGGATGTGATCACGTGACCATCAGCATTTTGAAATAGTGTGGAGAGAGTAGAGTGCTCCTAGCGGAGCTTCCTATAGTCATCACCGACATAAGGCTCCTTTCCCTATTCGGGGAACACAGGTTGAGATTGGATGCAACCCACCTGTGCATTAGGGAACTAGAAAGTATGGGCTTTAACCCTCTTTCCATGTCGACTGGAGGGATCAGTTCGATTGCACCCTGCGTAAAGGGAATCAATCTCCTCATTCAGGCCCAGTGCCTCTGTGGGTAAAACAGAGGTCATAAGACCCTGTTGAACCTGAGCGGTTTGATCGGAGCAGCATCCGGTTCCAGCCGAGGAGGTCTCACTCGAACCTGACTCTGACATGGAAACTGGTAGCCATCTCGGCTGCACTTTATTAACCCTGCAATGTGTCTCTGAAATGACAACTGCATTCGCATCTGCAATGCAAGCCTCCTGGCTGAGCACATAACCCAGGAAGTTCAATTATTAATGAAACTTGTGGGCCCGCTGCCTACGGCGACGCTGAAGTGGCCATCTGGGACCACAGGTACATTGAGGAAATGTTTCTGATCGTGTGACAACACTTCAGCCTGGGTCAACCAAGATGGTGGCTGTTGACTACAATGTAGACATCGTGTGGCCAACGAACTTGCCTCAACTTTTACAGCAGTAAGCGCTAAAGTCAGTAGCAGGAGACAGCCATCCATAAGACCTGGGCTACAACTCTTCTCCTGCATATCTTTCAGGCCTAGGCTTGGAATACCTGAAAGGTTACCATGACATGCAGGGCAGCGGCAGCTTGACCCGCAGCAGTGTAAGCTCTCGAAGTCAGATCCAACAGCTTATTTGCCGTAAACACCAGATCTCTTGATCCACAAAAGGGGAATATAATTCAACACCAATGTAAACTCTTTCACCAGTTGCTTTTGCCTGAGAGTATGGCTCCAATAAGCAGACAGAAAGAGTGTCACACTTGCTTCCACTTTGTGCACGGGGAGTGGTCACATGACCATCAGCATGACCGCTGGTTGGTGTTTTAAAAAAAAGTATGGAGAGAGTAGAGCGCCCCTAGCGTAGCATAGTCGGCATCGAGATAAGTCACCAACTGATGGGGTATTGTTTTGAAAAAGCGAAACCAATTGCTCATCTGCTGAAGGTGCACTAATTGAAGAAACCATTCTTAATACAAATGTAGTCTTTTTCTACCAACTTTAAAACTATAAAAGCAAACATTATACATATGTTAACCTTTTGAGCTGGTTATGTTGTCTTAAATTTGGTTCTTTTGCAGACAGAAAGTGTTCCTGTCCCTGTATTGAATTTGTGTCTGAAGACAAACTTTTGATGTTGTTTTTGTCAGGTGCGAGAGAGGGACTAGATCCAGATGCAGGTAAGAAACAAGATTTATTGACAGCTCTTTACTTAATAGCAAACACAAATATGGTTGACGACAGTAGAGGTGGATGGAGAGCTTGACCGCAACAAAGATAGCCCACAAGGGTAACTCAGATAGTCAAACAAAATAAAGGGCCCTTTCGCGGAGAATAAGCATAGCAGATAAATGGTAGGAGAACACTGAATATGTTCACCACAGGGAGTGGACAAAACAGAGAATATAAAGATGTACAAACAAGCCTCAGCCGGCGCACTTAGATAATTAGCAACAGTAATGGGGAGCTCAGCATCAGATGGAGGAAATCGGATAGGAGAGTGACAGGAAAGCACTGCTGAACCTGAGAGTTTTATATGCTTTATATGACTTGCAAATCCCTGTGACATGAGTGTCAACGGAGCAGTCTCTGGCCTCTTGGATTAAATATGCCAAAATATCTCAAAATTTGGTTAGAGGAGAAACAAATCTTTAACAGGTCTGGAGCAAAATCGGGGTTAAGTGACCAATTCATTTTTGGGGTGGAATCCTGTAGGACTTATGTTTGATAGGTAATGGTTGCCAACAACAAAGTCAATGTTGAATAATGGTTGTCACAGAAAGAGTGTCTGAAAATAGATAAAAGAATTAGTTAAGTAACCGAGTTTGTTACAAAGAAATAATGCAAATAAGTAAAAGGCTTTTTGAGAGGGTCTCTAATTAAATGACCAAAAGCCAGTTAGCTGGGCTGAGTCCAAGAGACCCTGAATAGCATTACAAATGACGAATAACCAATGTTAGTCTAGTTTAAAAAAAACCTAGTACAGGTAGGCTTAAAAACAGCTCAGTTAATTTGTTGACTGCTCACAAAAAAGGAAGTGCTTTACAGTTGACTTTGTAAAGAACATTCTTTAATGCTCCTATTAATGTCCTGATAGCTTTCTTTCCATGCTACAGAGAAAATATTCAAGTAGACCTTTATCAATGTTATAAATAGCACATGCTATCCAATCGCCACTGGAACCCATGTTGTTGATATCCTGTTTCTGGTGTGTGCTCGTTATTGTTAAACCTTCAAGTACTGGATTCTGTTAAAGTTTTTCTTTTATAAAATCAGATAGGAAGTTACTCGACAACCATTGTCTGTTTCCTGACAGATAATATCATCAGATGTTCGCAGAATGTATCATCCCATTGGAATTATAATGCTCTATCTGACATTTAGGTCTAAATTGAGCTAATCACATATATTGTGAATCTTTGACATTGTATTTGTATGTGACATATTTTTTAAAGGTATTTAAATGTTTTGACTTTGTTTAAAAAAAAGGTTTCATTTGCATTATCTACATGAAAGCTTTCATGCTTGATATCTCAAAACCCTCTCTGAACTGAAGATAGAGCTTCAGATAGAATTTCAGATTAAAGATTATAGATTAAAAAAACAATCATATTCATCCAAAAAATAAAATAGTAATAGTTAAGACATAAATGTAGAATTTTTACTGAAATTATTTGTGTTTCCACAGGGGCCTAATTTGTTCATGAGTCTATTTTAAATGTTAGCAAATATTGGTTACCTGAAACAGTGAAATTATTTCTTCTCTTTAGAATACACTCTAATACCCATATTCAATGAGACGACAACAATTTTGAATTGTATATTTTGCGCTTATCTTAAAAAAAATGTAAGTTATTCACTTTATTATTCACACCTTTGTCAACGTACTGTTCATATGTCATATGTCATAAACATTTTGACTGTGTGTGTGTGTGTGTGTGTGTACGGGCACGTGCGTGCGTGTGTGTGAGAAGGAGGGAGGGGGAGAGAAGGGGGCATGGCGTAAAGATCAACTGTCATTCAACTCCAAGCTCTCTCTCTTACACACACACACACACACTCTACCTCTCCTTACCAACTCCAACAGAGCAGGAGAGCAAAGCGTGCGTGAGGTCGTGTGAGCTCCTGAAATGGCATTGGCACCTTTGGATAAGCAGAAGACGATTGATTTGCGGAACAAACATGTGGGGTAAGCTATTTCTACTGTTATTATCTGTCTTTGATGACAAGTTGCGAATGTTTGTTCATGCCACAGAGAGTAGCCTGTAACTTTAAGTGTGAGTGGTCCTGTTAAATTATAAGAATTAGACAAAAAATAGTGACATTTCTATAGAAAAGTAAAAGCTCAAATGCAGGATATACCAGGCAGTATTTTGGACTGTACTATATGAATATGCATCAGCATATGCTATGAATAGAAAAATTTAAAAACAGTTTTTGTCTCTTTCTTTTAATTGCATGATGAAGCCCATCCTGCAAAGTGTTCTTTAGCCATGATCCTCTGAAAATAGTGCGAGCAAGAGGTCAGTACATGTACAACGAGAAAGAAGAGGAGTACCTGGACTGCATTAATAATGTTGCTCATGGTATAGTATACACTCTTTAAAAAGAAGTAATGCATGTACTTTACAAAAACACATCCTTGCTGGTGACTGATGGCTGATATTAGATTGTTAGGTTGAAAAATATATAATACTGCTTTATAAATGCTTAATTGCTATGTGAGATTATGTGTAAACACTTTCAAATGTGGAAATTTATTTTTATTCTGGTTTTATTTATTTTTAATAAATTAAGTTAGCCAGCTATGACACTGTGCACATACGTACACAACTAAAATAATAAGGAGTCAAAAATGGGCAAAAAGACTAGTTTTGGTGAAATGGAATTGCCAATGAAATTTCAGCATTATTGAATAACTGTCACCTGAGGAGATTCTCCTCATCTTAGATAATATATTTTATCTGAATACAACTTGTACTATATTTTACAAAAGAGTAACAAAAATCTACTTCTCTCTGTTATAATGGAGGTCAATTCAAGCTCCTTGCCATTGAAAAACCAACAGTATAAGTCACTTCCTTTTACTCATTAAGAGAGAAAGCTAGAGGTTTCTTCTTGGTTGAATGACTTGCCCATGAAAATGCTTAGAGCAGACATAGCTTAATTTCACAGTTTCAAACTGTCAAATTAAACAACTGTATTGTGATTTGAGGATTTGCTTACCACTCAGATAAAATTATAAGTGGAACACGCACACACACACACATGCACACACATTAAACTCCTCTAACTGATAGTTTGTTAAATACGTGACTGTCATTGTTTTTGACCGTCCCCAAAGACCACTGCACTGTATGGTAACTTTGCTCTGCAAAATCGAAGAATCAAACAATGGATGAAGATCAAGGCCCTGCCCACACTCTCCTTTCTCCTTCGTTGAGTCATGCCTTGTTGCATCTCTGTAGGGCTTGTTGCATCCATAGGGCAACTCTGTTAACTGCACAAAGTCTCTTGCTGGGTAACAGGTTTAAAAAGGAGCCCAAGAATGTCATGAGGATGATTCGTGCTCTGCAATTCTTCAACTCTTCCACTTCTCTGGGTTCTGTGACAGGTTTATATTGTAGCTTCTAAAGTATCACCCACTACAGAAAACTTTGGATGGCGCTTTCAGCACATTCAACACTGCCACCCAGGTGCAGAGGGGTTTTAACACCTGTTATAGTTAAAGTGGAAATTAGATGTACTTGATGTACTTGATGTTACTGTGAGAGGAGATTCATTAGCTTGGGAATGATCAAGACTTTAACCTACTGCAATCACGTCATGGTCAATCATTTACCTGTGTCCCCCTAGAACTTATGTTTTATAATCAACCTAAGGTTTTGTATAACTTCACAATGAACCTCCCCTTGGCTCAGATTAATACGAAGGTCCTGCTTCAATGTGTTGCAGTGCAGGGAAACATGTTGCTGGGTAATTTAGTAAATAATATCAGATATTTAAAAAAACATTTTCTACCAGAAAAAAGTAATAGAGAACAGAGAAAAATTGTTGTAAGGTAAATTGTTTGGGACAAAAATGTCCTGTTTGATCCCAAACTGTCTGTTTGATCTCTATCTTTTAAAAGTCTGACCTGAGCACTAGTTTCTCAAGCTCTCTGCCCACTACTAGTTACAGTCTTAAATGGGCAGCGGGTCCCTCCTATTGAATGGTGGGAAGACACTGCAGAAACTATAATGATATATATGATCCCATCGTCTGTATGGAGTTGTGGCATTAAGTGAGATCTTGTACAAAGTTGGGTTTTGCTTGGCATTAATATATTATCGCAACATGTTGGGATCCCATCAACCCTGTAGAAGGACATAAAACTTTCTTCAAGGCTACCCACATGATTACATGGAGCAGTTATGTATCAGGCCCTGCAACAAACTGCAAGCAGGCGTCCATGATAAAGATTACATTTTAATTCCCTTGTAATTATGGCAAGGGCCTGCTGGATCCACATCTTTGTGGGTTACCCCCAGAACATAAAATCTCTTTATGACTGGTGGCTAGCTGCAGCTCTCTTAACTTTGTACATCTTTCTGTAAAAGAAGTTGTTTTTGACAAAATGTCAATTTTGTGTTTTGCAAAATCAAGTGGATGCTGGTTCCGGAATCTTATGGTTATCCTCCTTCTGTAGCTGTGTAGAATTAAAAAAAATTTGATCACTTCCACTTGTATGCAAACGTGGCATACTAATTCTCATGTGCATTTAAATAGTTTTCATTATCTCTAATCAAGTAGTGAAGGTCAACCATAGCTTTGATCATTACCAATACCGAGTAAATTAAAAATATGTTAACATGTTCCATCAACATCAATAACATTTTAAAACTAGAGTTAGATGAGTAGCAAATGCCTGTAAGTCACATAGATCTGTAATACAGCTCTTTTTGCCACTGGCTCAAAGAAATAAAATTAATCAGATGAAAATGTATTAGAGCAATGAAAAAAATTCAGCAATGAAAATTTAAGTGTTGTTGAAGCTCCAGCTAAGAAATGTCATAATGCAAGGCACATTTATTTTTTTTAGTTTTAGTATCAATGCTCTTGTGCTGTGTCTCTGCTTTTCCTCAGTGGGCCACTCCCACCCAGACGTGGTCCGAGCAGGAGCCAAGCAGATGGAGGTTCTTAATACCAACTCTCGCTTTCTTCATGACAGCCTGGTCTTTTATGCTCAGCGCCTGCAAGCCACACTTCCTGAAAAGCTCTCGGTCTGCTACTTTGTCAATTCAGGGTAAGATTGTGAGCAACTCCCTGTTTTTTCTGGTCAAACTCTGTGTAGTATCTAATAGAATTATGGGGGAACAAATTATGAAATAGCTTTTGTTTTGTGGGAAATAGTTCACCTGCATGGGAAGCCTTCAGTTGACTTTTATTGATTTTGTTTTGTTTGCATTCCAAACAAGACTTCTTTAGTCAAAGAACTGAGCTGATCTGGAGAGTATGCAGGGTGTAGGTTGAACAAAGCATTATCTATAACATTTCTGAAAATTTTAGGAATGCTACTTTTCACTAAAGTCTGGTCAAGTTGAAACTCTTTTATTTGATCCTGGGTTGCTTGTGGATTAGGGTTAGGGTTGTACAAATTCCTCTACTGAAATAAATTTTGGAAAATGAGCTTGATTATTTCAAAATCAAATGTTTTCAAATCAACATAATAGTTTTTGACAAGAAAATTGTTTAAATGTAATAAATTTGTAAATAAAAAACCACCACATTCTTTCTTGGTGCTGCCATCATAAGACATACTTTTTTTGAAACTGCCACCATTCAATACTAAAGACTTTTTAGTCTCAATTTAATTTTTTATACTACACCCTTTAAGTGTATGTACTCTTTTTTTTGTGGCATTTTCAAGCTATATTTTATTTAAATTTTGTTGTAACCTTGATAATAATATCAGTTATTTCCAGGTAATTATCACTTTATATTTTCCCTACCACAGTCTTCCTAATACAGAAAACTTTTAAAGCAATCATGTTTTTTTTTTGTAATTTTAACCAGTATCTAAAATATCTACAGTAAGAGATCAACTTTTATAACTAAGACATAGATAATTAGTAAATTTGAAATAGAAAATATATTGCAGTTGCCGTACTCCAAAACATTATCATTCAATGCAGATATTTTAAAATTGACCTCTAGTAGGCTACAATAAGCACACAAAACAAAGCATCACACATCATTACTTTTCATTTAAGTTTTCTGTATGTTAAGTCAGTGAATAACCATCTGGTTTTCCATTTTATCACACAGGTCTGAGGCAAATGATTTGGCTCTGAGGTTGGCTTGGCAGCACACTGGCCACAAAGACATCATCACTCTGGAAAAGTGAGTCTATCATCGCCAGTGATCTGAACAACACCAGGGCCCTTAGAACAGTGAAATGGTGTGTCCATTTAGTTCACAAAATAAAAGATTCTGTTTTTTTTTTTTTTTTTTTCAAAAGACCAACACATTATCCCATTTTGGGATATTGCATGAGATCTTTTATACACTCATTAGCAGTCATTCATTCATTCATCTTCATGTCGGCTTTCTTCCCTTTCGGGGTCGCCACAGCGAAATGAACCGCCAACTCACCGGCACATGTTTTATGCGGCGGATGCCCTTCCAGCCGCAACCCATCGCTGGGAAACATTCACACACACTCATTCACACTTTAATACTATGGACAATCATTCTTACTCAATTCACTTATACCGCATGTCTTTGGACTTGTGGGGAAACCGAAGCACCCGGAGAAAACCCACGCGATCACGGGGAGAACATGCAAACTCCACACAGAAATGCCAACTGACCCAGCCGAGCCTAGAACCTTCTTGCTGTGAGACGATCGTGCTACCCACTGCGCCACCGTGACGCCTTTCATTAGCAGTCATCAGAAGATAAGATAACTCCAGATAAGAATGTGGAACTTTGCTCTATTGATTGTTTTTGACTGAGTGTGTTTTTCCTGCAGTGCCTATCATGGTCATGTGTCGTCGCTTATTGATATCAGTCCGTACAAGTTTCATCAGATGGATGGGGCAGAGCCAAGCCAGCACGTGCATGTGGTGAGTGTTTAAATGGGAGACGCTCGCAATAATGAATCTGGCCAAAGGTTACAGCAGTACAGGACTCAGACAGTGTGGTTAAAGTCAAATTTGGTCTCTTTTATGTCACCAACACAGGGGGAATAGTTTGATATACTAAATAGTTGTTTTTCAGTGTTATTCACTCTAGTCAGGGTGGTCAGTAGATTTGTTGGTCCAGGCAGTCTATGGATGTAGACTTTTGTAAAAAAAAAAAAACAAAGTCCATACTGCCAGCTGACTGCACTTATCAAGAACAGAGACAGGGCTTCACTAGTTAGCCTCTCAACCACTGATGTGTCATTCCCTCTGAAACATTATGAAAGCAATTCTGGTACTCTGTGACTATGCTATATGTTACCCCAAGGCCTTCACAGAAAGGTCAAGACCAAACAGATTCTAAATTCATTGATTTACTCCTGAGCCTTTCTCGAGAGTAGGCATAGCTCAAGAACTTTACCTACCAGTGAATAATCTTTACTTCAAAACATATCAGAGAAATCTGTAAGATATTAGGCATACATCCATTCTTATCATCTCCAAACTTTAAAGTCATGCTTTGGGATCAGTGGCAACCATATATGGTGTTTGCATACAGAAAGGACCTTCAACAGGCCACCCACCATTTGAACTTGACTTTGGTAGTCATTGTGAAAAAGCATGAGGCAAAACCCCCTCACCAGCAAACCTGCAGAGTTACATGTGTTTTGTAGATGTTGGAGAACATGAAATTTCTAACAGAGCAATAGAAAAGCACAGCAACAGCAGAAAACTTGGTACAAACTCCTGGTACCTGGTCAGAAAATTTAGTTTTGTCTACTCCCGTCAGATAATGGACTGCTTGCAGAGTTGCATGGACTTTATGAAGTTCTAAGGAAAGTTGACAAAACTATGACAGGATTTTACCAGACCCTCATAAAAAAAGACAGATATTCTATGTTAACCTGCTTATCGCCGCCAACTAATTTAGGAGCTAATGCTGAAGTCAGTGTATGTGTGTTAGGGCAGCAATAACTGGTTATGGAATAATGTCTACATTCAGGGATAGATGCACATATCCACAAACGTTGAAAACATAGGTTCTATAAAGCAAACTGAGTCGATGGATACTTTTTTTCTGATTGGTTGATCGCTGATTGTTCAGGCCCCAAAACACACCAATTGATCGCAATCACCACTGCATGCTTTCATGTAGTGGATTGCTCCACAATTCCCTGCAAATAGTATTGTTAGGAATATTAATAGAAGAAAGGAACACATGGAAGTGCAAACATAGAGGAGTCTGTTTATGTTGCAGCTAAAGCAGGATTCTCGCAAATATAGCTCACGTGAATGTGAACTACACAATAAAAATAACGCTTGAGAAGAGGGTTTTAGCACAGCATTCTTGAGACCTGGTGAAAGAAACTTTATGTTGTTATATGTGTCTGTTAAAGCACAACCTGCCTATGTCTACATGTATTTCTTGAATATATGAAGAGGGGTTATAACTCAATACATATTTTTTTAGTTTATACATATTTCATTACACAACAATGCCGTTTTGGTAAATTTTTAAATGCACTATTACTGAACTAAATTGTTAATTTGTTATTTATGCCATAAATTTAGGTTAATTCTTATCTATTTATAATAAAGATATTTCCGTTTAAAATACACAGTTATTGATTGGATATATAATCATTGTTTATTGTTCTGGGTAAGGATCTAACTTGGTTTCTGTCACATTGGCTTTGATGTCACTTAGCGAAACTGGAAAGACGTAAAAGTCATAACTATATTTGTGCAGTATATTCTCTATTGTGTAACATTTTTATATTAGGGCACTGTATTTATATTTTTGCAATATATCTATTTGTGCAATTTATTTATAATTGTTCAATTTAATAATGATAATGTATTTACAATTTAATTATTTTTTCTTCACTAATTTAGCTTGAACCTGTGATTGGGTCAACTCTCAATACTGCTAAATTATTTACTTACTGCTTAGTTTTTTCCCCACATTGCACTGATACTGGTGATGGCTTCAATCTTGTTTGTTCTTGTGTCTAGTGACAATAAAGGAATTCTGATATTCAAGAAGTATATATATGGCTGAGCTGCTATATTGTAGCAAATTTAACAAAATACACGATGAGAAACTAATTAAACCAGAATCAACACGTTTAAGACTAAATTACAGTTAGTCCAGAATGCAGCATCTATAGTTCTCACACGAACAAAGAAATATGATCACATTACACTGGTTCTGTGCTCTCTTCATTGGCTTCCTGTACAATATCACATTGACTATAAGATACTGCTCCTTGCCTTTAAGCTGCTGAATGGCTTGGCTCCGGACAACCTGAGCAGTCTCCTCTCACGATATATTCCGGCTCCTTGTATCTGTCAAAACGGATATGGTGTCTGAGCGCTATAAACGTACAAACTATTGAAAAAAACTATGTTGTTCATTGTGCCTATCTAACCTATCCTCATCATTTATCACTCATCCTGCAGCTGATTCTGATCACCTGTTTGTTGTCTGTTACATTTTTCTAACCATTGTGTTCCGTTCTGTTTTTTTTTTGTTAGTTTTTTCAGGTGCTGTCTGGTGAACTTTTCATCGATGTGTCTTAAGTTTGTATATTCTTTATGCTGGGGAGGTGACTAGCACCTGCCTCAGGTAGTGACTTTATGAAAGCTGCTTTGAAAGCTACTGCTAAAATAAAAATAATAAAAATGTACCTAGCTGATAAGGATTACTTGGTCACTTTGTGTTAAAGGAGTTTTTGACCAGCGAATGTGTGCAAATCTCTCCATCTTTGAAACATCGAGATAACGTCAACATCACAGTAATGTGGTGTTCCTTTTGAGCCTTTACAACCTTCACATACATACTAGCAGTGTTTATAAAAGTGCAGCATTGTCTTTATGAAATAAACAACAAGACATTTTACCGTTATACGCAGACCTTCACCAAGGCGCTCAGGAGCGCAGTTGTGAAGATTGACTGAGAGTTTGAGCAAGATGCACTTTTTAATGCTTTTAACTTGTTAAAAATTTGTTGAAAGAGAAACAGACGTAAGGGGTTACAAATAGCATTGATTAATTAAAAAAATAAAAAGAGCACTTCCAAGTTGAATTACAAAAAGGGCATGTGCTTTGCACAGACTGAACCCCTCTAAATCAAAAATAGTTCCTCCATTCTAGCCCCGAGACATGGCCCACAGAGGTTCATAAATGTAACCAATGTATATAAAGCAGATCTTCAATGGGCTTAAATCAAGTGATACTAGAGGATGGATGGTTTAGGATGGATTGTCATCACAGCTCTGAATCTGCAACGAACAGGCGTGAGCTGTTGAAGCAGTCTTCAGTTGTTAGCTCATATCAAGGAAGACGGTCTGCAGGGGTTAACCGGGGTAGAGTTACTGGTTAGTGTTACAGATCAGCATGTGAAACTCCTTCTTGTGTATATTTAATTCAAGGTGTCTTTAACAGTGCTCTAGGTTTCTTTTGAGCCCTCAGAGGCTAAACACAGACTAGCACAATTCACGTGCCCCATGACTCAAATAAAATCCTTGGTATGACTTTGAAATACCTCTCCACAAATAGGTATAAGCCTACCCATAAAAGTATTTAGCTGACATGTTCCAAAGTTGTCTGGGCTCATGTGTTGAAAAAACATTGAACACAGCCTTGATAGGAATTCAGTTTGTCAGTTCTGTGTTCTTTTTTTTTTAAGGTTAAAGACTAAAAAGGGGTGCTATGGCCATCCAGGCATTTTGAGGTCTCAGAAAAAGAAAATAGGATAACACAACATGCATAAACCAATTTTAATATGCCTTCTCCATTTTGTGGTCATAAAACCGTGTAGTTTTTACAACTATCAAAAGAATATTAAAAAGCATCTGCTTTAAAGGGTATTGTAAAGAAATAGCATGAAAAGAGAACTCTAAGCATGAATTAGCAATGCAAGCATCTTTATTACTATTTTATCGTTTTATTAAAGATGCTTGGAATGCCATTGAAAGCATCTTTATTACTATTGTACCAGTTTATTATTATTGGCTTCGACAACGTATTATTATTCATAATAATAATAATAATATACTCAAGCCAACATGCTGTTTTTGTTCTTAACCTTAGTATGTTGGCTTGAGAAAGCTAACATACTAATCTTCAAGTTAAAGTTATTATGTTGGCTTGAGTTATCATGCTTTATTATCATGCTCGACCTCGGAGCAGTATCTGCGGTTTCACCCGAGTAGGTCTAACTCGAAGCTAACTCCAACACAGAATCCAACAGACTTGCACAGTCGCGACATGTTTGGAACACGCTACAAACAGTCAACCAGCAAAACAAGTGCTCTAATAATAAGAAAGGAATCTTACTTGTTGATGGAAAGCAGCGAAAGACAAGAAATCTGAAGCGTTTAGCGGCTCCAGCCTCTGGATTCAGCCGAAGAACCACGCTAGTTGCAGTCGACTCACAACATCTCTCCAAAATTCACACAAGGAAATCCTCCAACTTGTTTCTGTTGTTGTCCATACGTGACCATAAGCTTGTTTGTTGATTGGCATTTTGAAAAGAGTGTGGAGAGAGTAGATCGCTCATAGAAGAGCTTCCCATAGTGACAGACTGATGGTGAACTTTCGCATCTTAACCCCGCCCACACAAGGAATGGGATTTTGAGCCAAAATCCGATTTTCTGAATCACACGAGAAAAACCAGAAAATAGCCTGAAATCCTGTCATTTTGATCCGAGCACATCAATTAATGCGGAATACCAAATCACTACAATCTTCAAGAGCTTATATATAAGTAAGACAATTAGTGAAATTAATACAACTTTAAATGTTGTTTTCTGATGTTACAAACAAGTTACTTGATACTAAATTTGCATAAGTCTATTAGGCCACATCCAATTTTCACAAAAACTTTGTAGTCAAAAAATTAATTTGCATAACTTAAAGTCAAATATCTTGAAAGGGAAGTGACCTACAGACGTGTTAAGTTTTTTTATTAACTCTAGTGGTGAGTGGAACTTGATTTCAAATTAACATACATTATCAAACAAGAACACCTACATACAGATTTAAAACAAACTGCATGAAACTGTTTAATCTTTTAAAATATTTTACACTGATTAAAACTTTAAACAGCTTCAAGCTTTGAAGATTTCACCACTTTGTAAAGCTTCACCAAACTTTTGAAGATTGGCTTTCTCAAGCCAACATAAAGTTTTCTATCCAAACTTTAAAATCTAGTTACAACTTTTGCTCTCTTGAATGCCTGTTATGATGCAAAATAATAAAACCTAAATATCTTGATGCACAAAAATTTTTTACTTTTTTTTTTTTACAGTGTATACAGTAAACAATTTTATACCAGTGTAAAGAAAAGCTCTGATGTTCTCGTTTCATAGGCTCTGAGTCCTGATATTTACAGAGGCAAGTACCGCGAGGACCACCCTGACCCTGCAACTGCCTATGCTGAAAATGTTAAAGAGGTGATCAAGCAGGCACATGGAAGGGGACGTAAGGTGAATTAATTCAGGTTTACCACATCAGCCCTTCTATGAATATCTCTCTTTCTTCCATCCTCTTAATAATCATTGAAAATGTTTGGTTGTTGAATGTCTACAATAGCTCAGTACAAAGGGTACTAAGATCTTCCTGAGTGGATACTGAAAAATTCCTGTGTGATGACTTGAGTTTTCTTGCATTCTAGCAGCTGATTCCTCCAGATATGTTTTATACCATTTCGTCTGTGTTCCTGGAGCCTCTAAATAAAATGGACTGCATGATGGATACTCATTTTGTACTCTACACACTCATGTCATTCCTACAACAGCTCAACAACAACAGGTTCTTCTATCTAGAGATCGAACACTCAATTGCAGTCAGAACCCCTGAGGGCCATGGTTATAGGAGATACTTATTTCATTAGTGGATTAAGGTTTAATGAACTTCCGACACTGGGAGCTGAAGGAAGTGTGCAATACAGGGAGACAATGATCAAAAAAGGAGTGCAAATCAATTTATTGAGTGTAGATTAAAGGTTTAATTAGGAAAAAACATGGTACAGTAGGAAACAGAATACTAAAACATTGTACATTTTGTGACAACAAAATGCAAGGACAACACTGAAGAATCTGGTAAGTTGTGAGTTTTCAACTCACATTCGCCTATGCGTACCGACAATACATTAGCTTTAGCCTCTAACCCAACATTGTAACGTTGATGAGTCGATGTATATTAGTAATGGAAGTGGGCTGAAATAAGTGGAAAATTTAGAGGGAGACTTGTTTGAAGGAGAGAAGAATGTAGACAAGCATTTTTTGAGAGATGATTTCAGGATGTAATGCATGCACTTCAGTGTGGTATTACCGATGATAGATTTTCTTTTCAATTTTCATTTTCTAAACCCCCCTCTCCCTATCTTCACAGTTTTTGGAGGGTCCTGACACATGGCGTTTTAATACATTTTTTGGTTTTTAAATTTGGTGCAATTAAGGTTTAGATTTTTAGTAAAATCATGGGTCTTTTGAGAGTTTGGTTAGATGCTCAAATTTGTGGCATTCTATATAATAATTCTAACTCGTTCTACAATAACAGTTTGCAGGGCTTTTTCAGGGTAAAAGCTTTAATTTAAGGCCAATTAAAATGTGTCCAGAAGAATGGCGCCCTGAGAATATTGAAGGTCAAATGTGTACATTTAGAGTATTTTAGTTTAAAAACATTTTCAGTTGGCTCTGTAAAAGTTATTTAATTGAAGTACATATGAATTAGAAATGTATTAAAAAACTTCCCTAGTTTCACAAGTTTTAGAAGAAAGTAAGAAATTCTTCACACAATGAAGATTCTTCACACAATGAGAGGGATTAGATGTCAAATGAAAAAAAAAAACACTAAAATGTCTGACAAGAGATAAAACTCATCATCAGTCAATATCTGTGATATGTTTTCAAGTTGTTTGTGAGCGATATGTTCACAGGCTTTAAAAGAATATCCCAACATTGGGGGAATCATGTGATGTTTTCTTGTGTAGATTGCTGCTTTTATTGCTGAGTCACTGCAGAGTTGCGGGGGGCAGGTCATTCCTCCAGTGGGCTACTTCCAGAAAGTGGCAGAGTATGTACTTCTCAACTACTTGACCTGCTCTGAGTTTGAATTTCCAATGAGATGAATCCTGCTCTTCTGCTTCTTTAAGTTTGTCTAACAGCAAGCTCTTAATTGACTTGTTTTCCTGATTTTCTATCATAACACAAACATTTAAGACTTTTTGTGTCTGTTAATTCAGAATATACCGACATTCATTCCGCTTATGTACACCAACAGAATCCTGAGGTTGATTATCTATTATTGGTGTTGTAATCAAAACTTTTACAGAATATGAACAACTCTTTGTCTAACATACTGTCTATTCTATAAGTTTGATGTTTTGATCATTATGCTTAATGGTCCCTTATCATGCCCTTGTTATAGCACTTAGAATCAATATTTAAGCCCTCTATACTAGTGCTGCACTGTTAATAACTTTCTAAATGCAAAATTTTTCATAAAATATTGGCGAATACAGGCGAAACGTGCTGTTTACACCAGTCCCTCCCACAGACGAGGTTTCGGCACACCCCTACTGATGCTCAAGTTAGTCCAGTTTGAGCAAAAAAACTAGCAATGCTTTAAACATGTGGTTTTTTTTAAACATTATAATCGACAGACATCGGCTATGCAGGATGTAATAGAGTCTGACAGAGTTTCAGAGAATAAACCAGAAACCAGAGGAAAAAGGCTCCTCAGCGACATGTGTAAGCAAGGCAAGGCAAGGCAAGGCAAGTTTATTTGTATAGCACATTTCGTACACAGGGTAATTCAAAGTGCTTTACATTGGAAATAAATAATAAAAAGAAAGTACATTTAATAAAATCAAGCATTAAAAAAGTCAAATAAAATCAAAGTGATTAAAAACTAAAAATTTAAAAACATTGATTAAAACAAAGACTAAGATGGTGAAGTGCAGAGGTAAAATAGTTGTTCGGATGTTGTTGCTCAGTCGACAAAATTTAAACGTGACTAAAGTGTTGGCACCCTTGATCTCCTCTGTAAGCTGGTTCCATCTGTGGGCCGCATGGTAACTAAAAGAGTATTTTCCCTGTTTGGAATTTACCCAGGGTAGATCTAATTTATTTGAACCGAGGTATCTCAGCTCTCTGTTTGGTGTGTATTTACTGATCATGTCTGTTAGGTATTTAGGGGCTAAATTATGTTTGGACTTATATACGAGCAGCAGAACTTTAAAATCTATTCTGAAGGAGACCGGCAGCCAGTGCAGAGACTTAAGAACTGGAGAAATGTGTTCTGACTTTCTAGTTTTGGTTAGAATTCGAGCTGCTGCATTCTGAACGAGCTGGAGCTGTTTAATTGTCTTTTTGGGAAGACCGGTTAAGAGGCCGTTACAGTAGTCCAGCCTGCTGGAGATTCAAAGCATGAATCAGTTTCTCTAAATGTTGTCTGGAAATAAAGCATCTGATTCTTGCAATGTTTCTAAGATGGTAATAAGTGGATTTTGTCATTTCTTTGACGTGGCTATTTAGACTAAGATCAAAGTCCAGAATCACCCTGAGATTCTTGACCTGATTTGTAATTGTTAGGACCTTGGCATTGAGATACGTGTTAACCTTAACAACCTCGCTTTTGCTTCCGAATGCAATGACTTTAGTTTTGTTCTTGTTTAATTGAAGAAAGTTGTTTTCCATCCGCAGTGGCGCAGTGGGTAGCACGGTCATCTCACAGCAAGAAGGTCGCTGATTCTAGGCTCGGCTGGGTCGGTTGGCATTTCTGTGTGGAGTTTGCATGTTCTCCTCGTGATCGCGTGGGTTTTCTCCGGGTGCTTCGGTTTCCCCACAAGTCCAAAGACATGCAGTATAAGTGAATTGAGTAAGAACGATTGTCCATAGTGTTAAAGTGTGAATGTGTGTGTGAATGTTTCCCAGCGATGGGTTGCGGCTGGAAGGGCATCTGCTGCGTAAAACATATGCCAAAGAGTTGGCGGTTCATTCCGCTGTGGCGACCCTGAAAGGGAAGAAAGCCGACATGAAGATGAATGAATGAATGTTTTCCATCCAGTTTTTAATCTCACCAAGATATTGGCAGAGAGAGTTTATGGGGTTGTAGTCATTTGCGGAGATGGCTAGATAAATTTGTGTGTCATCAGCATAGCTATAGTATGATATCTGGTTCTTTCTCATAATTTGGCCCAGTGGAAGCATGTGCAGGTATGATTTGAACCATTTTATCACAGTTCCTGAAAGACCGACATAGTTTTCTAGTCTATCGAGAAGGATTTTGTGATCAACTGTGTCGAAGGCAGCACTCAGATCAAGTAGAACCAGGACAGTCACTTTTCCTGAATCGGTGTTTAACCGGATGTCATTGACTATCTTCAGTAGTGCTGTCTCTGTGCTGTGATGAGCTCTGAAACCAGACTGATAACAATCCATGTATTCATTTAGGGTCAGGAATTCAATCAGTTGTTTTGCCACAATCTTTTCCATAATTTTACTAATAAAAGGTAGATTTGAGAACGGACTGTAGTTGCTCAGTATAGTATTGTCTAAGTTTGTACTTTTCAGTAGTGGCTTTACCACTGCGGTTTTAAGGGTATTGGGGGAAAAGCCAGAGCACAAGGAGGTGTTTATAACTTTTAAGAGGTTGTTATTAATTAAGTTTGAGAAAAACTCTTACCTAGCTGTGATTAATTCTGAATTAAAAGCATGAAGACTCTTTTCATAAAGCTTGTAGTGGATGACAAGTTTGATTTTTCTCCACCTTCTTTCAGCCACCTGCAAAGTCTTTTCATACTTTGAACTTTTATTGAATTTCTCCAGGGTGTTTTTTGTCTCCCAGGTTTCTTCTCGACAGTTATAGGTGCGTTGTCGTCGATAATGGACTTGATTTTTTAAGTAAATGCATCAAGAAGGAAGACGGCTGTGCCAGCTGTGATGCTTGGTGTTTGAGATATGGCTTGCACAAACATCTCGCTGGTGTTATCGTTTATGTCTCTTTCTAATAGAAATTGATTTTGCAATTTTGACGTGGGAGATTGACGCATCAACAAAAACACAGAAGTGATCAGACAGAGCAACTTCTTGCACAACGGTGGATAAAATATTTAAACACTTACTAATTACTAAGTCCAGTGTGTGACCGTGACAATGTGTGACACCCTGAAAGTGTTGAGTCACGTCGAAGATGTTTAAAATATTGTTGAGTTCTTTGGCAGCATTATTTTTGGTCTTTTCCATGTGAATATTAAAATCCCCAGCGATGATAAAAGAGTCAAACTCCTAAGAGATGGCTGAGAGCAGTTCAGTGAAATCATCACTAAACCCTGTGGTGTACTTTGGAGGCTTGTATAAGGTGCTGAGATGAACCCGTTTGGTGCCTTTTAAAGCTATACTTTTGAAAGTATTCAACTTTTCATATGTTCAAAAGATTGACCTTCTTGTACATACTTGAGATTCCGCCTCCTTTTTTATCAGAACGAGAGGCATGGCATGACTATATAAGAAGTTCCCTGGTGCATAGTCGTTTACTATGGTCTAGCCATGTTTACAGGTAAATCAGACGTGCTTACGCTTACACCATATTATTTCTAATTTAAGCATAGTGTTTTGTGAATTATTTATTTTTTTATAGGTGTACTTGTGTAAAATCCCAAAAGATGATCTGGTCGCAATGTAATATGATGTAATAAGTTAGTGTGTGTATGTCTAGGATTTGAGAGAAGAAAAATGCAAAGAGTCTCCATATGTGTTCTGAAACCAGATTTCCTTACAAGATTAAAAAAGTCATGTAGTGGGTACTCAGCTTGATGTGTGAAGAGTTAAAATGGCGTATTTCATTAATGTATTTAAGCATAGCACAAGTAAAATAAAAAAACACTGTGTAAAGCTTCAAATCAATGAACACAGGACAGTTGGAAAAGTGTCGGTGACAGAGCCAGACTCGTCATAAATCCTTTATCAAACAGTTTTTTGTTGTAGTGCCAGTGTAACGTGAAGTTTTTTCTGAAGGGCAGACACAAGATTGAGACATTTTTGATGAACAAACTCATTCTTTGGTTCTGTGGAAAACGCACATCTCTCGCATTGTTTATCCAGCACTGGTCTGCTGCTCTCACACTTCCGGGTCAAACTGTGTTTCTCGCTCGTCGTAGATAGAGGCTGTACTCGCGATTCTTGTGATTTACAAGTGGGTGGGGCTTGGATGGAAATAGGGAAAACGAGTCGTTTTCAGATAAGAAAAAAGGAATAAACGATTACTCTAGCATGTGTTAACTAATCCCAATACTACTTGAGGCATTAGTTGGATGAGGGAACAACATTTCAAGATTCCAGGAATGTAAGAAAAGTCACGTTATCATCATATGGCAGCTTTAATTATTGATAACTGCACAGACTTCCAACATGATATTGTTTGTTTCATCAAAACAGCATTGAATACTGTTTTTAAAACGGTGGTCCTTTGTTTATCGCAGGGGCTCTACTCATTCTAAAATAACCTATGATAGGCGAAATCTGCGCAGTCGTCAGCTTTATATATCACAATTTTTCTAGATGTTGTACACTATAGAACACCACACCACACACTTTATACCACCTCCAAACATGAATGGTTTCACCAGCAATGGCCTGGCTGAAATCAATACCTTCTTCATACTAGTAAACTTATTAACTGAAATGGGATAATTCTACATCCTGATCTAATAAGTACATTTTAGTTTTGATATAGCTGTTGTGGACCAGCGGCAAAACAATGATATATAATACATTTAGATTGATTGATTTGTTGTATGATTGGTTTATTGAATCGTTGGTCATCTTCAGGCTTCGTTAAAAGGTAGCCACACCCAGTTTAACTACACCCTCACATTCCTCAAGTTCTCTTTATTTCTTTCTTAAGTTGAGGGAATATACAGTGAGCTACTGATGTGTCATTCATGATTATGAGCCACCCACTGATTGATTTGGTTTAAGGTCTTTCTCTCTCTCTCTCATAAATCCAGACTTCTTGGTCAAAGATTTGTCACATTCTTACACACTGTGTATGCATTTACAATAAGTTATTATCAGTTTTGGAGCCATATCATAAGAACCGACTCAAATGAGGCAGAACATGCATGGGCAGAGGGGTGTAAGAGAGCAGAGCAGATCTCCGATTAACTTTGTGGAATACATAATCATTTGTAAGATTTTATAATTCCAGGTTTGGATCACACCGTTTACTAGTGATTTCTACATGATGTAGTCTGACAACAATTGCCAATGGCAGCACTTGCCTGATGCTGAGCTTGTAGATTTACAGTTTATAGTATTGTTGCATTGTTAGCAGCTCTGAGCATTCATTAGTAGTCAGTCGATTAATTACAACCACTTGAGTTATATAATTAATGAATTAAGCCTTTTATAATTGCTATATGAACCTACAGTAAGGTGTTGGTGGAATTTCTTAAATGTATTTGTAATAATCATGTACGCTATTTGGCTGACTAAGCAGAGAGATTTAGTTAAATTTTGTTTTTTTTTTTTTTGCTGTTTAATCCTGGATAAACCACTTGCTTGATCATAGTTCCCCCCATTTCCTGATTGCCTAACATTACATTTTCAGCAAAGCTTAAATATTTCAACGTTTGCTGTGCTTTTCAATATTTGAACGCTTCATTCAGACATAACATGCTGGTGAATGCAAGATTGCATATTGTAAATCACTCACGTTCACATGTCATTTGCGGTTGCTGACAAGATGGAGAGCAAGAGGATGACATTTTGTGATATATGTATTAGCTTGAAAAGGAAGGTTAAAACTATCATTTCAGATTTGATTTTGAGCACAAATCATTAACCTCAAAGTGGTAGTTTTGTGTTGCAAACCTTCAATTGTGGTTCTACTTTAGATGTATACAAACCAGAATTTGTAAGTGTGTCCATATTTATTTAGGCATAAATTCAAATGCTGTAGATTCAATTACAATGTAACAACTGGCTACAATGATAACCACTAATTCTTTGCAAATGCATTTTCAATAGTTCGCCTTTTTGTTCTTTTATCAGGGCAATGAGTGCCTCACCGCTCAACCACAGGAGTATTCAGGGCTCCATTTCATGTGGAGCATGTATTTCATCATATTTGTAATCACATGTGCCTCTGTCACAGGCATGTGAGGAACGCTGGAGGTGTATTCATAGCTGATGAAGTGCAAGTGGGCTTTGGCAGAGTGGGCACCCACTTCTGGGCCTTCCAGCTGCAGGGTGAAGATTTTGTTCCAGATATTGTAACCATGGGCAAACCCATAGGGAATGGTCATCCACTGTCCTGCGTCATAACCACTAGAGAGGTTGCAGAGAGCTTCATGTCTTCTGGAATGGAGTACTTCAACACGGTGAGGACCAAAAACTAATAGCCAATTTGGATTTATACATTATTTTGTAAAGATTTTTTACATGCAATTAAGAGTAGAACATATAAATAAACAAAGAGTGCAGATCTTCAGGTATAAATATGAACGATCATTGGCTGATGTAAACTAAGCAGCCAATTACTTCAGCCTGATGCATGTTGGACATAAACAGACAGACCTTAGGAAATGTCCCAGCCATGGCAACAACACCCATTTAATCCAATCCAATAATAAAAAAAAAAATATATATATATAATAATATAATAAAATAGTGACCAGGGAGGGCAAAATAAATGTTGTGAAATGACTTGTTACTCACCTGCAGCCAAAAACTTTTTAGCTATCTCTAATGAACAATTGTAATAAAAAAAATGTATTCACTGTTTTAGCATTGCATCAGCTTTTAAAGTTCAAGAACCTCCTGTTTCTCTGTTTTTGACCTCTTTAGGAGCAATGAGTAAACTTGCTACAGCTTTTTTGTTTCAACTAAAGCCTGTGTAATACTAAGGTAGAATAAAAAAGTAATTTCTGTAGACACAACTTGTAATTAGTTCTGGCTTTCTATACATCCACGGCATTCCTCTATAATAATGAAGCATTTTCAGTGTTGTCAAGTGTCAATCTATTTCAGTGTTTTTTTTTAAGTATGTAAGGAGCTTAAAAAAATGTTTTTTCTTGTTGCTTGGACAGGTATTAAACAAGATCAGTGGTGGAAAATCGTACTCAAGTAAACTTGCTAAAAAATCTGTTCTATATAGTACTCATGAGTACTTTTCAGAAGGGCTACTTTTTACTATAGAGTATTGAGTATTGCACTGCAAAATTATTTAACTTTATATGCTATAAATTAAAAATGTACAGTACATAAGAGCAACATTCTTAAAGGTGCCATGTCATGATAACGTGACTTTTCTGACTTTCCTGGCATCTTGAAGTGTTGTTCCCTCATCAAAAACTTGCCCCGAGTATTATTTAGATTAGTTCACACATCTTTGAGCAATCTTTTATTACTTTTTACTGAGCTGAAAACTGCTCGATTTCCTTATTCTCACCTTTTTTCTTTATCCCCGCCCAAGCCCCACGTACTTGTCAATCATATGAATAGCTAGTACAGCCCCTCTCTACGACGAACAGGAAATGTGGTTTGACCCGGAAGTGTGAGAGCAGCGCTGGTAAACAATGCCAGTGGAGTGCGTTTTCAGATGTTTGGAGCCTAGACTTTTGTTTGGATTACCAAAGAACACTCTTACATCGGGTGCCTTTACAACTGTCCCAAGTTCATTGATTTCGTGGTCCATACAGTACGTTTTTTTTTTTTACTTGTGCAAGGCTTAAATACAATTTTACTGAGCTACATGACTTTTAAAACTACATTTATAACCCTATAACGAAATCTGGTTTCAGCACACACAGAAACTCGTTGCATTTTCATCTTTCCTAAAATTCTAAACATGCCACACTACAACAGTCAATAGTGTGGAACGCACACTGCAGGATGTTACTAACATTACATTCTATTGTGCAAAGCCTGCGCATGAAAAAGTAAAGCTCACGACTAGATCTTGTATTGGTATTTTACACAAGTACACCTATAACAAAATAAATAATTCATAAAACAGTATGCCCAGATTAGAAATCATTCAGTGTAGAATAAGCCCATCTGATTTACCTGTAAACAAGCTGCTGAGGAGCCTGTATTCCCCCGGTTTCTGGTTCATTGCTGTCATGCCGCATAGCCGTTGCCTGTCGATTATAATGCTTTAATACAAAAACATGTGTTTAAAGAGTAGCTACTTGTGTCTGTTTCTGCTCAAACCGAACTAGCTTGAGAGCGCTGGTCAGTAGGGGCGTGCTGAAAGGGAGGGGCCAGTGTAAACAGCATATTTTTGCCAAAATACGAGGAGATTCAAAGATGTTTTTATGAAAAATATTGCATTTTGAACATTATTAACAGTGCAGAGCTAGTATAGAGGGCTCAAATATTGATTCTAAATGCTATAACAAATACATAACATGGCACCTTCAAAGTGTTTCTATGTATAAAGAAAGAAAATTTTCCCCCCAACAGCTTTATATCCAATCAAAGACACTGAATTATGAACTTGTAATCAAGTAACAATTGTACAGAAATCTTCTTAAAATGTAACAAAGCAAAATTTGAACTTAAATTAAGGTTGAAAAGCTTTGTAAATTATTTTAAAGTCTGGTAGTACAAATAAGAAAATGAAACAGAAAGGAATAGCCCAGACAAGTTCCCAAATAATATGAAGCAACAGCAGTTTGTCATAGGCATCAAAAATACCATAGGCTAAATTTGTCAAGTTTTGTTAAATTTAACCAAAAAGGTGCTTACATGCTGGAGAAGCAGGCAAGAGTGGAGGGAAAAAATCAGAGGAGGGATCAACTATACATAACATGTATATTACATATAATATATCTGAACCAATAATAGACATACCCCACGCAAAATCTGTGTACCCATGGCATACAAATTAACTGTTGTGATTGATTAAAAAACTTTAAACTTTCACTTAAGCGGCACCTAAACTTTCACTTATGTTGGCACTTAAACTCGTGCAGCAATAACATAGGTCCTACATAAAAAGTCTGCGTTAATCTTTAGCATATGTTCGGAAGGAACTAGGCTGATAATTAACTAATCATATGGTCCCACCTACCCATTTTATCTCCAGTATATAAGACACGACAAAAAAGCTAACATCTACATCATGCAAGCTATCACTCTTTCCACCCCTTCTCCACTCAACAGGCATGTTTCACTTCTCACTTTGCGTAAGACGGTCTACTCCTCATTTAAACTGCTGTAATAGTTGGAAATCTAAGGGGGGGAATTCTCCGGTCCCAGGTTGTTCAACGGTCCCAGATTTACACTTGGACAATTCGCTTAGTATTCTTCTCCATTTCTCGCCAACCACGCTTGCGATACTAGGCAATTATGAGCAGAGTGAACTCCTGAACGAATGAACTTGTTATATTTGAGTAGGTACAACAAATTAAAATGGTTCTTGTCTGTGGAATCTGACCTTGTGGGATGAGGAACTGACATTTGTAACTCTTAATCCACATTCCAGGCCTTCACTAAAAAAATTGTTTGTCAGACTTACATATACATTCTGTATCAAGTTCCACATGAGTTTTTTAACTAACATTTACTCTGATTTCTTTGTTGAAAGCACAAAATATATTAAGTAAAAATGACATGCTATCTTTGTGTTAATACAACTAATTACACTTTGTAATGATTACAAACATACAATAATTGTGCATAATTTTTTTAGTGTAGTAGTCTCAAGAAGTGCAACAGTATAGTTATTGCAGGTTAAATGCAAAAAGGCTGAGCAGTGCATACAGAAGAAGATTAGGGCCACTGTAGAAAATGAAGTCTTTCTCAAAAAAGTCAATAAACTTGAATTCTGACTTTAGTCTCAGAATTTTGCATACTTTTTTCGCATAACTCTGACTTTCTAAAGCCAACATAATGATGAATATATTTGAAGAGAATATAAGCATTTCTAAATGTACAGTTAATGAGAAATTAACAGTGCTATAGCCTGCATAGAGAATCGGCGTGTATCAGTGTATTGTGTTAGCGTCGTCCCGGAATCGACTATCTCTCAAGAAGCGGCTAATCAAAGAGCTTCTTGCTATATATGGGGGCGTTGTCATACAGACAAAGGATTCAAAATAATAATTAACTTCATTATAGAAATTTGTGTTCAATGCGATGGCTTTCTCTGAGACCCCTCGGAAACACAAAAATGCAGTTAGATGGCCATTAATCAACTTGTGGCGCTTCCTTCAGCATTTGCTCTGTCGATGATAATTTCAAGTCAGTTAATGTAAAACATAATCTAGATGAAAAATCTCCTCACGGGCACCCATATGTCTGAGATAAAAGTTAGAATTCTGGGAAGAAAAAAAAAGTCAAAATCCTGAAACTCAGAATTCTGAGAAAACAGTCAGAATTCTGAAATTAGTCAGAATTCTGGCAATAAAAGTCAGAATTTTGAGAAAAACTCAAAATAAGAAAAAAAGTCAGCACTTTCATACGTCTCTAATAACAGATCTCTGAGTAAAAGCACTGAGTGCCTATCTTTGTGCCCTGCAGTTTGGTGGTAACCCAGTATCATGCGCCATCGGGTTGGCAGTGCTGGATGTAATTGAGAGGGAAGATCTCCAAGGCAATGCCCTGCGTGTCGGGGGATACCTGAGTCAGCTTTTAGAAGATCTACAGAAAAGACACCCCTTGGTGGGAGATGTGAGGTTGGTTGTATCTCTGCTGATAACAGTATGAGTATATATGTACCCTGGTGGAACCTTGACCTTGTTTGCTCATGATTACTGGAGGGACCATGCTCTTTAAGTTAGTACTATGTAAATGATTTCCAGGGCTTGTTTGGGAGTTCTTGTTTTGAGAGTGGTGATGAAAACATGTAGACACATATTCTAAGCTCAAACTGTGGTTATATAGGGGGCGTGGCCTTTTCGTGGGGCTTGAATTGGTGAGAAACCGGAGTAAAAGGACCCCCGCCACTGCAGAAGCACAGGATGTTATTTACAGGTGAGAAGAAGCACAAAAACATACACCTAATTAACTCACATTTATCTTCACAAAATATAATGCTAATAAACTGTGTTTATTTGTGATTAGCCATGTACCTTACTAGAATATCCAGTTAGCCAGTGTTCTGGCTAAAAACACTTATCATGTAATAAAGCTATTCAGTGACATTTGAGGTGCATTAGAGAACAATCATGTATCGTTGTAGAGGGTTTTATATGTTTTTTTGGTTTCATGTATTGATCTTTAGATATTAATGTTTGTAATATACATATTTATCTGTTCTTTTATAGTTTTATTTGTATCATCCAGTTGCTAGACAATAGTAAGTTTATGACTAAACGTTTACTACAATAACATTCTAATACTTAAATAAATACTTTTTTTTACATCCCTTTTTACATCCCTTCCTTACAGAGTAAAGGTTTCCAGCTATAGGCTGGATTATCTAAACTATGTGTGAAGGCTAAATGAAGACTCATTTGTCTGAAAGGTGAGCGGTAGCATATAAGGCCAAAACACAAAACTTAAATGTGAGCATACCTTGTTTGTAAGCAACTTTTCAAATTTAAATATTCTGGCTTAACTTGAGAGCTTGAAATTGACCTTTAAAAAAAACTACACACAGAATCTTTTGTTCTGGTCCAAGTTTTAATAAAAGCGATAAATGGCAGAAATTGATGGAATGGAATGTTAAACATTTGTCTAACATTTTTCGACTCGAACCAACTGAATTTTTCCAAACCAGAGAGCGCAACAGTCTAAATAGCAAAAATGTTTATAATGAATTGTCACACAAAAGTAATTTTAATACAGAATTTAGATTTATTACACAAGACGATTTTAATTTCTTTCTAGAGAGCTGACAATAATTGTACTATTATTATTATTATCATGAGAGACCAAAACAAAATAACATTCAAAATGCAATTACAGACAATCTTACTCAAGCCTTTTATCTTTAGAATGAAGCCTTGTAGAATGGGTTAAAGTTACCTAATTCGTGCCTAATTACCCGAGCCTACTTCTGTCTAACTTCTACATTAGTTGTAAATTAATGAAAATTAAGGTTGTTTACTTACTATTGTCCAAAACCATGTAGAAAGCAACCTGATGTATTACAGTTTCCAGAAAATACGAAAGGGTGAAAAAGATCTATTAATATGATTCTTTAGCCTGTCGTTTGCAGCGATCATATTTAAATCGACTGAAATTGTCATGAGAATATGTGAATGACAATTGATGCATCATGATGTCCAATCAAACATGAGCTGCTCAAACAGCAAACAATCTCTGCAGGGAGATCTAGTGGAAATGGTCAGAATTGATTCAAAGTGCTGGATTGTTTATTTAAATCATCCTTATTTTCATTTTTAATTGATTCTTTACAAGATAATAACTGGTACCAAAGTCGCCACTATTACCAACTAACTCCTATAGTTGAAAAAGTAAAAAAAAATGTTTTGTCAACCATTCATGTATAGCTTTTTTCTTTCTTTTTTCCCCTAAGTTTTAAAACTAAGTAGATGTATAATTGATTCATGTATTATGATGACTGGTATCATGTAAATTAAAAATTTATACATCTTATAATACAAATATTCTCTGCAGGGGAATGGAGTTCCCCATCAGTCGGTCACTACAACTTATGTCGGTGACGACTATGGGAACACCACTAGGAGAACTCTACTCTCTCCATACTCTTATAAAACACCAATCAGCAGCCGTGCTGATGGTCACGTGACCTCACCACACACAGAAAGAAGGTGCAAGTGTGGCACTCTTTCTGTCTGCACAAGCGACTGATGAAAGATTTCACATCGGTGTTGGATTATATTCCCCTTTAGTGGATCAAGAGATCTGGTGTTTACGGCAACCAGCGTGATGCTCTGACCGTTCACATTAGGCTTGAGTCGCTGATAGCCCTAGACTCTCAACCTTCACTGCCTTTCATCAAACCAAGTAAGACTCCTCTTTGTTAGTAGAGCACTTGTGGCTGGTCGACTATTTGTAGCATATTTCCAAACATGTCGACCGCGCAAATCTGTGGATATGGTGGATCGATTGCATTGACGGATAGCTTGATAGCTATATTGATTGTCTTGGGCATAAACATACTAAAGCAGCGGTCCTAGGATCAGACTGTGTAGTGCACTGTTCTGTCATATACCGCATTTGAACGAGGCTGGTGTTCTTTCAGGCTGCCACTGGAGATGTTGTGACAACAAGTACTCATCTCCGGTGCTCAAAGCGTCGGAGCTGGGTTGCATGCATGATTTCCGTCCCGTGTGCTTCCTTTTCCGCAGATGCGTTTGTTATCCGCCACAGAGAGTTATCGGAACTTGGTATCTTCTGACAACTCCTGTGTGCTTGATAATCCGATCTCCACTGCTGCATCGGAGAGAGCCGGTGCATCTCCTGAAGGAGAAAGTACATCGCTCTCCCCCTTTGTGGGATGGCTGGTTGTGCTGTGGAGGAGATGGTCGAGTTGCTCCGGGCTGCCCTCTCTCACTTCCGTTGATGGCGCAGTGGCTAGGGGGTATGACGCAATTCCCCAGGTAGAGCAGGCTCTGGCTTTGCATTTTGCCCAGGTAACCCTGCCGCTTAGCATGATAAGCCGAGGCCGAGGCCCCATCTCGCTAAATAAAGAGTCGTTGGACCTGACTTCGAGAGCTCATCCTACTGCAGGTCAAGTTGCCACTGCTCTGCATGCCATGGCAACCTGAGAGCTGCTATGGACTTTAGCGCTTTCTGCTGTAAAAGATGAGGCTAACTAAAATGAATGAAATGAACAAAATGACTCAAAAAAAGATTTGTTCATTTTCCTGAAAGAGACTCAAATAGCCGAGTCGGTCAAATGATTTGAACTTCCTATCACTACTGTCAACTTAGGGTTGGTCGACACCCACCACCTTCAGGAGTTACTATAACCTGAGCATTTCATGCGTCTCTTTAGTCGTGCTAGATGGTGCCAGTGCTGTGTGAACTGTACGAAGGGGTGTCCAGCTTGGCTTTTGCCAATCCTTCATGATACGTGCGCTATTTCTGCCCTTGGAGATACCCTCTAGCTTTTTGGCTTCTCTCGCTCTAACAGACGTAGTAGAGTAAGCAGAATATTCCTACGTTCTGTCACTTTCTACGTTTTTATGACCCTGGGCACGTGAGGGCCAAGCAGTTACCAGAAAGGCAAACTCTCAAACTTTTGCTCTAGCTAGTTCCATCTATGCCATCTTCCCTCTGAAAGACCTTTCCCTAGTGGTTTAAGGCTCATTTTCTGTAGGTCCCTCAATGAAACCTTATATGTATTAAACTGTCGGAAGTTCCAAGTTCAGCCTTCGAGGTGGTTGTAAGTGTGGTTGCCTAGGGAGTGAGTATGGCTCCAGCTTCACAAACAGAAGTAGTGTCACGTAGCACCCCCTTTGTGTGTGGTACGTGGTCACGTGACCATCAGCACGGCTGCTGATTGGTGTTTTGAAAAGAGTGTGGAGGAAGTAGAGCGTTCCTAGCAGAGTTCCTATAGTCGGAATCGACATAAGTCTCCATTCCCTATTCAGGGAACGGGGGTTACGAAAGTAACCATTACGTTTTTGAGTGAGAAACTTGTCAGACCTAGTTTATCAGTTGAAAAATTTTGAAGCATCATGGGAAGGTCCTGCTGATGTTTCCCTCAGAAAAAGACATTACAGAAAGTCAGTGTTTTGATTTTTACAAGCAAATGTAGAAAAGAACTATATAACTGGAATGATGCATGATAAAAACTTTGCTAATCAGTCAGCTAATTGACAGGTTATAATCCATGTAAATCTTTTTGAAAGGCTAAAAGAGCAGTACATTCTGCTGAGTGCAGATGGTCCTCACCGCAACATTCTGAAGTTCAAACCACCCATGTGCTTCTCTAAAGAAAATGCTGATCTTGTTGTACAGAAGATTGATTCAATTCTGACAGGTATCATACAACTCGTGTCAAAATGCTTTTGATATCTGTGAAATACATTACTAATACTGGTTTATTTTAGATTTAGAAAAGGCTTTGGGTCTTCAAATTCTTGACGCAGGATCCTTAGAGAGTGGACAGCTAAAGAGAAAGGTATAGATTGTCAGTAAACTGTTCATCTCACCTAAAATGTGATAATCTCATATCTAAAATCAAGTTTACCTTCTGAACCACAGGAACACAGTGATGAAAACGGTGTGAAACCTTCAAACAGCAGAAACCACAAGCAGAGCATTCAGATTTTAGGAAGCAAAAAAGCAAGACGAAGTTGAAGAAACTGACTGGGATCTTGTTCTACGTTTTAATGGATCTGCAAGCAAACTGTATGCAAGATTTGTTTGATTGCTTTTGAATTCTAATGAGCGTGGATTTGCACATCTCATGTGCTTAACCTGGGCCAGGTTTCAATCACAAATCCACACAGTGAATCATTGTGTTTGAATTGAAGTTAATTTTTCAAACAGAAATCACAATCCACATGACTTACAATGAAAGGGAGAAATTTGGGGATGAATGCTAATCAAAGTTAGGGGACACTTTCTAACACAAAGGCCTCGTTTCGTTGATAAATTAACTAAAAAATATGGTTCTCATGTTATTTTGTAACTGCCATACTCATTTACTTCTCTCAATGTTTTCATCATAGTGAGATGTAATATTTTAAAATCAACACATTTTCTCATAAAAACAGGGTGATGTCGATAAAACCTTTTTTCTCATTTGTACAATGTCTTTCATTTTAATTACACCATTATACAAACATTTCTTATAATGAATAAATAGGGCGCAGTGAATGACATGTTTTTCTTTGACTGTTGCAGAATACAGAACTTTATTAAGAACTTATGGGAAGGAAAAGTAAAAGCTCAAATTGTATTTGTTTTGTAGGTTAAGATCAAATATTAAAAATCTAAAGTTAATCTCTCAACATCTTAGTCTGCAATCATCATTAAAAACTGCTAACCATTAAAAAAAGAATCTTATCGCCTAGCCTGGCAGGATATCAGACACAGACCCAATCGCAAGTTCCAAAACAAGCTGGTGACCCACCAGGAGGAATAACGAGAAGAAAATATCGCCCACTCAGGAAAGAGAACCAAAATCTCACTGAATGATGTTCTTCATTTCTTGGAGGAACCCAGATAGTCTGTGGATAGAGCACAGGAGGCACACTCGGTCCTAGGGATAGTATTGCTACTATTGCTGAGAGATTAATCAATAAGAGGTAATGTGAATCTTCTGAGACTCTACAGCTTATAACAATGTCTAGAAGATCAACGAGAGTAATAATAAGAGCAAAAAGAGATAGGAGCAGCAAGATGGAAACACTGATGGAAATGGTAGACGTGATTCACTGCAGACACTAAAGGAAACACAAACAATTATGAAAATCTAACAGTAAAATCTAACAATAAAGATCTTCTGTTAACATAGTCTTCATTAATTTATCAATGGCAATAAAGCTAACAATTCTAGAATAAATGGTAATTAATCATGCAACTAAAAAGTATTTTAAATGTGTAGAGGATTTAGAAGTTGAGTACAAAACATGTTATTTTGTGTAACAGGCCAAAATAAAAGGCTGCATATTTGTTTTGTTAGTATTGTATATGAATATAAAGCTGATGATATGAATGGGTATTTACATTTCAATATCCCATGATGTAAAATCTATTTTTAGTCACACCATTGAACTGACAAAAATGATTGACAAACCCATTCTATTTCAATTCAACCTTTGATGTCACAGTAACACAGTGGATGTTACGAAAAAGTCCATTGTCAGATTGTTTCTTTTATTCCATGAATATAAATGTTACTGATACTAGAAGTCCCATGTTTTATATATTAGTGGTGTGGAAATGGAAATTGTCTATGTTAACAGCATACATAGAGGATATTGGCTAAAGTACTTCAGACTCTATGAGATATGAGGATGGTGTTACATCACCATGGCCCTTCGGAGTGCTACACTCGTTCATTAAAAAAATGCAGGGAGCTTAACATTGATCATTTTTGCTCAAAAACACTTCAAATGTTTTAAACGTTTAGAATAATTGGCTCTCAGTATGTTTCAAAACCTTTACGAGTGATATAAACATATACTACTAAAACAAAAACATAATTTAATGAATTTATATAAACTATACTCATAATTTATCACCCTTTAACTGATGCTAATCACCTGCTGTTTTAACCACTCTTTGCTTTTCTAGTGTGTTTGTCAGAGTACTGACCTTGTGTAAAACCTTAGGCAGGAGATTAAGGTTTTATTACCAGGTAGTACAACAGATCTGGTAATACTGTTGTAGGACACAGGTATACCCGTAATCTCTCCAAAAGGTACTCACTGCCTGGTAATATTGTGTTTATTCCTCTTCCTGGGATGGACAATCTAGCAAACTACTTAGCCCTATTAAGGCTCCTTGCAGGCCTCATATACAAGTTCAGATAAGATGAAGACAAGGTTATTTGACGGATGCCTTAGGGCCAACCAGAACCTGTTTTTGTCTCTTTACCTTTCGGACGATACCACTTCAGTAATTCAACTGATATCATAATTTGTTTGACTTATTAAAACCTAAGGAGATTGATGGGGTGATGGGAGGACTTGATTCCATGAACTACATTACTGGGGTGAGATCTGTGTGTGATCAGATTAGTTGTGGTCTCTGTGTAATATTACATGCGTGGACCTATTTTGTATCAAGGGTAAAGTTCATTGGATACAAGAAATCCATTCTTTTGAAATCTCCTGCAAATTCCAGTTTTGCGGGCCTTTGATCTGAAAAAAGCCAGCTCACATCACCGCAAAAATAGAAAAGATGGGTTAAGTCATTAAAACATATCCTGGTTTAATGTCTGATATCTGTATCTATGCTGTTTTATGTTTTGTTTTTTGCTGACTGGTTACCCATTTTCGTCGATTAATTATGTTCCTTAAAATGAAAACACCATCATGACCAAGTCCCCAAGCGTGGAAGAGATTGGACGAAGAGTGAAGCAGGATCACAACAAAGCCTGAGGTCCGGAACTTATTCAAAGTAAACTCTTTTATTCTTGACTCTTTTATTACTAGGTTTGAGGTCAACTGTTTGCTGAATCAATTAATGATTGAGCTCAACTGTTAATGAATCTTGTTCTGTGCCCAGTGAATTGGATGTTCAAAAACAGGCCACAGATGTTTTCAGTACATCTAGTGTAAATAGGGCTTTAAAAAGGCTTGTTCAGGAACAGTCTGTTAAACACATAGCTAAGTGGCTGCAGACTCAGCAGTAAGAGCTGGAAAATCATTGCAGTCTGGCTCAATGAAGTGGAAACATACTACCGTAAACTCAAACACCACTTTCCTAAAATAACCTAAATTCAAATAATCTTATCTTAAATCCACAATGCACAAAAAAGCTAATTCATTGACAATACAGTATAACACAGACTTGATATATGATTACAGATTTTACTAGTAAGCACAAATTCATTCAGGTATTTCCTCAGCAAATCTTTATACACAAAATATGTATATATTTTTATAATATTTAAATTGTGCTTACTGAACACAAAGAATCTCTCTTTCTCTGGTATATAGTATAATTCCACTTGGCTTCCAAGTTTGCCAAGCTTCTAAATATGTGGGGTGTTCTAAAAAGATTTCTTTGGTATACAGTGAAATTAGAGGAACAGCAAAGCACTGGTTTATCACCCAAACAATCAACCACATAGTGATTGCTTAGCGTGAAGCCTTTTACCTGACAATGAACAGACCAAAAGGGACAACTTGATTTTAAAAACATACTTTATTACCAGGTCCAAGGAGCTAGTAGTGACTTGTTCCAAAAAAAGATGGATCTGACTACAGCAGCCACCACCATCATTCATGGAGAGCCAGTGGAGCTGTTTGAACAGGTCAGATATCTGGGCATCATCTTTGACAACCACCTGAAATTCTCCCCCAACACCCAAGAGACTCTAAGAAAGTGCCAGCAACATCTTTACCTCCTGAGGAAACTCAATTCCTTTGGAGTTAGTAAAGACATTCTACAGACTTTTTGCCTCAGTTTTATTGCGAGTTTAGTCATCTTCTCAATAATCTGCTGGTTCACCTCCATCAGCCTCCACAACAGGAACCGACAGCAAAGCACTGTTTAAGTCTGCTCTAAGATCATTTGCCTGCGTTCAAGAACTCTTGCGCATACTCATGACCAACAAACACTCAACCTGGCTATAAAAATCATCAGAGAGCCCTGATATGTCGACCACTCCTCTGCGCCACCTACAGAACCCAGAGAAGATAGGCCACCTTCGTCCCCAAAGCAATCCTTCTCCTTAACTCCTCCCCACATACACTCTCTCTCTCTCTTCCCTGACTCCTCTCCAGTCAACACAGAACCATAATTCAGTTACCTTACCCGTTCCCCCATCCCCTAACTTAGATCTAACACTCGTTATTATTAGTTGCCGCAAATGCCTTTTTTTACCTGCACATACATATATCACAGTGCGCTGTTTACATTTACTAGAAAAAGCTTGACAAAAAAAGAAAACCGATTTTTAACTTCCTGTGATGCATGTGTGATAGAAAATTTAAATCGTTATATTTGGTATTAGTACTCATTAGTAATGAGTATCCATATTAGTATTTCATGTATTATGCTGAAGGAATGTTTAAGGTCTTGCCTGCCTAGGAGGAGAATAAGTGGAGGGGAAGGCAGAGTTTCCGAGCAGGGTCGTGTTTTCCTAGGGAGAGCATAATAGCGGTCTGCTCTGGGATTCTGTACTCTTTCTCTTCTTACTGTTCTTTCCTGGCACATGCTATTCACTCTCTATTTATTAGAGTCTATTCTCAGTGTTTGTTTAAATGAGAAATAAAGTTGCCATAGTGCCGTCGTTCTGCAACCCTGCCTCCGGAGTGATTTCTTCAGAAGAGAGGTATATTTTTCTATTACATGTCTTCCTTAAAGATATCATTTGGACAAATAGAAGGTTTCACTTCTGCTTAAAGCTTTGAAGGTTTTTGGTCTAAATTTCTCCTAAGCCCTTAAAGGGTTAATGGAAGAAGTCCAGTAGTCATAGTCACTGCAATTACTAGTGATAAACTTCCTTGTTTTATTTGAGTGCATCAGTGAGTCTTAGAATTGGCTGTGTTTGGGGCAGTGGTGAGGGCCATAGTGTGGCATAGTATAAATATGCTTATAAGTAGAAGTGTATTAATTAATGTTGTGGTCA
This sequence comes from Danionella dracula, assembly GCA_900490495.1. Taxonomy (NCBI): domain Eukaryota; kingdom Metazoa; phylum Chordata; class Actinopteri; order Cypriniformes; family Danionidae; genus Danionella; species Danionella dracula. The sequence goes on from UELW01000456.1 coordinate 657,430, forward strand.
TCATTTTTAGGGTTAAAAATGCTGCTGATGTTATAAAAATATATATACTTAGTGCTAGGACTGTTAGGTTTGGTATATATTGTATAATAATTACTATTCAGCCTATGCGTGCAATTGACAAGTATGCTATAACTTTTCGGAGGTGGGTCTGATTTAGTCTGCTTCATCCCCCCCACTACTGAAGATGTAACGGCCATTAGTGTAAGTAGTAATGGATTTGCCGTATGTTTAACCTGAACAAATAATGTAACATTTTTGTCATATTGATAAAATTAGTCCTGAAAAAAAGGTCGATTCCTTGCAAAAAGTATTGGGGGGCTATTCCCGTTTTTATAGCAAGGGCTAAGTTAGTAATTGTACTATATAATTAATTTGTTGGTTGAATAATATCTCATTGGGTTAAATTCCAGGTGGTTATTACACTTGCGTATAAAATTATTGCTGCTGAAGTGGCTTGAATTAAAAAATATTTAGTGGTAGCTTCCGTTGTGCGTGGGCTGTGTTGTTGCGCCATTATTGGGATAATAGCCAGTGTGCTGGTTTCTAGCCCTATTCAGGCTAACATTCAATGTGTGCTAGCAAATGTTATTGTAGTTCCTACACCTAGGCTAAAAAGTGTAATAAATAATGTATAAGGAGTCATTGATAGAGGGTGGATTTTAACCACCATGTTCGGGGTATGGGTCCGAAAGCTTATTTAGCTGATTCTGTCTAGAAAGTGGTGTAATGGGAGCACTAAGAGTTTTGATCTCTTGGGTAAAGGTTCAAGTCCTTTTTTTCTAAGAACCGAGGGGATTTTATCCCCTGTAGTTCACTCTATCAAAGTGGTCCCTATTCTCTCGGGCACGGTTCCCATTTCTAAGGTTGTGGGGGAATTCCCGCTATTGCGATTGGGAGGGCTACATGTCAAATTATAATGACAAGAGTAATAGGTAGAAAGCTTTTTCAGGCCAGGTGTATAAGTTGGTCATATCGGAATCGAGGATAAGAGGCTCGTATTCATAAAAACAATATTGTTAGAAGTACTATCTTTGTAGTAATATCAATCGTTATAATTTCAGGGTTGTGTGGGGAATAAATTGCTCTTAAAAATAAGATAATGGATAGGGTATTTATTAAAAGAATGTTGGCCTACTCTGCTAGAAAACAATACTCTTTCCAGTTTAATTACATTTCATTTTATGGATGCAGACAATCACTTATTTAATGACAAATTGTATTTTTTTATTCTTAAAAGATCATTTAACGTGCCATGGTGCCTATGTAACTGTTTATGTTTGATTCATTGTTTTAAAGATGACAATAACCACCCAGAAAAAATGTACACGGCGTTGACGTTGAGAGGCCGGCCACATGCAGTCGATGCCGAATGGTTCACTTTTGGGATCATCGGTCCAAAAGTGGTCTGAATACAACGTGCAGCCAACATCCAAAAACAGTTGGTGGGACGACACACATTTAAATGACCCCGCAAACGTTGACAGGATGGCTCAATCCGGCACAAGGTTTTTCTTCTTTATATGCTGTTTGAAGACAGTTTGCAAGCCTTCCTAATAGTGCATTACCTCCATCATAAATTCTCGTATAGAAGGAAACAAGAGAATGAATTAAAAGTCAAAACTCACCAACCTGAGGTAACTAAGTGTGACCATGACCAAGTGTGTTTGGTGAGGGTGAGACTATTATTTTGGAAAGTTTTCTCAGCTTTTCCAGAAAGTGCATTTACCCCCACCCCCAAAACCAATTAGGATACAGAGAAGTTAAGCCCAACCCCCCTGAGAGATTTGTGCCAAAATTGAAACTGAAAAAAAGAAAACAAAACCTAAAAAAATAAATTTTTGTTGTGTACAATGCTTTATTAGTAAATCAATTAGACATGGAGCGCAGACGTTCAGTTAACTGAACTTTTTAGTTGTCATCACCATGTTACATCCATACAGGTTCGTGTGAAAGTGAAAGTCATTCTCATTATTCCCTTTACAAAACACACTGAAGCTGACAAATAAACTAAAACTTAAAAAAAAAATTGAAGTAGAGGTTTTTAACAAATATTAATAAATATATATTATATATAACGAAAAAATCTCCACCGTTTACAAAACTGTCCTTGATCTTTGTCGAGAAGCTCTGAAACAGTCCGACCGTTTGTATGTGTACGTAGAAGTAAAGAGTAGCAACAAACTTACCCGTTCCAGAGTTCGAAAGGATGAGTTTTCCCGCGCGCGCGAGACACTTGCGCTATCGCTACTCTCCGATGTGAACGTTTTAAAGATTAAAATGTAAACAGCAACAAGAAAAACACTGTGTTTTTGATATTGCTTTAACATGTCTTAATTGCATTTTTATTTGTTTGTTTGAATGAATTGAATAACAAAATACTCAAACAAACAAACATTGCAATTGTTGATCCAGATAAGACGGGTGCTTGTTCGCAACACCTTGTGGGAATGAATGCCTCTGCGGGAAAGCAGGATCAGAGAACTCTTTTTCAACTGGTTTCATGAGGGTCTACAGGGTTCTCTCCTCGGCGTCTGAGTCCTGGAGCAAGCTTCAAGAGAGCTGTCAGACCCCGACTCTCTCGCTTACGGCCATACCAGCCTGAGAACGCCCGATCTCGTCTGATCTCGGAAGCTAAGCAGGCTCGGGCCTGGTTAGTACTTGGATGGGAGACCGCCTGGGAATACCAGGTGCTGTAAGCTTTTTGCCTTGCAACGGGCTGCTCGCCTTTGCAATCGCACTTTCAAGCATTCGCGGAGCTGCCCACTGTCAAGGCTAGTCTTTATGTTATTTCAACTCTTTCATGCCTTTTATGCAAAAAGAGTTGAGCAACAAAACTACAGTCTTGTTTGGATCTGTGCATTCAGCCCCCCCTCCCTCCAGATAAGTCAAGTCAAGTCTGATTTGTCTCTTCGCTTACACTTTTTACCGCTGTTTAGAATGCATCTTTACAAAAAACAGCTGTTGTTTTTGTCACTTCGTGTACTTAATCTTTGCTCTTCTCGGCCTGCAACAGCGTCGTCTCTTGTCTTTTCCACCCTCTGCCAGCTGAGAGCGCCGTCTTACTAAAAATAAAATAGCCAAAGAGAAGAGGACAGAATTAATACATCAGCAAAATCCATGTAATATGGCTGCTTCATGCAAGCTTGATGCTGAAAACGAGCAGCAAGACAGAAAGACCCAGTAAAGTCATATGTTTGCGAGTCAGGGATAAAGTAGAAAGAAAAACACCACAAAAAATGAATTAAAGTAAAAAGCCTGAGCAAGTCAGATGTAGTGTTTTCCCTCCCCCGAGCTGTCAACAACATAGAGCCTAGATCCACGATCCTTATTTTGTGCCTCGAAACCCCCCCCCCCCCCCAAAAAAAAAAAAAGAAAAAAAGGAGCCTGAATGGTTCCTTTCTTGGGCGTCGCTTCATGAAACACCAGATCCGGGCCTCTGTTGGCCGTCTCTCGTATACGTGGCTGTTTAAAGTCAGTTGCCAATTGTGATGACTTTTATTGTGCACGGAGCGACTTTTCGGGTGCTGCTAAAAGATTGGCTCTCTCTTTTTTCTTTTTTTTTTCTAGTCCTCTGGGTCCTTTCCTTCTTTTCTGTTTCCTGCTCAGACTGCATTTGGTTAATATTAGGGAGCGCTCAAGTGACAGAAGAACTAAAGCACCCGGGCCAGACTGCACTTGTTAAACTCAGAGAGAGAGAGAAGTAACGTGTCGAACGGATGAGACTTACGCCTAAAGACAGATCAGAGCTTTGGAGGAATCAGACTTAAAGACCCGATAAGCTAAAGTAAAATAGTTTTTTTGTCTTCTAGCATTGTAGTTTCGTCTTATTTGTAGCGTGATTGACGTTTGTGCATATAACAAGTGTGTTGGGGGAGGAAACCCACAACATTTTGTTGCTATTTTACTCAAATGAATGACATGAACGAAATGACTCGAAAAATGATTCGTTCGATTGGTTGAACGGGACTCAAAGATCCGAGTCGGTAAAATGATTCAAACTTCCCATCGCTAGCAGCTGTAGCAAGGGCTGCAGCGTAGCAAAGATGGCTCTGGCTGACCGACCAGTTCAACTCCTCAAGGCCTGAAAGTTACAGCAGGCTAGAAGAGTTGGCAGCGTTCATGTAGGTCTACGCTATTCTCGCTTCTCTGGACTGGCTGGCAGGAAGGATGTACTGTTACATTTTTTGGACTGAAAACGATGACTAACGCGTGTCCAAGAGACTTTCTGCTACAGTTAGCGCTAGTCTTTAGCGGCTACATAAAAACGGCTCCACCGTTTACAAAACTGTCCTTGATCTTTGTCGAGAAGCTCTTAAACAGTCCGACCGTTTGTATGTGTACGTAGAAGTAAAGAGTAGCAACAAACTTACCCGTTCCAGAGTTCGAAAGGATGAGTTTTCCCGCGCGCGCGAGACACTTGCGCTATCGCTACTCTCCGATGTGAACGTTTTAAAGATTAAAATGTAAACAGCAACAAGAAAAACACTGTGTTTTTGATATTGCTTTAACATGTCTTAATTGCATTTTTATTTGTTTGTTTGAATGAATTGAATAACAAAATACTCAAACAAACAAACATTGCAATTGTTGATCCAGATAAGACGGGTGCTTGTTCGCAACACCTTGTGGGAATGAATGCCTCTGCGGGAAAGCAGGATCAGAGAACTCTTTTTCAACTGGTTTCATGAGGGTCTACAGGGTTCTCTCCTCGGCGTCTGAGTCCTGGAGCAAGCTTCAAGAGAGCTGTCAGACGCTCACTCTCTCGCTTACGGCCATACCAGCCTGAGAACGCCCGATCTCGTCTGATCTCGGAAGCTAAGCAGGCTCGGGCCTGGTTAGTACTTGGATGGGAGACCGCCTGGGAATACCAGGTGCTGTAAGCTTTTTGCCTTGCAACGGGCTGCTCGCCTTTGCAAGCGCACTTTGAAGCATTCGCGGAGCTGCCCACTGTCAAGGCTAGTCTTTATGTTATTTCAACTCTTTCATGCCTTTTATGCAAAAAGAGTTGAGCAACAAAACTACAGTCTTGTTTGGATCTGTGCATTCAGCCCCCCCTCCCTCCAGATAAGTCAAGTCAAGTCTGATTTGTCTCTTCGCTTACACTTTTTACCGCTGTTTAGAATGCATCTTTACAAAAAACAGCTGTTGTTTTTGTCACTTCGTGTCTTTGCTCTTCTCGGCCTGCAACAGCGTCGTCTCTTGTCTTTTCCACCCTCTGCCAGCTGAGAGCGCCGTCTTACTAAAAATAAAATAGCCAAAGAGAAGAGGACAGAATTAATACATCAGCAAAATCCATGTAATATGGCTGCTTCATGCAAGCTTGATGCTGAAAACGAGCAGCAAGACAGAAAGACCCAGTAAAGTCATATGTTTGCGAGTCAGGGATAAAGTAGAAAGAAAAACACCACAAAAAATGAATTAAAGTAAAAAGCCTGAGCAAGTCAGATGTAGTGTTTTCCCTCCCCCGAGCTGTCAACAACATAGAGCCTAGATCCACGATCCTTATTTTGTGCCTCGAAACCCCCCCCCCCCCAAAAAAAAAAAAAGAAAAAAAGGAGCCTGAATGGTTCCTTTCTTGGGCGTCGCTTCATGAAACACCAGATCCGGGCCTCTGTTGGCCGTCTCTCGTATACGTGGCTGTTTAAAGTCAGTTGCCAATTGTGATGACTTTTATTGTGCACGGAGCGACTTTTCGGGTGCTGCTAAAAGATTGGCTCTCTCTTTTTTCTTTTTTTTTTCTAGTCCTCTGGGTCCTTTCCTTCTTTTCTGTTTCCTGCTCAGACTGCATTTGGTTAATATTAGGGAGCGCTCAAGTGACAGAAGAACTAAAGCACCCGGGCCAGACTGCACTTGTTAAACTCAGAGAGAGAGAGAAGTAACGTGTCGAACGGATGAGACTTACGCCTAAAGACAGATCAGAGCTTTGGGGGAATCAGACTTAAAGACCCGATAAGCTAAAGTAAAATAGTTTTTTTGTCTTCTAGCATTGTAGTTTCGTCTTATTTGTAGCGTGATTGACGTTTGTGCATATAACAAGTGTGTTGGGGGAGGAAACCCACAACATTTTGTTGCTATTTTACTCAAATGAATGACATGAACGAAATGACTCGAAAAATGATTCGTTCGATTGGTTGAACGGGACTCAAAGATCCGAGTCGGTAAAATGATTCAAACTTCCCATCGCTAGCAGCTGTAGCAAGGGCTGCAGCGTAGCAAAGATGGCTCTGGCTGACCGACCAGTTCAACTCCTCAAGGCCTGAAAGTTACAGCAGGCTAGAAGAGTTGGCAGCGTTCATGTAGGTCTACGCTATTCTCGCTTCTCTGGACTGGCTGGCAGGAAGGATGTACTGTTACATTTTTTGGACTGAAAACGATGACTAACGCGTGTCCAAGAGACTTTCTGCTACAGTTAGCGCTAGTCTTTAGCGGCTACATAAAAACGGCTCCACCGTTTACAAAACTGTCCTTGATCTTTGTCGAGAAGCTCTTAAACAGTCCGACCGTTTGTATGTGTACGTAGAAGTAAAGAGTAGCAACAAACTTACCCGTTCCAGAGTTCGAAAGGATGAGTTTTCCCGCGCGCGCGAGACACTTGCGCTATCGCTACTCTCCGATGTGAACGTTTTAAAGATTAAAATGTAAACAGCAACAAGAAAAACACTGTGTTTTTGATATTGCTTTAACATGTCTTAATTGCATTTTTATTTGTTTGTTTGAATGAATTGAATAACAAAATACTCAAACAAACAAACATTGCAATTGTTGATCCAGATAAGACGGGTGCTTGTTCGCAACACCTTGTGGGAATGAATGCCTCTGCGGGAAAGCAGGATCAGAGAACTCTTTTTCAACTGGTTTCATGAGGGTCTACAGGGTTCTCTCCTCGGCGTCTGAGTCCTGGAGCAAGCTTCAAGAGAGCTGTCAGACGCTCACTCTCTCGCTTACGGCCATACCAGCCTGAGAACGCCCGATCTCGTCTGATCTCGGAAGCTAAGCAGGCTCGGGCCTGGTTAGTACTTGGATGGGAGACCGCCTGGGAATACCAGGTGCTGTAAGCTTTTTGCCTTGCAACGGGCTGCTCGCCTTTGCAAGCGCACTTTGAAGCATTCGCGGAGCTGCCCACTGTCAAGGCTAGTCTTTATGTTATTTCAACTCTTTCATGCCTTTTATGCAAAAAGAGTTGAGCAACAAAACTACAGTCTTGTTTGGATCTGTGCATTCAGCCCCCCCTCCCTCCAGATAAGTCAAGTCAAGTCTGATTTGTCTCTTCGCTTACACTTTTTACCGCTGTTTAGAATGCATCTTTACAAAAAACAGCTGTTGTTTTTGTCACTTCGTGTCTTTGCTCTTCTCGGCCTGCAACAGCGTCGTCTCTTGTCTTTTCCACCCTCTGCCAGCTGAGAGCGCCGTCTTACTAAAAATAAAATAGCCAAAGAGAAGAGGACAGAATTAATACATCAGCAAAATCCATGTAATATGGCTGCTTCATGCAAGCTTGATGCTGAAAACGAGCAGCAAGACAGAAAGACCCAGTAAAGTCATATGTTTGCGAGTCAGGGATAAAGTAGAAAGAAAAACACCACAAAAAATGAATTAAAGTAAAAAGCCTGAGCAAGTCAGATGTAGTGTTTTCCCTCCCCCGAGCTGTCAACAACATAGAGCCTAGATCCACGATCCTTATTTTGTGCCTCGAAACCCCCCCCCCCCAAAAAAAAAAAAAAGAAAAAAAGGAGCCTGAATGGTTCCTTTCTTGGGCGTCGCTTCATGAAACACCAGATCCGGGCCTCTGTTGGCCGTCTCTCGTATACGTGGCTGTTTAAAGTCAGTTGCCAATTGTGATGACTTTTATTGTGCACAGAGCGACTTTTCGGGTGCTGCTAAAAGATTGGCTCTCTCTTTTTTCTTTTTTTTTTCTAGTCCTCTGGGTCCTTTCCTTCTTTTCTGTTTCCTGCTCAGACTGCATTTGGTTAATATTAGGGAGCGCTCAAGTGACAGAAGAACTAAAGCACCCGGGCCAGACTGCACTTGTTAAACTCAGAGAGAGAGAGAAGTAACGTGTCGAACGGATGAGACTTACGCCTAAAGACAGATCAGAGCTTTGGGGGAATCAGACTTAAAGACCCGATAAGCTAAAGTAAAATAGTTTTTTTGTCTTCTAGCATTGTAGTTTCGTCTTATTTGTAGCGTGATTGACGTTTGTGCATATAACAAGTGTGTTGGGGGAGGAAACCCACAACATTTTGTTGCTATTTTACTCAAATGAATGACATGAACGAAATGACTCGAAAAATGATTCGTTCGATTGGTTGAACGGGACTCAAAGATCCGAGTCGGTAAAATGATTCAAACTTCCCATCGCTAGCAGCTGTAGCAAGGGCTGCAGCGTAGCAAAGATGGCTCTGGCTGACCGACCAGTTCAACTCCTCAAGGCCTGAAAGTTACAGCAGGCTAGAAGAGTTGGCAGCGTTCATGTAGGTCTACGCTATTCTCGCTTCTCTGGACTGGCTGGCAGGAAGGATGTACTGTTACATTTTTTGGACTGAAAACGATGACTAACGCGTGTCCAAGAGACTTTCTGCTACAGTTAGCGCTAGTCTTTAGCGGCTACATAAAAACGGCTCCACCGTTTACAAAACTGTCCTTGATCTTTGTCGAGAAGCTCTTAAACAGTCCGACCGTTTGTATGTGTACGTAGAAGTAAAGAGTAGCAACAAACTTACCCGTTCCAGAGTTCGAAAGGATGAGTTTTCCCGCGCGCGCGAGACACTTGCGCTATCGCTACTCTCCGATGTGAACGTTTTAAAGATTAAAATGTAAACAGCAACAAGAAAAACACTGTGTTTTTGATATTGCTTTAACATGTCTTAATTGCATTTTTATTTGTTTGTTTGAATGAATTGAATAACAAAATACTCAAACAAACAAACATTGCAATTGTTGATCCAGATAAGACGGGTGCTTGTTCGCAACACCTTGTGGGAATGAATGCCTCTGCGGGAAAGCAGGATCAGAGAACTCTTTTTCAACTGGTTTCATGAGGGTCTACAGGGTTCTCTCCTCGGCGTCTGAGTCCTGGAGCAAGCTTCAAGAGAGCTGTCAGACGCTCACTCTCTCGCTTACGGCCATACCAGCCTGAGAACGCCCGATCTCGTCTGATCTCGGAAGCTAAGCAGGCTCGGGCCTGGTTAGTATTTGGATGGGAGACCGCCTGGGAATACCAGGTGCTGTAAGCTTTTTGCCTTGCAACGGGCTGCTCGCCTTTGCAATCGCACTTTCAAGCATTCGCGGAGCTGCCCACTGTCAAGGCTAGTCTTTATGTTATTTCAACTCTTTCATGCCTTTTATGCAAAAAGAGTTGAGCAACAAAACTACAGTCTTGTTTGGATCTGTGCATTCAGCCCCCCCTCCCTCCAGATAAGTCAAGTCAAGTCTGATTTGTCTCTTCGCTTACACTTTTTACCGCTGTTTAGAATGCATCTTTACAAAAAACAGCTGTTGTTTTTGTCACTTCGTGTACTTAATCTTTGCTCTTCTCGGCCTGCAACAGCGTCGTCTCTTGTCTTTTCCACCCTCTGCCAGCTGAGAGCGCCGTCTTACTAAAAATAAAATAGCCAAAGAGAAGAGGACAGAATTAATACATCAGCAAAATCCATGTAATATGGCTGCTTCATGCAAGCTTGATGCTGAAAACGAGCAGCAAGACAGAAAGACCCAGTAAAGTCATATGTTTGCGAGTCAGGGATAAAGTAGAAAGAAAAACACCACAAAAAATGAATTAAAGTAAAAAGCCTGAGCAAGTCAGATGTAGTGTTTTCCCTCCCCCGAGCTGTCAACAACATAGAGCCTAGATCCACGATCCTTATTTTGTGCCTCGAACCCCCCCCCAAAAAAAAAAAAAAAGAAAAAAAGGAGCCTGAATGGTTCCTTTCTGGGGCGTCGCTTCATGAAACACCAGGTCCGGGCCTCTGTTGGCCGTCTCTCGTATACGTGGCTGTTTAAAGTCAGTTGCCAATTGTGATGACTTTTATTGTGCACGGAGCGACTTTTCGGGTGCTGCTAAAAGATTGGCTCTCTCTTTTTTCTTTTTTCTTTTTTTTTTCTAGTCCTCTGGGTCCTTTCCTTCTTTTCTGTTTCCTGCTCAGACTGCATTTGGTTAATATTAGGGAGCACTCAAGTGACAGAAGAACTAAAGCACCCGGGCCAGACTGCACTTGTTAAACTCAGAGAGAGAGAGAAGTAACGTGTCGAACGGATGAGACTTACGCCTAAAGACAGATCAGAGCTTTGGGGGAATCAGACTTAAAGACCCGATAAGCTAAAGTAAAATAGTTTTTTTGTCTTCTAGCATTGTAGTTTCGTCTTATTTGTAGCGTGATTGACGTTTGTGCATATAACAAGTGTGTTGGGGGAGGAAACCCACAACATTTTGTTGCTATTTTACTCAAATGAATGACATGAACGAAATGACTCGAAAATTGATTCGTTCGATTGGTTGAACGGGACTCAAAGATCCGAGTCGGTAAAATGATTCAAACTTCCCATCGCTAGCAGCTGTAGCATGGGCTGCAGCGTAGCAAAGATGGTTCTGGCTGACCGACCAGTTCAACTCCTCAAGGCCTGAAAGTTACAGCAGGCTAGAAGAGTTGGCAGCGTTCATGTAGAACTACGCTATTCTCGCTTCTCTGGACTGGCTGGCAGGAAGGATGTACTGTTACATTTTTTGGACTGAAAACGATGACTAACGCGTGTCCAAGAGACTTTCTGCTACAGTTAGCGCTAGTCTTTAGCGGCTACATAAAAACGGCTGCACCGTTTACAAAACTGTCCTTGATCTTTGTCGAGAAGCTCTGAAACAGTCCGACCGTTTGTATGTGTACGTAGAAGTAAAGAGTAGCAACAAACTTACCCGTTCCAGAGTTCGAAAGGATGAGTTTTCCCGCGCGCGCGAGACACTTGCGCTATCGCTACTCTCCGATGTGAACGTTTTAAAGATTAAAATGTAAACAGCAACAAGAAAAACACTGTGTTTTTGATATTGCTTTAACGTGTCTTAATTGCATTTTTATTTGTTTGTTTGAATGAATTGAATAACAAAATACTCAAAGAAACAAACATTGCAATTGTTGATCCAGATAAGACGGGTGCTTGTTCGCAACACCTTGTGGGAATGAATGCCTCTGCGGGAAAGCAGGATCAGAGAACTCTTTTTCAACTGGTTTCATGAGGGTCTACAGGGTTCTCTCCTCGGCGTCTGAGTCCTGGAGCAAGCTTCAAGAGAGCTGTCAGACGCTCACTCTCACGTTTACGGCCATACCAGCCTGAGAACGCCCGATCTCGTCTGATCTCGGAAGCTAAGCAGGCTCGGGCCTGGTTAGTACTTGGATGGGAGACCGCCTGGGAATACCAGGTGCTGTAAGCTTTTTGCCTTGCAACGGGCTGCTCGCCTTTGCAAGCGCACTTTGAAGCATTCGCGGAGCTGCCCACTGTCAAGGCTAGTCTTTATGTTATTTCAACTCTTTCATGCCTTTTATGCAAAAAGAGTTGAGCAACAAAACTACAGTCTTGTTTGGATCTGTGCATTCAGCCCCCCCTCCCTCCAGATAAGTCAAGTCAAGTCTGATTTGTCTCTTCGCTTACACTTTTTACCGCTGTTTAGAATGCATCTTTACAAAAAACAGCTGTTGTTTTTGTCACTTCGTGTACTTAATCTTTGCTCTTCTCGGCCTGCAACAGCGTCGTCTCTTGTCTTTTCCACCCTCTGCCAGCTGAGAGCGCCGTCTTACTAAAAATAAAATAGCCAAAGAGAAGAGGACAGAATTAATACATCAGCAAAATCCATGTAATATGGCTGCTTCATGCAAGCTTGATGCTGAAAACGAGCAGCAAGACAGAAAGACCCAGTAAAGTCATATGTTTGCGAGTCAGGGATAAAGTAGAAAGAAAAACACCACAAAAAATGAATTAAAGTAAAAAGCCTGAGCAAGTCAGATGTAGTGTTTTCCCTCCCCCGAGCTGTCAACAACATAGAGCCTAGATCCACGATCCTTATTTTGTGCCTCGAACCCCCCCCCCCCCAAAAAAAAAAAAGAAAAAAAGGAGCCTGAATGGTTCCTTTCTTGGGCATCGCTTCATGAAACACCAGATCCGGGCCTCTGTTGGCCGTCTCTCGTATACGTGGCTGTTTAAAGTCAGTTGCCAATTGTGAAGACTTTTATTGTGCACGGAGCGACTTTTCGGGTGCTGCTAAAAGATTGGCTCTCTCTTTTTTCTTTTTTTTTTCCAGTCCTCTGGGTCCTTTCCTTCTTTTCTGTTTCCTGCTCAGACTGCATTTGGTTAATATTAGGGAGCGCTCAAGTGACAGAAGAACTAAAGCACCCGGGCCAGACTGCACTTGTTAAACTCAGAGAGAGAGAGAAGTAACGTGTCGAACGGATGAGACTTACGCCTAAAGACAGATCAGAGCTTTGGGGGAATCAGACTTAAAGACCCGATAAGCTAAAGTAAAATAGTTTTTTTGTCTTCTAGCATTATAGTTTCGTCTTATTTGTAGCGTGATTGACGTTTGTGCATATAACAAGTGTGTTGGGGGAGGAAACCCACAACATTTTGTTGCTATTTTACTCAAATGAATGACATGAACGAAATGACTCGAAAAATGATTCGTTCGATTGGTTGAACGGGACTCAAAGATCCGAGTCGGTAAAATGATTCAAACTTCCCATCGCTAGCAGCTGTAGCAAGGGCTGCAGCGTAGCAAAGATGATTATGGCTGACCGACCAGTTTAACTCCTCAAGGCCTGAAAGGGAAGGAGACTTGAGAGTTACAGCAGGCTAGAAGAGTTGGCAGCGTTATTAATATACTATTATATATAGTAGGACGACGCTATTCTCGCTTGTATGGAATGGCTGGCAGGAAGAATGTAGTATTAAATTTTTTGGACTGAAAACGATGACTAACGCGTGTCCAAGAGACTTTCTGCTACAGTTAGCGCTAGTCTTTAGCGGCTACATAAAAACGGCTCCACTGTTTACAAAACTGTCCTTGATCTTTGTCGAGTATTGGGCGGGCTGCTCGAGAGCGGTGACACTGACTCCAGGGAGGTGGTCTGAAGGTGTCCGGCCGGCTTTTGCCGCATCCTCTCAGTAGACCAGGCCAAGGTGCAAAGTTTTGCGCGCGCTGCCCCTCCCGTCCGGCTTGGAAGTGCCGGCCGGAGCTGCGCGACCACAACGCCGCCTGGAGTCTTGCGACCTTCCTCGGTGAACGCATCCTCGGGTCAGCTGCTCGGCCCGACGCGCCGTAAGGGAGGCGTCACCTTCCGAGCCGGGTCCGGGGGAACTGACCAGGGATGCCGTGAACCGAGCAGGGGCAGGCCCCCTTGCGTGCGAGCGCCCGGACGGACGCGCGCACAGGGGCCCGCCCACCGCCACGACACACCTGAGTCTCGCGAGGGCCCTTGAGGACTAGCCCCAGGGTGATCGCTCGATCCGGCGAAGCCATGAATCAGAAGTTCCGAGCTTTGCGTAGGTCGCCCGGGGTTCCCGGATGTCCGCGGAGGGCATCGCGGTTCTCCCAGGGCCTCTGCTCGGCTCGGGCTACCGGTGGCGGAGGGGGGATAGTTTGCTACGGACCACTTCGCCACGGGGCCTGAGGTCTGGGACGGGGATCGGACTTGTCGCGCCGGGGACCCGCCCAGCTCAGGTCCGCCCGAACGCCAGTAACTCTCCGGGAGGAGAGGCATGGCGACGGACGGACCACCGGGTACTCGGTGTCCGACGGCGGTGGTCGTCTACCCCGTCCTGACTCGGAACTGTGATCGGACGAGGCTACTTAGCCAGCGGCTGCCGACCTTCTTTCCACCACTCCTATCGTAACCGTGCAACGAGGGGCTAAGCCTCAAAACATCACCGGGAAAAGGTGTTTCGAGACGGACGACCCACGCGTGCGGGGAGGGGCTTGTCGGGGACGACCTCGAGCGCCGACCAGGCGCTGTCGAAACCCCCGACCTCCCTGGAGGTCAATACAACCATAAACTCGAGACCGGAAATCGGCCGGACCCAACCCGGGGAAGGCCAGTCGGGTAGATCAGGGGACCGAACCGAGCACGCGATGGCTCAGCTCAATGAATCAGCTCTCCGGGGCGGATGGAGGACTTCCGCAACGCTCCCCGGGATCCAAATGCACCGTTCCCTTATATCCAGATGGTCGATGATTACAAAAACAGACACAAAAAAAGATCCAGAGACCGGGGGTTTTCGGATGCCTGTCTGACACCTCGTCGGACACGACCGTGAGCTTGGAGACCCCAAAAACGCTGGTTCTCACAAGCGCGGCTCACGCTTACTTTGCAATTTTCCTCCAGAGCTCCGGTTCTTCGGAAATACGTAGAAAATCGCCCGAACGTCGTATCGGCTTCGGAGAGGGCTCGTTGGAAAGCACTTTTCCGGAGCTTTCCGGATCTGCCTTCCGAGGCCGGCTCGGAACCGGACAAATTTGGCGCTTTTTGGCCAGAGAACAATCATGTCTCCGCCGGACAAGCTCGGATCGACTCGTGGATGGTCGCGTTCGCTTCCCCGCAGAGGCACATCAGCTTCTCCAGAAATGGTGAGGATGTTGTTATGCTGCTTTATTATCTACAGGGACATCAGTTCTGCTACAGGAGGGTCCAGCCAATAGCGCCCAGGGTTAAACGAGATGTAAATGAAGTTGCTAAGTAGTATGTATATGTTTTGTCAGATCCGTGGACTTCACCAGGTGTGAATGTGGGAAAAAAAAAAAGTCCATGAAAAAAAAAAAAAGAATAGGTTGGCCTATAGCATGTTATCCCAATTGTTGGTGATTAAACTCAACCAGTTAATGTGATAAAAAAAGAAAAATGTATCACAACAATCTAAAAGGACCTGGAATGAGAATTGCAGGTTTCATAAAAACCAATATAGCCATGCTGTTTAAAAAAATGTCAGACTTTGAAATGCTGAGGTTGTGTTCTTTGTCTGTGAGTCTGAGTGCAAGCGAGCTCACAGAACAGAGATAAGGATTTGTGCATATTTGAACGAAGGACAATTTTTGCAGCGATAACCCCCAAAACAAATTACAGGTTTGATATAAATTGCGGTAAAAAAGAGGGCAGAATTTGTGTCAATTCATGGCAGTGTTTCTCAATTATTTTCAGTTGCGCCCCCATGAAGAAAAACACATCTTACCCCCCCCCCCCCCGCACAACTATAAATAGCATTATTTGTTTTTTAATTTTTTATAAGTACACCTCTTCATAACACAGTATCCTTATTAACGTATAAGAGAAAAAAGAAAGCAATATGGAGCAACTTACAACAAAGAATAACTTTATTAAATGTAGCAGAAAAGATTTAAGGTGCATCTGAAATTAAAAAAAAACATTAAATTCTTAATAAAACTAAAAAATTTTTGACTGACTATGATTGTTGGCAATATTCGGCATATGTCTACACTTCATACTCTGCCAATGAGAGCGTCACTGCCCCCTAATGTAGTGGAGTGGTATTGCACTTCATTCTGGAAAATAAATAAATAAAAAATCATGCTCCCTGAGGTCAAACGCGCCCCCCTTGACGGAGCCTGGGGGGAGGGGGGTTCTCACTATTTGAGAACTCTAAATTCCTATAGATTAAAATACAGGGACACTGAGTAAAATAAAATAGTTTCCATTTGCTTATGTACTACACATCAATGATGATTAATGTTTGAACCTTTTTCAGTCATTCTGCTTTTACTGAAACACTTTTAAGGGTTAATAAGAATATTAGCATCAAGTGTGAGTAAAAGTAAAGGTCATGGGGTGAGTTAAAACTAAATGTTATGGTTAATAATTAACATTGTAATTTATTTGGTTATAACCAAGAATAATGTTAAAGATGAAACCTTTATAAATCAATTATGGAGTCAGATTTACTTATTTATGTGAATTATTAAAACATTTTTAGCACTGTTTCAAGACAGAACACGTGAGCCTTCAGTCCCGACTGGTATCTGTTTTGGTATCCTGACTGGTGTCCTACAATACATATGATTTTTGGTTTAATTTTCTGTTTTTCTATATATGTTTTTAGTTCTAAGCCATTTGCGATTAATATTCTTACATTCCACTTTAAGATTTTTGTTGTCTTTTTTACCTCGTCCTTCTCTTTGCCTCCATCTAATACCTCCCAGTTTATGTCTTTGATTCCCAAGAATATCTCAGCTGAACTATGCAAACTATGATTTAGCTTTTTTCTGTTCTACTTTTGTTTGTGCTGAACAATTGATTGATTCAACCATGAACAAGATAAAGTCTTTCTTCTTTGCTATCAGTGTTTTTTCTTTTCGTTTCAGATTTTTTATCTACCTGTTTTACTGCTTCTGCACATGAGATTCACTAGATGATTTTCACTTGTTGCACTTTTTCAGCTCTTTTACTTACTTCACAGCCCCTGTAAGCTGTGCTGTAATTTTCATCATAATTGCAACATTTAATTTCTGCATTTTCACTGCATTTACCATAAACATCTAGCACATTTGATTTTGTCATTGCATATTGCAGCTACGTGCCCAAATTTTTGGCATTTGTAATCCCTAAGTGGTGGTGGGATGTAGTACCCAATAAAATCTTTGTCTGGTAGTGACTCTTGCTTAAAGTGCAGCATAACTGACAAACTGTCACACATTTATTTTTCTTTATTTTATCTGTTGTTACTCCGGTTGGGATTCCTAAAATTACACCTCTTCCATATCTCTTGTCTCTTGGTATTGAGCATGTCAGTTTGTGTCCTTAAATATTTTGTATTTTGCTTGCCTTTTCTTGTTGTTTTTGTCTTAATAGAGTATAATCATCTGTTCATCTTTCAGTATTCTCATTTCTTTGACTTCTCCAGCTAGTTTGTTGAAACACTTTGTTTATTTGATTGCGTTCCATTTAGAAAAACTTCCTCCTTCATCATTTAGTTTTATGAAAACTTGTTTCGTCTGCATTTTTTTTTAAATAATCTCGTTGTCTGAGTTTTTTTTATTAATGTGGATTTTGATCTTGTCCTCTCTTTTCACATGTTGTTTTGTACTGTCTTGGCTAAAAACTCTCTCTTCTACTGTGTCTGTCCTCAATTTCCTGTCCACTTTCATCCCAGTCGCTGAAAATATTGCCTTTCCATGGATTTCCCATCGTAACTGGTTGGAACACAAAGTTTGGTTGTCAAACAGCATGTTTTTTTTGTTTTGTTTATTGTGTGAGCATGCGTGTGTGTGTGTGTGTGTGCGTGTGTCTGCGTGTGCTTGTGCATGTGTTTTGTGACTGTTCACACCCATGTGAATGGAGCATTACTGACCCCTACTGCCCCAGAGTTTGAATCCAAGCTTTAGTTTATTCAATGAATCCGTTATTTATGAAAGTCGAAACACATTTTATTTAACTTTCTTGAAGTATTTACTTCAAAGTTATTTATGTTTGCCCTTAACCAATTGATTCTGTTCCACGTTGTATTTTCATTTCATTATCTTATGAATTATGTGACTGTTGCATCTTACTTTGGTATTTCATACCCTTCATTTGGTCTCTATTGCTTGC
Source organism: Danionella dracula (assembly GCA_900490495.1). NCBI lineage: Eukaryota > Metazoa > Chordata > Actinopteri > Cypriniformes > Danionidae > Danionella > Danionella dracula. The sequence continues at coordinate 675,003 of UELW01000456.1, forward strand.
ATTACCCAATCGTATACTGTAATGTCATTAAGGAAGACTGACATAAGTGTCTAGTGTCTGCTTTTCCTGGCCCTGATCTCTCCTGATCAGGGGGCTGTGCCAAGGGAATACAACAATGTGCTTGCTATCTTCAGTAAATCAAGAGCTTATTCTCTTCTCCTTTACCGTCCCTATGATTGTGCTATCAAAATCTTGCCCCACACCCCTCCGCCTTCACCCAATCTTTACTGCTTCTCAGAGGGAGACTCTATGAGTATCTCTCCAAATTGCTAGCCCCAGGCACTTTTGTTTCCTCCACATAACCTGCGGGGGTGGGGTTTATTTAATTAGAAGAAAGAATGGTCTTTGTGTCCCTCCTGTATAGATTATTGTGGCTTAAACCCCACCACTGGTGTTAGTATGGACCTTGCTTGGTTCAGCTCTGAATATGTCAGTCAGTTTGGATGTCGGCCATCTTGAACATCTAAAAATTGCTGTGTTTTCTAAACCCATTGAAATAAAATTCTGAAACGCTCCATGTATGTTTGTCATGTTTGCACCTTGCTACTAAAAAAAATAATAAATGGCACGGCGTCACCTATTGGTTAAATGATATAATTAAATTTTGAAAAATGCAAATAACTTGTGCTAGTTTTTTTTAACACTTAGGTGGTTGGTCTCATTTTTCTCTGGAGCATGTCACAAACATAGATACCAATACTTCCATATTTGGCTTAACTTCCTGTCGACCATGCTCAATAAAGTAAAAATCACACTTTTTCAAAAAGTCCCATTCTGACCATTGTGAGTCAATTTTATGGAATTCAAATCGACTCGTCAAACCATTTATGAATGATATTGCAAACAAGCTATAGAGTGAATCTACCAAACTACTCATAGGGCTGTGTCTTTGAAACTCTTTAAGATATTTGGACAAAACTTGGCACTCTTAATCTGAACCAAGATATGAGGTTAACCGCATACCTTACTGCACTGCCCCCTTTTGGTTTGGACATACAATGTATGGCGTCACCTAGCGCCAATAAAAAATCGAGCACAGGATCAGGAATCGAGAGCACTAAAACAAAAACTGAGAGCTAAAGAGTGGAAATCGACGTACAATAGTGATCTTTTTTGTAATCTTTTTTTGTAAAAAAAAAGATCGGCAAGGGAAGCAATCGCAAGCACGGGATTATCTTTAATTTTCCGATGTATTAATTCATATTTTGTCTTTCTTTTGTACATGCTTTACATTGTTTGATTTTGATTATTGTTCTCATTGACTTGCCATGGCAGCAAGAAACTCCAAACAAATACTAAAATCCATCAGAAAAATAATAACGTTGACTGTGCTTTCGGTGGTGCAGTCAAATTTGTGCCCCTCTGAAATTTTGGTTCTCTTCAACAACAGAAGTCGTGTCCAGTTGCTAAGTCACCGTACGTACTTTTGGTTTGGGAATCGCTTAATCGCCCAAATCACAGCTGTGTGTACGGCGAATCCGATTGTTTGAAAAGATTCAGGCTGTTAATATAAACGTCAAAGCGTGAATGCTTACTTTATTTTATGATCACCTGGGCATATTTAAATTGTTATTAAAGGTTTCTTAATAAAATGTACAATTATTACTTTTAACAATTTAATTATCGTTTTAAATGTTGATTAAAATAAACAAACAAAATGGGTAAAAGTCCTAGAGATGGTTTGTAAGTAATGGGTTACTTATAAATATATGGCAAATTTTATGTTAGCCATACGTTTTGTCATCCTCATCCCATAAGTTATGTGTTTGTTCCAACTTTTGTGAAAATTAAAATGCTTCTTGACATCAGTTTTCTGAAGCAGAACATAATTTGAGGTCTGTACTTGTAGGAAATATTGTCATCTGCTTAGCAGTGATGTTACCCTGACTATTATTATTTCAGATTGGATTAGTAATACATTTGTTTCAATAAAATTATCCAATAAAGCTAAAAACAAATTGATAGTCACCTGAATTTGACATTTTTTCTTTTCATCTAAACAACATGACGCACAAGGAATTATTTGCTCAATTAATTTATTTATTGGTACAAGAATAGCGCATGAAGTATGTTCTGTGGAAGGGTTACTCAACATAAATGAAACCATCGATCATAGTCACATTTGAATGAACCGAAAGGAAATGTGTCCCACTTAGCTCTCCGTCCCCGCAGCGGTGCTTCTCTGCACATGCGCAGTTACTGAGGAACCATCGACGTGAATTCCGCGACACCGGTACACGTCGCTCTAGAATCCGTGTGACGTGGACGCTGAGCGGGTACTGTAGCTGCAGAGCCTGCTTCAAACAGTCAGCGAGCACAACACAACGCTGAATCAATTAAACCATGGAGATTTTCTTCAGATTGCCGTTCACTGTACTAGAATGCCCCAACATCAAGCTAAAGAAACCGTCCTGGCTTCACATGCCGTCTGCGATGACTGTGTATGCTGGAGTGATCGTCTCCTACTTTCTCATCACTGGAGGTAACGTTAATTAATGCCAGCCTGCAGGTTCTAACAAGTTCACTTCGATCTTTTATGGCCACTATGGTAATGGTAGCCCAGGCAAAGTTTCGCAATCTATTCATTGTCTTTATTCACACGTTATAAGATGGTGTCATTCATTGAGCCAACTAATGCTAACGCTGTTTGCTAACGAATAGTTAACGTAACGTTAGCTCTTTACAGTCACGGTATTCTGAGCGTAGTCAGGGATAACTTTGTGGTTAAACAGACAAGAACAACGTGTTTATTTTTATTCATATTTATTTTAGTTTTTTATGCACACACTTCATGCATGACAGGAACTTCCTTCTATTAATTTTGATTTAAAAGTGTATTTATAACAAGTATAAATGGCTTTTTTTAAAATAACGTTTTTACACTTTCTGTTTTATACAATTTCTTTATAGACTAAGGAATGAATGTCTTGTAAAAACCTTTGGTGCACTTCACTTTTACACTCATTCTGACCAGCTGACTAAAGTTTTACTTTTGGTAGATAGGCCTTAAAAAGCTTTGATAGACTGTAGATGTGGCAACAAGTGCTTTAAAAAATAAGCACTGGCAGCATAAACTCCCTTCTAAAATGAAGTCAATGTAAACACCTCAGTGAAAACCTCACTTGAGTGTTTTATAAATTATGGCATACTAGCAGCCACATTCAGTACTAGCTGCAGACAGCGTAAAACAGATCAACTCCAAAAACTCAGCGTTTTAATAAAATTGGCAATATTAAACCCATTTTAATTGCATTTGCATAGTTAATAGATTACCACATTAGCTGTCAACAAAAGCTACAGTCATCAATTATTTGCAACGAGTAATTATTGCTGCCCTTGCGTTTTTGTTTAAATGAGCCAGCATCTGAATAACCACTGTAATACTTAAATTACAAATAAGTACCAGGAGAAAAAAAATACTTGTTGACAAAGAAGAATAAAGCTTAACATACCTTAATTGGTTGATTGAGATCAAACCTCTGCCTACAAAGCTGTCCATTTGGAAATTAAAATTGTAGGGCTATGCCATCCAGTGGCTCATTTTGTGAAAATAAGGCAGGACGTCGTCTTTGCACAGCCTGCCAATAAAGCAGAAAATAAGAGTCAAGCATATATATGTTTATGAATTGGTTGATTTTGACATTCATAATGGTCATAATCTGCCTCTCTCCAGCGGTTAGCTACATCTTCCTGTCTTTGTAAAGCATGGACCTGGGGATGACAGAAATATACAGTTTATACAGACCATCATAAGTGTTTAATGAGATGTTTGTTTGTTTACTCTTGCTTGATCAGCATGTAAACTGGCATTATATTCTGCATCTTGTATTGCTCTCAGAGCACGCCAACTCAGTTAATTCCTGTCAATCATATAAATAATGGATTAGTAGTAAACAATTCCATATCATATATAAATGATATCAATATTATCAACTTTATGCGTTGCATTAATTGATACCTACATCGTATGAAATTCATACAATATTTTAAATAAGAATGGGTCAAACTGGACACCAGCGTTATGTGGAGTTCCCGAAAAGTCTATTCCTCCTCCTCTCCTTTTCAATCTGAACATGATTCCACTAGGTCAAATCATGAGGAGAATCCAAATCTCTTATCATAGTTAGGTGACGAAACTATGAAACTCGGATCTATTTAGCCCTTTCTTCAAATCACTACAGCTCCATAAACTATCTGCGAGTGCATTGATGAAATTGAGAGCATTGAGGTTCTCCAGGAGAACGCTTACCTCAGCTCTAAAGGTCATATAACAAAAAATAAATCAGGTGAAGAATATTTGAATGATTCTCGAATCTGAGCCAAGTAAGAGCTACATCTACTTATCATCTCAGAAACATTGCAAACATTAGAAGCTTTGTTTCTAATCTGGATCTAGAGATACTACTTCATGCTTTTATCAGCAAAAGGCAGGACTATTTAAATGGTCTCCAAAAAAGACCATTTGACAGCTGCAGTTCATTCAGTATACAGTTGCTAGGGTTTCGACCAGAACCAGAATGTCAGGAAAGATCACACCAGTCCCTTGGTGTCTACGCTGGCTGCCGCTAAGCTTCAGAATAGAAACTAAAATGTTCCTGCTCATTTTTAAGACCAGACCAGCCCCAAAATACAAAAGATCTGCTGTATGCCATTACATTTCTGCCAATGTCTGAATTAACTTTTACCACTGTAAATTAATTATAAAGTATATAATTTTACAAACAATTCACATTAGAGAATAAATGAGATAGAAACTTCAGGGTTCAACTTAAACATGTTGTTATTTGATATAAACAAAGTGTATAAGTCAAGTTAAGAAACGTCATCTGTGCAAGGTCTGAAATGTGGTTGTTACTATTTTCTGTATACGATATCACGTCTGGGGATGGAGACTTCAGACAGATAACCTTCTGAATGTGAAGCTTGTTGACACTGCCTGACACCTGGGAAGGATACAAGTTATTTAAGAAGACCCAGCGCATAACTTGCAATATTTGCAGTAGTTATTTACATAAATTGTAAGTAAATAAAAAAATAAGCAGAAAAATGCCTGTAAGAAAATGTTCTACTTATAATAAAAATAGAGACCAACTTAGAATAGACTGTTAGCTATTATTTTATCAATTATCAGGTAGGACATCCTTCAACATAGTGTCAGGACAATACATTTAAATAATAGTCAATTACTCTTACAATTTCTTACATCACCGTCCTCCATGACGGTTTTCACTAACACTGGGGGAGGCAGTTATGTGAAACAAAACATCATTAAACAGAAAATTTGATGGGCAGATGAAAGCAACACCATGGATTGATCCACATAAAGAATAGATGTCGCAGCATATCGTTTTGAAAACAATTCAAAACTCACAGCAATGTTGTCTTCAAGTTACACATTTTCACCATTATGAGACAGCTCAACATCTTCTAAGGCAATCTTTGAAAATCACAACAGGGTAACATGATTTGTATGTTTTGGTTAAAAAAAAAAAGTCTGACATTCTTTGTAAAATGACAATTGCAATAACGTTTATCAATTCCTGGGTGCTAATAAAATTAGTTTAGTAAAATTTGCAAGACCTTCTGTGTGTCGTATCTACCATCAACTTCCAGTCAACTTTTCATAAGATGCCATAAACGTCTATTTGAAAAATGAACCTGTATGAACTGTGGATAGCTTGGCTACATAGAAAAACAACAACAATGTAGCAACATGACTCCATATCGGCATGTATAAATGTTCAGCCACCATGTTTGAGTAATTTGTGAATTTAAAGTACTCTTAAATGCACAAGAGTATGTAGCATGGAGAAATTGTACTCGTATTTATAAAATGTTTTAAAAAATGACCAGGATGTTTTCAGGGACAAGTGTCAAAGAGCACACTAATTAAATCAATATCACCGATTGTAAAAGCTTTTAATATTTAAATGTTTGTATTGGTGGAACACTGAAACTAATTGGTATCTACACTTGCACTCATCTCTCTTTGTTTAGCAATATCAGCTTCAAGCTTAAAAAGTAATAATTCATAGTTGAATTAAAAACGCAATTAAATTAAATGCACACTGGCAAATGTAAAAATAGCTTTCAAATACAGACATGGTGGCAAATTCATTACATCAGTTTCATCATACTTAAATCGGTACAATGTTAGTATTCAAAGTTTACCTCGAATAAATAAATTAGTTAATAGAAACATCAAATTTGAGTTGTTGTCTTGGTCAGCGATGCCATCTACATCCTAAAAACAAGAGTAGTTAGTTAATAGCAAAAACTAACATGCATATTAACCGTTTCTGAAATTATTTTAGTAGAACAGTACAATTATTCATTCCACATTCTTACATTAAACTTCCCTGGTGCTCAACGCCTCCCAGACATCATTGTCGATCGCTGACACCGAGGTCTGAAATCGAAAGGCACAAATGGGAAACCACGAGGGATTGTCGCAAAGCTCCATTACTATCAGGACTGCGTCGAAATTCTCCTCCGAGCATGTTAGCAAGGCCCGCACCGATATAAAACAGCACATGTTGTAATCTTCCTGGATTACATCGCATGCGTGGCCAGAGCACGAGCATGTGTTTTTACAGTTTTCTTTTTAAGTGTCCACAGATACAGGTGTTCTCAGGTCCTGTAGAAAATAGTTCTACAGCCTCTGATCCACCGCAAAAAATATATTTATATTTTTAGCCTGGTTCTTCGAGGTACCACCAGCAGGTTTGCTGATCTCAGAGCTCTGTAAGGAGTTTAATTGTATATCAGGTCAGACTCAGTGCTCTATATGTTGAAAACCAAAAATGTGTAACTCCGCTGGGGACCTACACAGTGTATCTACACTGGGGAGCCAGTGTAGGTACACTAAAATAGAATAAAAAATCCAGTAAAACAAAAAACGGTTTAAGTCTTGGCAGCTCGTTTCCTAGTTTCTGTCCTGTAAAATAACGGATGAAAAAAATCTGTTATTTGACAGTTTTTGTACTGTATAAAAAAGGGATTTATTTCTGTTTTGTAATGGTTAACATACTGTTAAAAAGTTTTGTTTTACAGGTACTTTTTTTACGATTTATTTCTGTGTTTTAATGGTTAATATAACATGAAAAAAATCAACATTTTGTATTTTAAGTGTGTTTAAAAAAAGCTGATTTATTTCAGTGTTTAATGGTTAATTTGTTGTTAAAAACAATCTTTGCATTTAACTATAATAAAAACAAGCCATTAAGCTCTTACTACTATTTAATATGTGTTTTTTTCACACACAAAAAACAATTCCTAACATTATCAACACATACAATACTCATCCAACAATTCATTAAAATTCATTACATTTTAAACAATAGCAAAACACTCAATCCATTTCTAATAATTCAGTTTTTAAGTGAAACACAAGAAAAATAGCATAGACAATTAAGAAAATGTTAAAATAAAGAAGCGCATATTAGAATATAAAAGCTAGTCCGTCCACTAACTTGAAGGAATATGCCACACTAAAATTTAGTGTAATTTAAATTTTAAACTCTTAAATGCTTTTCTCCTCCTCAGAGCACCAGTTGAGATATCAAAACTGAGAAGTAAGTGATTGCTCGTAGATGCCAAAAGTAATTCCCAACATTAAGCTGTTGAATCTCTGATGGCATAAGGAACACTTTGAAGATGTTTTTGTTACTCAGGTGAAGCTTGAAAATTAATTTGAGGTCTACGAGCAAAACCTTCCTTCTTGGTTTTGATACAAATAATTTAAACTTGTTTTCTGAGCAGAAACAAAGCATCTACTAGCTTGGAACAAGGTGGTGTTAATGACAAAATATTAACTTTTGATGTAGATATCCTGTTAAACCAGATGGTAAATTGAACTTAACAGCACAACCTCTCTGCAGCATTTGTAACACAAAAAACATAGATGCATTACGTTACCGTTATTACATTGCTCCAAAAACAGAGAACATTTTTCAACACAAATACACAATAAAAAAAATCATTTTCAGCAAAAAAGACTGATGCTCCAAAGCCTCAATATGTTTTACTCTTGGTTATAAAACATTTTCTGGAAAACTTTAGGCTACTTTGTTAACTTTATCTCACTTTTGAAAAAACATTGTGAGATGTTAAAATCTAATTAAAAACGTTCAGCTTGCCTCCTATCCTTCCATTTTATACCAAATTCCTTAATAATTACCTTAAAAGTCAACCCTTAAAAAAAGTCAAATAGTAGTAAAATGGGTAATTATAGTCCGATTCAAGTAAAGCGTCACAGTAAACAATGATGCAGCCTCTCCATACCTATCCGTCTGTTTTGATGTTGTGTTCCTGTCCATGAATTTATCGTGGATAAATCAGGTGAAGTATGTTTCTACATAATGGATAGCAATAGTTTCAAAGACCTTCAAAGACCAAGCTACTCACTGAGGAATGCAACAGCAATAACAGGGTCCAGTTGTTTTTGTGCTTCAATATGGGAATGAAGTAGTACCACAAACATTTGAACACACATCCATCTATTTTTTAGATTTTCTGTTTTTAAGCTAGAGAACTAAAGGTGTCACCTAGCAGTCTTCTAATTGGCTACCTGGATGACTGATTTCTCACCAAATTTCTCATGACCTTTCTAACCAAAACAGTTTTATTAATGTTTGTGTATTTTGAAAATAAATGAACTGGAAAATATGACCTTACAGTACTCTCCAATCTGAGTATGAGATTGTGTATATGGTCACTTTTTATTTGCATTTAATGGGAAATTAGATTGTAAAATGCTGTGTGTGAATATTTATTGTTGATTAGGTAGAACTGTATGGAGGAATTAAAGCATTAAATAAAATCAAACTAGAATATCTTCTTAACTGTATGTTTTATTTTTTTTATGTGTAATGATCAAATTAATGGATTAATAAATCACTAGAAATATTGTTTGTTCTCAGTTAAATGCTAAAGAAAAGCATATTTTTTATTGCATATCTATACTCTGAAAAGGTTAACATTTACTTTGGATTGTAGGGGACACAAGTGACATCAATCAGCAAAAATAAAAATAAAATCCTTATGGATTTGAACATGTAGATCATTGGGTATCTACTCTGTATAAACCTTTTCATTGCTTCACTTGCTACCCTCAAAAAGCATATTTAAATTTGGTAAATAACTTTTAGGTGTAGAAAATAAACAAAAATTAGGAAAATCATAAGATTTAGAAATTGGTAGAAGGCTAGCTTTAACGCTCAACTTGAAACAGTGCTTCCACCTACTGGTGGGAAGTGAGAATACAATTCCTAGAGTTCTTTAACAATCTTAGAAGAACCATAGTGTTTTAAGATATTGCTTGTAACTCAGTTACATCAACCAAATACAATGAACCCTTGTTATTTGCCCAATGTGTGAAAAGCACAAAGTTAAGACCTGCTAGCCACTAATTTATTTTGACTTTGATGGCTTGTTTAGTCAGAGAGAAAGACCCTCCCTGATGGCTCCAATAATGGTGTAACGCACAGCTCAGCAGTGAACCACAGTGACCTCTGGTCAGTGACCAGGATGGTCAAATACATGCAATGTAACGTCTTAAAGCAACATGTAACAACATAAACAACATGTAAACAGCGCATCACATGCAAAGTACGGGTAAACAATGCATAAATAATGAGCTAACATAACAGGTCGGGCTCTGCCATAACAGGTCGAGTTTTCGCAAGAGAACAACCAATGAAATCTGGCTGGTTTGATGAAGTGAATAGGATGGTCCTCGAAACACACTCCCGCTTCAATCTCAAGAAAGAAAACAGCACAAAAGAACTACAAGATGAACAGCAGAGGAAGAGACTGCCAAAGAGAAATATAAACATCCAGAAGCTTGTATTGTTGGTGTCCGACCATCAAGAGTTGTTCAATAAAGCCCTCAAAGATTATAAAACTGCCGGCATGTGGCTACTGCCCCTCAGTAATGGAAAGTTTCATTCAACTTTGCGCTTCTTTCGTTTACCTTTTGTTAATTTATGAGAATGATTCATTTAATCGGTTAATTTGGATCATTCATATCAGAATAAAACTAGACTAATTGCAAAATGTTATGACTAAGACCCAACAATGCAAAACATGCTTATTGGTGTCCTCTGATTATTAATAGTGTGATCCGCATTTCGATCAAGTTATTACTAAAAAGTCAGATTAGTTTTTTTCAAGAATGACACATTATCACACATGAGCGTCAGCAATAGAAAGGAGCGCCACTGCATCCACTTTTAACACTAGTTTGCGAAATGCATCCCGCAGAGAAGCCATCGAAGATTCATGCGAATCTCAGTTTGGATAGATGTGTAGCAGCCTTATGAGGCTAAAAGTCGCTAGGACCTGCAGAAAATGTTGGTAGATTTGTCAATATTTGCTGGATTATAAAAAAAAAAAAAGTCACTAAGCGGTCTGAAGAGTTAGAAACACTTGACGAGCTGGAAAGCTAGACAGATTTAGGATTTTGACGATTGTTATAGTTTCCGTTATTATTTCCCTAATCTATTTTATAATTTCTTTTCATTTCACTATTCACTATTTGGCACTATACAAATAGTTTTGGACACAAACCGTGAAATCAAAATTGATCTAAAGACTAGATGAACATTATTTTAAAATCACAGAGCTTACCTTTCATTTTCAAGCAACAACAAAACGTCATTCTATTCTCATTGTTTATATTATTATTTCATTTTATTTAGTTGATTCAGTAAAAAGAAAGTTGTTTTTGGATGTACTGGTTGGGGCCAAAAGTGTTTTTATGGCTTACCAAAGATAAATGTATTCATCATAGAATTGTGTGGCTTTTCTGTATGCCAACAAGCAAAACCCAGCAGGACGCATGGTGGAAGAATGGCAGTGGGAGGAGCAAATAGTATATGGCTATTTTTGAAGAGCACGACCAATTGAGGCGATTCAAAGACACAACTTAAAGCCCCTGGATCCCTTCTTTTTGCCTGACCGTGCACTCTTGCAGTTGTAGAATGGGAGGTCCTAAAATGAGAGTTATTTTATAACTTTTGCTATGTTTTGGCATTTTAATGTTGGAAGCTAATCGCTGTGAGTTTTCTGTTCTGTGCAGGCATCATCTACGACGTAATTGTTGAACCACCTAGTGTTGGATCAATGACCGATGAACATGGACACCAGCGGCCAGTGGCCTTTCTGGCATACAGGTAAAGATGCTTGCTTAGTACGTCTCACTTCATTTTTCCAATCACCATCAAAACAAAATGCCCCTGGTGGCAAACATATGGACATTGGCCAGTTTGGCTCATTTCTCTTTAGCCGTCAGTCCTAAAATCATAAATTGTGTCTTCTAACATTATGGGGCCCATTCAAAATAGTTTTCCTCGACCGGGGCACTGTTGTACATGAGAAGCGTTACATTTTGACCACAGTTATATTATAAGATTGATATTTATATTGATACCTAAGTGGGAAGAGTTTGTTTTGGACCTTGTCAAAATAAATCACTGTTGATTTTGCAATTAACACCAAACACTATCATGATGAATCTTTAGCTACCTGAAATACATCTGAGTCTGACCCCAAATTTGTCTTTGTGACGGGTATTTTGTTTGAAAATTACCAGGCATTTTAAATTTCCATTTCTTTTATTTGGTAGAAAAATGATTGGTTTTCTTTTGTTTGGTTATAGCGAAAGATCATCTCACATTCCTTATCTAGACATTAGTCTCACCTTTGGGTACCCCGGATGAACTTTAAAAGCCTTCTTCCCAGTATCTGAATGGCTGTGTTGTGGTTTGCAGGGTGAATGGACAGTACATCATGGAGGGATTGGCCTCCAGCTTTCTCTTCACTATGGGTGGCCTTGGCTTCATCATCCTGGACCGCTCTAATGCTCCCAACATCCCAAAACTCAACCGTTTCCTCCTGCTCTTCATCGGCTTCGTCAGTGTGCTTTTGAGTTTCTTTATGGCTCGAGTGTTCATGAGGATGAAACTGCCGTAAGTCTGCTCATTTAATCACAACTATGCTTTAAAAACCTATTTCACTACAGAACTAAAGTTTTTAAAACTAAAGTGAAGCTTTGGGTCTACTATAATAGCAACCACCTTGACATTTCTTGCCAATAAGTACCCTTTTTATTAGGATGATCCAGGATTACGAGAAGTTTCATAAATTTTTATTGTCAATCTATGAAAACATCTGTTTACTTGCATGGATTTGCATATGTTGATAAGTCTATGTGTTATGCCTACGGATTATACTCAGATTGAGAGTTGAGCAAGATTCAAGTTTGCAAAGTTTACCTTCCACATAGCCTCAAAAATGCATACAAATAATTAATCAGCATTGTCCAAGTGTACATTCTTCTATCATGAGTTGTTCTGAAAAAATGTGCTTATGTTTAACTTGTCATATATCATAAAAATACAACTCCATACTTGCATCTGGTGCTGCTGTAGAAGCACATCAATGCACTGATTGTTTAATAGTCCAATGTGACATAACAATAACTGCTGGCTAGCCAAAACACAACAAGGATAGCAAAGGAAGGTTATTTACTAAAAGTTACCAGTTTAATGCCATCATTCACTGTTTAAAATGGGGCCCAAGCTAAGAAAGAGAGTTGAAGCGCTTGCTCTGCACAACCTCAACAAATCATAGAGCTTGTGCTCTGCGAAGCCTTTGTGCAAAGTTAGACATTTTCGGAGACGTTGCAACAGTGTCAGTGTAGGTTTATTTAAATGCACTGCCTTTGGAAAGGGCAATTCGTAGACCTGATGCACAAGTATGGATTGGCTTTATCCTCCTAGCTTTGAGTAAAAAGTTGTAGTACATGGCAATTATGAGTGTCTCACAATTGCTGATGAAAGTTATTAATTTTAAAAACACTTATTGTTTTGATTAGTAGCCATGAACACTGAAAGTGGTGCATTCTGTGAAGTTTGGCTTTTCCATTCAAATACAGGCATACACACAGGGATGTGAAGATTTTTACCCTAAGAGTGTTTTAGTATGAAGGGATTGGTTGAAAGATTTTCAATATATATTTGCATGTTTGTGTCTTTCTAAAAAATGGTGAGACAAGGTTAGGCCTCACACTTGGGAGCTTGGGTTGATCTGTTAACAGCAAGCGAGATCTGTTGTCAATAAAACTTTTTTTACTTTTAAATACAATTTAAAAAATTGGCCCTACCATGACACGCTTTTCGTTACCTGCTAAATATGTTATAGATAATGTGATAAGTGTGCATAATCATAGAAAATGTTAGAATTAGCTGTGTTAAAGATTTATATACACTGACTGGCCGCTTGATTAGATACACATGTTCAATTACTCGTTAATGCAAATTTATAATCACATGGCAAAAGGCGGTCCAACCATATATGGCTGTATTTGACTTTTTCTAAAGATCAACAGCAACTTGCTCATAATCATTAGTTCTCTACTTTTAAATTTTCTGATTATCATTTAAACCCATGTCTTTATTAAAACAAAGGGGCTTTTGCAATCATAAGGGATATCTTTGTTTAGTAACTGCCACTGTCATGTTTGTCCTGAAAATCCTCCTGACAAATCGGTTTGGTTAATTAAAGGTACAATATCATGCCCCTTTTAAATAATTTAATAAAATAAATATGTGTCCCCTCTAGACTGGCACCCTTAATAACATTCAAAAGGCAGTATTTATCGTAATCAATGTCTTTGAATCACCTCACGTGGTTGTGCCATGTAACCCCTGCTCCTCCTACTGGCAGGCTCCCACCCTGCCCCCTGCTGGGTTTTGTTCGTTGCCACTCATTCACCCATTTCGGATGAATATATAAATCTTTTTGTAAACCCACACTTGATCCACGACATCCAAAAACACACTTTTCAGTTCTAAAACTGTACTGTCAAATACTGTATTATAGTTACACAACTACTAAAACGTACAAGAAATGTCTGAAAAGCAGAGTTTAGTTGACTAACTGCAAAATGTTGTGGTCATTACATTACAGATGTTCCATAAAATCTTTAAGTACTTTGTTATATATGTCTATCATGATTTGTGTGTTTTGTTCTGATTGCAATGTCAATGTTTGTTTGCAGGGGTTATCTAATGGGTTAGTGTGGAAAAGAAACCTGATTCTGTACCATGGACCAGCATCAAGCATCATCTCTTAGGTTCCTCTCAACGCATCCGATTAAAACATCCCTTTTTATCTTCGAAACCTGTTTGATATAAGCTGAGCCTTGCTTTGGTTGTGGTTCAGTAGATGAGAAAATGGATGTAATGCACTTTTGTTTTGTTTTTTACAATAAAACTTAAAATTTGCAAAACTTAGCCTGATTGTATATTAACAAGTGTTTTGGGAGTCTAAAATCCTCCTGACTGAAGGTCTCAACACAGCAATACAGCAGGTGCAGTTGTCCTCCAGACCCTCTGCTGAACACTGGTTGGCACTTTTGTGCCACACGGTGGAGCAGCAGCAAAAGGCTTGTTTATATTGAAAAAGAGGATGAGCTTTCGCTGATGTGAAAATATGAACCTGAGCTATTTGTTCTCATCACAAACAAACCATGGATAGATAGCTCTAACTCTAGTTCTACTATATCTATTTTTCGTTCTTTTCTTTGTTTTGTGTGAAGGAGGGTTTTTATTATCTGAAAGCTTTTTTCATCGATGCTTGAATATACACCAGTAGACGGAGATATTAATGACAGTTGAGCTTTTTGTTCTTATTATAAATCATTTTTGTTTTATTAAAGGTTTTACGTGTAACAATTTAACCAAAAGAAATTAGAAAATTAATTGTGTCAAGAGACGTTAAGCAATTATGTTGAATTCAAGTATTAATATACATAAAACTATTGGTATTAAAAATAAGCATTTAGAAATTGAAGGTACAACACGTCTTTTGTGTTTGTATTTCAGTTAGTGTGTTGTCAAGGAATATTTCCTCCCTCAGGTTATCTAATCTTAGAGGCGTAAATCAGCCAGATTGAGCTGAACCACTCAACGGTTGTAAACATTCAAAATAATATTGTTTTCGGTAACAAACCTAAAAGATTGTATTGATGGGTTGGGAAATAAAATGAGGATATACATTGGTGATGCTTTTTGTTAAGTTGGAAAAAGCTTGAAAAGTGACGCAGAAGTAGCCACATTGCTCCCGAACAGCTTAGCTGCATTATTGCCAACAGCTGTGTTGGAAAATGTAATCAAATAATCAGTAATATAGATATTAATATTTCCTATAAAATTGAGTTTATGTATAGGTGAGTGACGTGTGTGTGTGTGTGCGCGTGCGTGTGTGGGGTGGATGGTCGAACGAAAGGGAGTGAGAGAGATGGTAATGGCTGGAGACTGATAGCTTGGGGAAAGAAGCTCTTTTTGTGCCGTACAGTCTTAGTGTTAGTGGCCCTGAAACACTCAAAAAGGTGGTGGCTGGGGTAAGTGGGGTCCAGAATGATTTTGTTAGCCCTCTTTCTCACTCTGGTGGTGTACAGGTCCAGAGAAGCACTGATGATCTTCTCAGCAGTCATCTGAAGTCTACAGACGTTTTCTTCAGAGGCGGAGCTAAACCAGACAATGATGGTTGAACTTCTTCAGCTGGCGCAGGAAGTACAGCCTCTGCTGGGCCTTTTTCACAATGGAGTAGATGTGTGTGCTCCACTTCAGGTCCAAAGATGGTAGTACCCAGCAGCCTGAAAGACTCCACTTGTGCCACAGTGCTGTTAAGGATGGTAAGGGGAGGGGGAGGGGGGGGGTCCACTACCATCTCCGCTGTTTTGAGGGTGTTAGGCTCAAGGCTGTTTAGACTGCACCAGAGAGCCAACTGCTCCACTTCCTGTCATCCTGGATGAGACCAATGATGGTGG
The DNA here is from genome assembly GCA_900490495.1 of Danionella dracula. Taxonomy (NCBI): domain Eukaryota; kingdom Metazoa; phylum Chordata; class Actinopteri; order Cypriniformes; family Danionidae; genus Danionella; species Danionella dracula. The sequence continues at coordinate 690,838 of UELW01000456.1, forward strand.
TGTCGTCTGCAAACGAGAGGTGTTTTACAGAGAGGCTTTACAGAGGTCTTGTGCGAGGTGCAGTCATTGGTGTAGAGGGAGAAGTGGACACCCCTGGGGGGGCACCAGTGCTGGTGGTTCAGCTGCATTATGTGAATTCCCCCATCCTCACAAGCTGTTGTCTGTTAGAAAACTTGTGATCCACTGACAGGTGGAGTCAGGGACGGAGAGCCGGGAGAGTTCGTTTCGAAGGAGTGATTGGATGATTGTATTAAATGCTGAGCTAAAGTCCACAAACAGGATCCTTGCATAAGTCCCTGGCTTATCCAGATGTTGCAGGATGTAGTGCAGCCCCATGTTAACTGCATCCTTCACAGACCTGTTAGATCGGTAGGCAAACTGCAGGGGGTGCAGTGATTTTCTTCAGGTTGCTCAGCACCCGTCTTTCAAAGAACTTTATTACTACAGATGTCAGGGCTACTGGTCTGTAGGCATTGATACCTGACATGTTAGGCTTCTTGGGAATGGGGATGATGGTGGAGCATGGTTTGAAGCATGCAGGGACTTCACACAGCTCCAGTGATCTGTTGAAGAACAGAAAGAAGATGGGAGCCAGTTGGTCAGCACAGGTTCTGAGGTATGTTTGGGAGACACCATCTGGACCTGGTGATTTACTCCTCTTCTGCTTCCAGAAGAGCTGACAAACATAACCCTTGCTGAATTGTAGAGCAGGAGTGGGAGAATGGTGTTTGTGAGGGTGTGTGCTGGAGGGGTTAATGGCTGTTCAAGGATAGATTCGGGGGTTGTCTCAAATCTGCAGTAAAACTCGTTCAGATCGTTCAAGTTTTGATTGCCCATTGATGAATATGTTGGGGTTTTGTAGTTTGTGATGATCTTTAGACCTGACCACACTGAAGCAGGATCATTTGTAGCAAACTGGTTTTTCAGCTTTTCAGTAGTATGTTCTTTTGACAGCTCTGATCTCCTTATTCAATGTATTTCTGGTCGAGTTGTACAAGGCACAGTTTCCATTTCCGTAGGCAGCACCCTTGGCTTGATGACGCTATTTGAGTTTTCCAGAAAAACATGGTTTGTTGTTGTTATATGTCCGGTTGGGGATACACATCTCTTCACAGAAACTGATGTCGGATGTAACAGAGTCATTGAGCTCCTCGTCCAAGTCTGAGGCAGCTGTTTCAAAAACACTTTAGTCTGTGCAGTCGAAGCAGGCGTGTAAAACCCGCTCTGCTTCGATGCTCCATCTTTTAACAGTTCTCACTACAGGTTTAGCTGCTTTGAGCTGTTGTTTGATGATGGAATAAGGGGGATCAGGCAGCGGGCGGAGAGTCCTAAACTGCATGGGGGATGGTGTGGTAGGCACCCTTGATTGTCTGTGTTATTCTTGTAGAATTCAACAAAGCCAATTTGAGAAAAGAAGTGCCAACACATCAGAGTCCGCAAGACACTGCTCTGCATTCGAGATCTCATCAACCAACTGTTGCAGTGCTTCACTCACAAGTGCCTGCGGCGGGATGTAAACATTGACAAGAATATGTACGAGGAAAACTCACGAGGTGAATAACAAGGCTTGTAGTTAATAAAGAGTGCTTCCAGATCAGGATAGCAGATCTTCTTTATCACTGTTACATCTGTACGCCACCTGACATTAATGTAGAAGCACGTGCCTTCGCCACAAGTTTTTACTGTTGCGCTCGAAACACGGCTCTGAATAGAGTGAATCTGGGTAGGCTGAGAGCGGCGTCCAGTATCTCTGAAACACAGCACAACAGAGGTTGAGAAGTCTTTGTTGCTCCAGGTGAGCAGATGAAACCTTTCCATTTTATTAGGTAAAGAGAGCAGATGAATACTGGGCAGCGATGTTCGAAAGCTGCGCTCGTGGAGCTTCACGAGTTTCCCCACATGCTTGGGCCTCCTCCTCCACTTCCTGAGGAACGTAGAGACCCCCCTAGCTAAAACACTCAATAAAACGTCCAAAAATTCTAAACCCGGTGGAAAGGGAGTGCTGCTCAAAGATGAGCAGTTCCTATTGGGTGTAATGTATAAAGGTATCAAAACAAATAGCAGGACAAACTAGCAAAACAAACAAAAACACTGCAGAGCTGTCTACCGAGGTGGCCATACGCAGCACCATTTTGGATCGAAGATGGCGTAAAAGCCCAAAGGACATTCCCAAAAGCCTCCTTCTTCTTCTTTGTCTCTTCCCTCTTGGACCAGTGTGAAAGCAAAATGGGTATGGTGTGCCTCCGTTAGTCAAAGGTGTAAAACTGAGCATGTATGCAAGATTCAAGGTATCTGAACAAAATATTTGTTTTTATGTATTGGAGTAAAAAGCTCAAAATGTTTTTCATCTTACACTTGTTAAAAACAAGTTTTGGTGTGACATGTAAAACTAAAATGCTGTTGTTAGCAAACAGCGAAAAGCTGTTGAAAGGTGGTTATCGATGTGAAACCGAACATAGGTATAACATTAATGTTAAAGTTAGTTTGAAAAATTATTAGACAAAACTTTGTGAAGTTTTTACATAGTGGGTTAAAAAAAAGTCAAAAAGTATCATCTCGCACTTGTAAAGATTTTAATGTGACATGTAAAACTAAAACACTGGTGACAAGAAAAATACTTTCATATAGTTTGTTTCATGTGAAAAACCATGAAGATGAAAAGTTTGTTGTCTCATATGTTTACAAAAACCTATTTGACATCTGTAGAAAAAAAACTAAAAGTATGTGATACAAAAACTCTAGGTTATTGAGTGAAAAGATGAATGAAATAGTAATTGATGCTCAAGTTGAATTCTGAGTTTTGTGTGGTGGTTTGAGACCTCTGTCAAAATCTGTTTCATATCCTTTTCTAACATTTTGTTTGTGTTCAAACACTTGCAGTTTATTTTGAGACAAAAGTTTTCTAGGAGATTTACCACTCTAATCACTGCTTATTAATAAACATAAAGATGTTGAGTAGTTGATAAAAAGTTTTTCTTTTAGAATTCTTTGTTTACTGATATTTATGTTGGAAAAATAAATATTTTTACATTTTTGTTAAATTTAAAGGATATTTAAGATAGTACATGAATGATAAAAGGATTTCATTTATTTGTGAAAAGGTTCTAGATTTCACATTTTGTTCATAACCATTAGAAGATGCATCATAACCACTTCCTAAAATGTTTACAGAGATGTTTGTTGGTTAGAAAAACACTGTAGCGTGGTGAAGGTTAGTGGCTTGATAATGTCTTGTGGATAGTTTGATGTGTTTTATAAACAACTATTCTTGTTCAAAGTTGAAATAAATTGCGTCTACCTGAAGTTGTATAAAACTCTTTTAGTTTACACTTGGTTCCCAGCATCTCATCCTGAATGTGTTGTAATAGATTAGGGTAAGGCGAGTAATTGGGGATGTCTATTAAATATCAAACATGTTCCTGTTTAAGATGGTACTAGTCTAATCTAGAATATTTTAAAGATATGAGTTTAAATTTAACACTTTGTTTATCTTGTTGATCAACTGAGAGGTGATGTTGGACGGCTTGAAGAGTGATTTAAAATAAATCTTGATAGGTTTGGGGGGAGCAAGGTGTTTTATGATTACTTGTGTTGGTTTACCATGGTGGTGCCTCACAGAATCACTCATCATCACACATACAGGCGTAAGGATTCCATTTGGTTTGACTATGTATTGTTTACCGGTTAATTGATGAACCCTTTTCGTTTACTGCCTATTTGAAAACATCAGACATTTGATGTGTAATGGAAGATTGGAAGAGGGAGATGTAAAAAAAAATGTATTGTGGTGTATATTCGTTGTTTCTGACAGACGTCGAATCGTTTCCTTAAACAATGTGTTAAACTTTTTCTAATATCAATGTCACCGAAGATTGTTTCAAAATAACATTAGGTTTTTATATTAAATCTGTACTAAAATTAGTCTCATGTTTTGTAAATTTTACTTTCAAAATAAGAAAGGTTAAAAGCCTAGCAGTTACAGAATTCTCTCACTTAGGTTTTAGAAATCTTGTTAAGAGTGAAAAACGTCTCTGTTTAATAATTCAAAATATGTTTATAAATATATATAATATAATATAAATGTGTTAAATGATTAATCACATCATCAGTCCGGATTAAATAAGCGTGATATTGATCAGGTTAGAGCAGAGCTTTCACAGCACCAGTGGATTTTATATTGAAATGATTTATGGTAAGGTAAAGAAACCCCGTCTTTCATTCGTATCTGTGTTGTGTTTTGATTTGCTAGCAACACTGGCATTCTTATCACAGAGATATTGATCCGAGCGTAGACAGCGCAGACGCAGAGCACAACTATAAAAGCTTTGTTGACAAATGGGTGCGCGCAGAGCTTCACCAGAGAGCAATTCATCCAGTTGACGCAGGAGTATAAATCAGGCTTAAGTTGTTCAATGTGCTGTTTTATTTTCTGTGTCTCCCCTAGTTCAAGTGTGTTCTGTTGTTTCTAACTATTCTGATGAATTTAGGAAAGCTTCTCCCTATCTCCTGGATTAACTTTTCTGACAGATTTACACCTGCACATACAACAGCATGGAACAAGCTTGAAACTTAAAACTGTAAAAAAAGTAGGTTTAATTCTAAAAAACATAATAAATATAATAAAAACATTAGATCAACACTGAAACTGAGGCAGTATTGTTTTTGTTATAATATTTGGAAAATATACATGTCTTGTCATTGTTGTTTGATTAAATATTCATTTCATAAGTAGGTTAATTTCTTTGTTGGAAGAGATTTGATTATGTTAAAGCAAGTCTTTCTGGAAAGGAGGTCCATCCTATCTTCAAAAATCAAGCTCAGGAATGGATCGAGCAAGCTCAAAGAGAGCACATGGAGTGATGATTTGATGAGAAAAAGTATTGAGGAACAGAAGAATCATGGAGATCACCTCCCCATTCCTATGGTCTTCAAAAACCTGACAGTGACCTGGAAACATGGTAATACATAAAGTATTTCATTTCTCTAGCACAGTCTGGTGCACTTTTAGCAGTTTATTTCTAAACATTAGAAGTCCATACACCTTTCTAAACAAAACTGGGTACAACTGGCTGGGATAGGTTGTAACACTGCTTTAAAAAGATGAAACCAGTCATTTGATTCAGCCTGCAGATCCTTGTTATAGAGTAACTCAGGCAAGGTAAGCATATGACAGGTTGCTCTCTGAAGCGGTTTAATAGAACACCACAAATGAGCTTACAGGGACATCTCTGACAATAAAATGTACATTTATCAGTTTAAGCTTTAAATTTGCATATAATGTTAATGTGTTGTTATACGTCTGGTGGACAAACAATAAAAGTAAGAATGGCTCGATCTCTAAAGAACATTATTTTAAGGTACAAATCTAAGTTAGATTATTTGAAACACCTGAAGCTTTACCTTCTAAACTGGGATGAATATTGCTTGATCCGAGCGTAGACAGCTGTGTACAACTATAAATGCTTTGCTTATAATTGGGCGCGGAGCTTCACCAGAGAGCAATTCGTTGAGTTGATACAGAAGTATAAATCAGGCTTAAGTTAATAAGTATATTCAGAAGCAGAGTGCATAATGCAGAGGGTCACCAGGGGTGTCATGATGTCGCAGTGGGTAGCACGGTCATCTCAGAGCAAGAAGGTCACTGGTTCGAGCCTCAACTGGATCAGTTGGCATTTCTGTGTGGAGTTCTCATGTTCTCCTCGTGATCGCGTGGGTTTTCTCCGGGTGCTCCGGTTTCCCCACAAGTCCAAAGACATGCGGAATAAGTGAATTGAGTAAGAACGATTGCCCATAGTGTTAAAGTGTGAATGAGTGTGTGTGGATGTTTCCCAGCGATGGGTTGCAGCTGGAAGGGCATCCACCGCATAAAACATATTCAGAAGAGTTGGCGGTTCATTCCGCTGATGACGACCCCGAAACGGAAGAAAGCTGAAAAGAAAATGGAGAAATGGATAGTATTCAAAAGATAAATTTGCAGTATTGTTAAACATATAAACATTATTTAAACATATATATTTTAAATGTTGTACTATGTAGGGAAAATATTAAAATGACCTACAATAGAGTATTTTATTATTTAAACATATACATTTAAATATGCTTTACAATATATTTACATATTGGGTGGGGTGGGTGTGGGGGGGGTGTACTCAACTGTTTTGTTTTTGTTCTTAACTCTCCTACTCTATCTTAAGTTCATCGCTATATGTTAAATACAAATTTCTGTCTTCCATTAATTGGTACACAACTGGATTTGGCGATGGTAAATTAAATGAATGCTGCCAAACGCCATTAAAGATCTTCAGTGTGAACGTGAGCTCAACAATGTTATTTGTTTACACCACTAACGGATGGTGTTTGTCTTTAATTATTGCCTTCTTACTGACTGAACTGAGGGCAATGAGCTTTAATCTGAAGAGGCATTAAGTCACAAGACAACTTCATGCCTCCAGCTGTCATGCATAGTAGATGGGAGGCATTCTTCGACATATCTAAATAACAAAAGAGCTCCCACAAGTCAAGACGAGGCTTGTTCTTAGGCTGTGAAACTAGGTGCTTTTAACAGACACTGAATGTGCTTTCATTTTCCAAAAAGATGATGAGTCAAGTTCCTGTAAGAGCGTTGCACCACAACAAAATGTGATACAGAATGTTACATTAGCATAAACATTTCATGCAGTCTGAAAGCCTTTGAAAAATGATGGCCATTAACAGTTAATGGATGTGACCAATCAGTTATTGAGAGTGGGGGTGGGGGGCGCTGGGTTTCACATAGAAAGTTTGTATTTCGTACCCACTAACAATTAAATAATGAACATGTTCTTTGTGCTGGTATTGGTTTTAGCAGAGAGTTGTAATGGTTTTGAGCTGGAAATATTGATTAAAATCAAAGCGTCCTAGAATGGAAACTAAAGAGCTTGTAGTGGATGAGTGACTCAGATGGTGTAATGCAGAACTGGTTTCTCTAATGCAAGATAAGCTCCCATCCCCCAAGCGTTTTCACAGTGCCTCGCCCAGCTTTAAAAGCTCACAACATGTCTGCAAACATATCTGACAATACTGTCCTGAACAACTGCTGCACTGTTTTCATTACGACTGAAACATGCAAATTCCCATCTTTGGTTAAAATGTGAACTGACAGAAAAGTTCTGAAAAGACTGTCTCTGTGCTCTGTTATTTTTAAACAAATATAACAGTGTAATCATTAACTCACACCTGCATTTCTGACCCTGCGTATACTATGTACAGCATTAACCAGACGAAGTGATTCTTTTGCTGCATTTTACACCAGCAGGAAATACCTTTATACCGGAAATACCTGCAGAGATCCTTAATGACAAGCATCTAAAATGACTCTTCTCCATAACAAACTCTCACAAAAATGTATGTAAATGTTTTCTGTTTTCTTTCATCTGTTTTTTACAGCTAAACAAGGTGTCTTAGTTTCGATCCCTAGTGTTTTCCGGATCAAATACAAATAAAAAAATGTATATTTCTAGAAGTTCATATTTGAAAAGAAAACATTTTTTTACCATACAGAACAATAAATATTGCTGTTACAACATATTTCTTCAAATACTTTTATTTGGTATTAAAGCTTGGAAAATGAAAAATTTGGTTAAAAAGTATCAAAATGTTAGATCAAAACGTTTTTTTCACTTTACAGTATTTATTAAATACCATAAAACTCACCTCACGCTAAAAGCTGCTCTAAAATGTGGATGTCAGTTCAACAAAACTAAATCCTGATATCTGTTTGGTTTTTGTTTGGTAGGGAATGGAATGTAGGCCTTGGTAACATTCTGCCCAGAGCATATTTTCTCCTGCAATATTTGTCCTCGAGCTCTTATCAGCTACAGATAGAGAGACTTCAAACAAATGATTAACAAAATGGTCATTGTCTCTTTTTCTCTTAGGCTCAAATAGATGTGATTTTTTCCCAGCGTATAGGCGGAAGTAGTTCGTCTTTAGAGTTCATGAAACACCAAATTTAAAAGCAATCATGTTAAGCTGGGCTGGTTTGAAGCTATTGTTTAGCATATTGAAGTAAAGCTTTCAGGCAAGTGACCAGGGAGTATGTTGCAGCTACTCGCATTGTAGCTAAAACACTGTTAAGCATGTACTGAGCAGTATCTATTCCAAAAGGTTTGCTAAATAATTATGAACATTAAGCAAAAATTGAGCTTACAATAGAACGTTAACTTAACTCCTCCTAACATAATTTAATATCAGGTAATCCACTTTTTTAAATAAAAGTTTTATTTTGGTTATCAAGTTGGATTTTTTTTGTAAGATAGATATTTTTCTCACAACAGTGAACAAAATAGATATCACGAACACGTATGCAATTTAACCACTTCAGACCTGAATTATTTTTCAGTTTTCTGAAAAATGCAAAAGAAAAATCTGTCATCTGTTTAATGAAGAACCTCCAAAGCTGAATTTTTGTTTCTATAAAACAGTTTTAATGATTTGGTGTTGTTGTTTGTTTGGGACATCATTAAGTTGAAGAATCATGTTTACTTTGCTATTTAAACTGTTATTGTTAACCTTATTTTGAAACTTTGATATCAGTATTTCACAAATATGCTGAAAAGGTATCTCAAATAAATCAGTTAATATTAATAAGACTATTGAAAATCTTGCTTTCTTTTTCACTTGGTGTAATATGCTGCCATGATTCTGTTTAGAGTAGTGACATTTCTTCGGATCGCACCATAAAATGTTGTGCTGCCATTTGAATGGATGACAAAAAAACATCTTAATGGACAATAAGCTTTACTTGGAGCAGAAGTCCTTACAACCCCCCCCCCCCCCCCCCAAAAAAAAAAACCTGCCTAAAATGTCCTTTTAAATGGACGCAGGGTCTGAAAGGGTTCAAATTTACTATCATTGTGGTCACCATTCACTATTATAGAAAACAATCAATGGATATTTTAAATGTTTTTATAGTCTCAATTTTCCCCCTGAAATGTTTCACTTCCATAAGGAAATAACCCCAAATTACAAAAACATAATTATGTAAGTTTTTATAGTCTCATTTCCGAACAGAGAAATGACTAATTTAAAGTTCCGTTATTTCAAAGTAAATAAGACTCTATTACAAACTACAAAGGCAGATATGTCAAAGGCACATCAAAGACCCTTTATATTAACCCAAAATTACGCAATTAGTTCAACTGTACTCTGTTTCTGCAAGGACTAGAAACAAAAAGTCTTTGTTTGTCCGGGTTCTGGTGTATACTAAAAGTCAGCTGACAATCATGCTCGATTTTGTGAGAAGATCTAGCTTTTTGCCATCTTCATGAGAACCACAAAATATATTCAACACTAATGCAAACAGTTTAAAGTTGTTGGTATCTACACCAGTGTCTGATTGAAATAAGTACACCTCTCATACTGATGTATTTCATTTCAAAGTTGCAGGATCAAAAAGTGAAATAAAATAAAAAAGTTTCGAAGAGAAACATAAAGATGGAAACAGACTTAGTTTAGCCAAATATTAGCCAAATATGTACAAGGCTAAGTTCAAGCTAAAATAATAGCAAAATAATCTCTGAAATGAACATACACTGGGTCAGCCAATCCTAACACAAAACAAGCATCAACTAATATATATATATATATATATATATATATGGTAAAATTCTTGAGAAGTTCTGGTGAAAGAATGGGAAGAGTCTTTCTGACAGATGTTCACACGATCAGACCGGTCTTTAAAGGACAGACATGATAAAATGTTATTTCTTTAGGCCTTCAGAATTGTTAAAGCAGCAGCCAATATATGTTATGAATTATTATGTTTTAATATATATGAATGTAGACTAGAAGTTTCAGTTTCTGTAGCTTCTAGTCTTTAGGAACGAGTCTCGTTTTGGTTTGAGGAGTTTCGTTGATCTCATGCCCATATTTGGAGATTGAAATTACCGGATGGGCGAGGTCACCTGCCAGCTTTTGCGTCAGATCCGACGAAGCTACCTGCAGACGAGCACTTCCTCAAACCTCGTCCGCTGAGACGCCCGCAGCGCAGTCGAGATCTGTTCAAGCTTTTAAACTTGAACAGCAAAAGTTTTCTTTCCTTTGGTGTGACCCTGTGAAATGGGGAGTGTGACGGTTCTGCGAATCGGATTTATTTTGTTGTTTTTTCAGGTAAGGCAAACATTGAACGCTACTGTCGCCGAGTTTGTCGACCGAAACTGGTCAAACACAATGGAACCAGAATGCCGCGAACCTTTTTTCTTCTTCTTTGTTGTGATAAGGTTTCAAGCGGATTCGTGGAGCAATTATCGTGTACACCTGGCTTCAATTCGAAGGAGTTTGTGTTTAACGTTCACCGAGATCACCTTCACAGAGGCAGAAAACTCGGGAAAGGTGAGTCCGTTTATTTAAAAAAAAGTCGATAGCCTTTATGTTGGATTGTTTGTAATTAGAATAAACTTACTTTTTTATGATTAAACGCGATTGAGGCATGTCAGCAAAACCACTGTGGCGCGAAATTGCTAACAGTTAACGTAACTCATTTCCGCGTTACTTTTGTCTTTTACTCGGAAGTTGCTCACCTTGTTTTGTAAATCCAGACGTGTATAGTTTAAGTAGTCGTTAAATGGTTCGTTTAAAACTTGTGTATTTTGTCATTAATTCTCTATTTATTGTTGTATCCGGATAAGCATGAAATTGCCATTACTTGCTGGTAGGTCTTGGAACTTTTTGTGAAAATTCAGATTTGATGACACGTGTGACCTGTCCTCTTGAAAATTGTAGATGTAGTGTTAAAACTGAGTGCATTTTAAAGATTAGAATATGTAGGACAATGTGTGAGTTTCCAGGCTGTGTGTGTGTATATGTATATATATATATATATATATATATATATATATATATATATATACACACGCATATATATGAGAGATAATTCAATAGTTATTGCGTTAATGTATAGGTTGTTGCACATTTGATCAATTTGTAAATGAAGGTTTAATGTTTATGTTATATTTTGTTATCATTATTTAGTGGGTAACAACTTTTGCTCTGCCTGATCTCCAGGTTTGTTGTCACTGACTCTTAGAACCCAAAAATAGTAACAGTGTCCTAATATTCTCTGGTTCTTTGAATACAAGTATTTAACATTACAGAAAACATGCTGAACTTTGAAGAAGCAAATCTGAAGTCGCATCTTGTTGAATGCAGGTAATTATTGTTTGTACAGGACGCCATTGGACATTGTTTTGGCATCAATTCAGAATTCTCTATTACTTGTGTGGTTGGTGGTAGGGCTGTGCGATATTGAGAAGAAATATGTGATTTATTTATTATTCTAATTCGTGTGATGATATTGACTTCCCTCTATTGTTGCAAGCCAATTAATTGCTTTAGTGATGGTGTGCACAATCCAATATATATAACCTTATATATAGGATAGTCCAATATATAGGAGTCATCAAGCTGAACTATTTTACCAATCTTAACTTTTCAGGTTTGACAAACAGGAAGGGAGTTATTTATGGCATTTTGAAAAGGCATGCTTGGTCATTTTAATTAATTATCCCACAATTTTTATTCAGCATCCACCAAAATGATTATGGGAAAAACTGTAATTGGGATTATATAGGTAACAATTGAAATCATGATTACTTAAATCTTTTATTCTTTGTGTCTGTAAACATATGCTATTATTTTAAGTCCATAATTTACATTCAGGGAGAGAGAGAGATAACTAACTATATTTTCACAAAGAATTCATTGATTTAGTGCATTGTAAAATGTGTGCACCAAATTAATGTTTACAGTTTACACCCTTGACTTTTAATATGATATCAGATCATTAGAAAATTTATAAAAATAGTTTAAAATAGTAACTTCAATCAGAAAGTACATGTCATTGCTGATGTGAAACAATTTAGCTACAATGTGTTTAGTTAATTCACCGACACCCTATAAAATAAAAGAATTTGTAATGAATTGTTACAATGAAATTTTAACAATATTAAAGCTGTAGTGGTTAGAAAAGCAACTGGATTTTACAGACAGATCTGAAGTACCCTTATTGGGTTTGTCGTAGCTGCTGATTCATAGTAAAATCCAGAACTTTTTGGAACAATGAACATAACATTGCGAATAATATTACAATGAACATAATAATGCAATTTCCCTTATACGGACGACATTAAATGCTTCAGATAAACATTGGTAGTCTTTCATTGTGCCAGATAAATCTGATTGAAGAGTTTCTCTTCAAAGTAACATTTTGTTGTGTTAGTTTAATTAAAAATGAACTTGTATTAAAGTATAGTTTAATTTATTAGCCCAAGCTTAAAGAAAAACTGCTTAAAACTGATACTAACGTTTTTTACCCATTGTCATCTAGGCAGCAATTTTGTTTCAGATTTGGAAAAAATAAATGTGTTATGTTGAGTTGCTTGGACAGTAACTTGTATTGTAATTTTCTCAGTTGCAAATGCAACAGTTTATATTGTCTTGCATTATTTTGTGCTTCGACATTAAAATGTTCTTCTAAATTAATATTATTATGCATTTTTTGCCCTTTGATTTGGCACTTGTTTTTTTCTATACTCTATCCTCATAAAGAATTTTATTGATGGTTTAGCATATTCATAGGTTAGAGATAAATGAAGTAATAAACTATTTAATTAATAGGCAAATGTTATCAGATTGTATTTTTTTTAAGCCTACAGAGCTGGACAGTATGACCAAAAATAGATTTTCATATATATTATTGGTATCGCCATATTTGTTGTTTATGTAGTTTCAGTAAACCCACCACCGGGAAACATCCATACATGCTCATTCACACTCACAGTCTTTGCACTTGAGGGGGAAACCAGAGCGCTGGGAGTAAACCCATGCGATCATGGGGAGAACATTCAAACGCCACACAGAAAGCCAAGGCTCGAACCAGTAACTTTTTTTTGTTGTGAGATGACTGTGCTACCCATTGCGCCACCTTAATGCTACACGATTGTAGTAAAATTCAAGTAGAATGAGCAGACTAGTGTTAACCCGGGTTTGAATGGTCTCACAAATAGCTGCTGTTCATAAATAGCTGACAGTAACACTCATGATTGTAATGAGGTGAAGAAATCACAAGGCACGACTGTTGCAGTCAAAATACACTTTATTATGCAAGTTTTGCGACATAAAAAGAAATGTAAGCTGGCTACAATCTGTCCACTGTAACTGTAAAGTAAAAACTTCTTTATCCACTGAACTTTCATTAAGGCACAAATAAATGGTTTGAAAAGGGTAAATACAGAATGTATGAAACTTTTAGTTTTGTGAAACTTTAATTATATGGCTTCAAGTCCAACCAGCTACTATTCAAGTATTTAAAAAAAGAAGTTGCAGTTGAACCCCTCTTTCTTAACAGTATTAGGCTATTAAGGTTGTTAAACAGAAGAACAATATTATCAAAGAAATATAAACATTGTTTTTCTTGTCGTAGATCCTTTGCAAGCGTGTCTGAGTGATGTCTGAGCCGCAGTTTGTGTTGCAGGGCCAGCATTAACCTGCAGACACTGAAAAGCATGCAGATCTTGGTCAGATTTTCTTTAAACCAAAGAATTCTCACAAACAACATGGCATCATTTTTGGAAGAATGTCTTCATCTCTGACAATTCCTAAAATAATAAGCAGGGTTTCTCTCTAATGCAGCAGCACCTGCTTGTTTAGTACCACCCCTAAAGAATTCCCTGTAGAAAAATGTCACAAAGTTCTGCAGCTCATTGAGTTGTCAGCGCTTTGTATGCACACACAAATTTACATTATAAAAAACTGGTATTCTGTAAATAAAGGAATGATGTCCAGCCCTAGCTTGCATAGAATGTTGGGTTTGAGAGAAGGTAATTGCAGCCACTAAATGGAGACTGTCTTTTTAAAAGTGTTTGTTTGCAAAAGAGATCTTTGAGCTTGTTACCATGTTTATATTATACTTTAAACATAATTAAGAGGCCTGTTAAAGCAAAAAAAAAAAATTACAGATGTTGTTCTCAACTGTTCGTTTCTATCTGGTCAGAGCAAATTGGATTTTTATAGCTAGAATACTATAGAAGACTCTAAACCTCTTTTCTGTAAGCAGAGTGCCATTCCTTTTTCAGGTAATCTTAACTGTAGCACTGGGAACATGAAAAACGACTTCTGAGAACACAGAAGTAAGTCTTATTGAGTGTTTTTATTCACGCGATTACGGAAGCCAAACACCAAAACACAGAGAAGCTAAAATACGAGCTTTTATGTAATTGTTCTCGACCCTGTTATGCTGATGTGTGCCTTTTAAAAACATTGTGATTTAACCCAAATAAACTGAATATGCTGACTAGGTAAAAACGTAGATTGTTGTCGACAATGGCATTCAACAACAAAGTCGAATAATCATAACTGTAAAGTAAAAACTTCTTTATCCACTGAACTTTCATTAAGGCACCAATAAATGGTTTGAAAAGGGTAAATACAGAATGTGTGAAACTTTTAGTTTTGTGAAACTTTTTTTCATAGGTGAATGAAACTTATGCATATGTAATTACCATGGTACACTTATACTAAATAAACCCTGTTTCCAAATTCGACAGTAAGTCAGTTTTTTCGCTAAACTTCTAAGAATGGGCGTTTTAGCTTGTTCTATACTTGGACAAACTCCTCCAACAGAATTTATCCAAACATCTCCAAACTTCTTCAGTATCATCATAAGGCATATGCCATGTTAAATTGCGAAGCTTTTATGTCTATCATAAAGTATGTGGTCGTGGCAACCAGCGAATATCCAATTTTCATTTTGAAACTCTAAATTGTTATAACTCGGCGTAGAATATTCGATATCTGGGCTTTTCAGTAATCATAGTCCAAACCTGAACACAGTCATATGACAACGAACATCATGTCATAGCAACACCTAGTGGTGTGCATTGAAAGCTTTTTTAATTTATTTTTTATGATTCTATTTCAGGCAGTGTATTACATACACACTTCAAGTCTTTCACACATGTATAGGACCTGAAGACCTACAAAAGAGTCTTATTGGTCGAGTTTCAAAGCCGGTTATTTTAGGTTTTATAGAAGAAATAAGGACTTCATACTTTAATGAATTCCTAGACATTTTACACAATTTTTTTTAAACTCAGCCAGTATAGTCTTAATCTTTGATCTATGTTAAATTGCAAAGCTTTTTGGCTTCGATGAAGGCCGTGGCCATGGGGCTAACAAAGTTGCTATTGCGCCACCTAAAATATTGTAGCTGCTGGCTCACTCATCAGTTTGTCCTACAGGTATAAAATTGGGTATACACATGTACAATAATAAGACAAACCAAAATCTAATATACATTGTGCTTCCAAAACCGACAGAAAATCTGTTAATTTTCTACCTCTAATAAAATAAACATGGACTAACTGTTACATTTTATCGAACATCTCCAAACTCCATCAGTATCATCACAAGGCTTATGACATGTTACATTTCTGATGATGCTCAAACTCATTCTCTTCATTGACCGAATCTAAATAAGTTCATATGACAAAAAACACTGTTATAGTTCCACCTAGTGGCGAGCATTTTCATTTGTTTATTTTTGTTTTTTTTGTTTTATGGCTCTATTTTGTGCAGTGTATAACTAACACACAAAATGTTTTTTACACGTGTAGGACACAAGACCTACAAAAAGTATTTTGTGTCGTGTTTCCAAGCTGGACAGAAAACCAGTTATTGTACACTTTTAGCAAAAATTTAGACTTTATACTTTAACAAACTCCTCCTAGGGATTTTACCCATTCATTTTTAAACTTTGCCACAATAATGTTAAATTATGTCCAATGTTAATTTGAAAAGTTTTTTTGGGATGCCGCTAAGGGTGTGGCTTTGGAGTCCAGGGAATGTCCAAATTTGGATTTGAAACAGGAAGTTTTTATAGCTAAGCCCAAGCCACTCACAACTTTTTCTCTTGTCTTCATGCATACATGCAGTAGTTAATTTTTTTTCTACTTTAGAATAACTGAAAATCCTCTTTTTATTCCCCTATTTTGAGAAGACAGCGCTGATTGGTTGCTGATTTATTTCAGACCATTTTTGTTTTTCTTTTACCTGGAATCCTACATGGGATGGGGGGACAGGTTAGGGCAGATTTTTTTCACTATATGGTTGTGTATGTTAGAAATTACAGTGAATGAATGGACGTTATCTAAGTTGCAGAGTCAGAGACAGACTGGTTTGAGCTTAATTAGATTTGTGGTGACCGGTATTTAAAAGAATGCTTAACAATTGGGAAAACTAAGCACAAATGTCGCAATTGCCTAAGAAATAGGGAGTTTTTCAATTTCACTGAAATGTGACAATTTCATCTGAGGTATCTGTGCTCAAAGTCGATTACAAGTAAAAAACAAAACAAAAAACCCTCAATGCTATGGCCGCTCTGAGTGGAATTACTGAATGATGCCTAGCAGAAAATATCAAAGAACATATTAATGTTGCAGATGTTAATTATGGTGTGGTTTTTTTTTCAGTTCTTTTCAGTAGCTGTGATGGAAGAAGAAAAACACTCTTTCAGCCACTTGATAAACGGTTTGAGGTGAACACTGATGGAATGGTGGCACTGAAGAGAGATGTCACACTTCACGATGGCCACAAGATGTTTTCTGTTCATGCTTGGGACTCGAGTGGCAAAAAGCACACAGCATTCATTGTAGTTCAACGTGTACACAGTCGTAATCACCATCACATGGACGCTGCCACAAATATATTTTCACAAGTAAGAACAGTTTCTGAACAGCAAAATATCTACTTAAAACCAAGTGTAACACTGACATCTACTGGAAAGCATAGTGAGATGCATAAAAAGAGCTGTGCACATTATGCAGATTAAGCTTGAATACTCCTTGGAACACTTTTTTTTTTTTTTTTTAAACATATTTATTTATTTCTGGCCAGTGAGGGGCAGTCAAATCACGCCACTCATTAATCTGGCATCAGTGACTCAATATAAATGTTAAGAAATATGTCTTTAAACTAATTTGTGTTTAGCTGCAGACAGTTCTTTGTGTTCTCAATTGGTCAAATTCATACAAAGTTTGATTACATGAGGTCCGATGCAACAACTGCACATGTCCACAATGTCTCCAAGCAAACTGCTGTTTAAAAAGAAATATTTATTTTACCTCAAAATTTAAAAGGGATAGAAATTAAACTTCTTTAGTTGCGGCTGTCAGAGACTGAACATTAGGATAGACAATATGGCATATAAATTACCACCAGAATTATTACTGTGTATTACTATAACATATTACATATCTATATAAATAATAATAATGATTCATTTTTATCTGGCTTAAAATGGACTAGGATGAAGAAAGGGGTGTCTGAATAGACACATTTTATAATAGATTTCAGGCCTTATTGGAAATAAAACTATAATGACAAGTTAACATCTTTATTATTTACCTTGTGTTTGCGCATGTACATGAATGCACAGATTAAATGGTTTTTCTCAGCCAGAGCACTGCACTGCTTTACATTTACATTTATGCATTTGGCAGACGCTTTTGTCCAAAGCGACTTACATTAGGGGAGAGACAATATGCAATTTGTTACACCGTCAAAGTCTATCTCAGCTTCTCATAATAGAATTGTATCAACTGAATAGAATTGTATCAACTGCTTGAACAAAGTGCTATAGATTTTAGGATTACTACTTTACATTTTGACATCCATGACGGCAGATTGATGCGTCTCTTATTATTGTTATTCAGATACACTGTACACACCTCAATGTTCATTAAATGGTCAGGAAAAAAAACAAACCATGTGCGCTGTAAAGCTCTTTCTTATCTAGAACATTCAGAAACGCTTCAAGCCAAGTATTTTCTTGAGAATGAAAATAATCAAAAGTGCAATTATTTTGCCAAGAGAAAAATATGTGCACTTTATTGAAGAAGCAATAGTCTAAGTAATTGGAAATATAATCGATAGAAAATATTATAGGTAGGTATTATAGACATTAATAAATTGGACATTAGATCAAGTTAATAGCATAATTAACAAAAATAATTGAATCATTTTTTTGGTGCTGTTGCAAAAACAAAGAATTTGATACAACAGTTTAATTATTATCAAAGTAATTGGAATTATACTTTTTCCTTTTTTTAGATGGATTCTCCACCTGATCTAGTTCTGACATTTCCAAAGTCTTCAGTGGGTCTAAACAGAACTAAGAGAGGCTGGGTTATACCTCCAATAAATATAGCAGAGGGAAGCATGGGTAAATTTCCCCAAGATTTGGTCCAGGTGAGGCATTTAAGATTATTCTCATAATATCTGTTGCTTTCCCTTTTGCTCTCAACTTTAAATTGGCTTTTTTGGCATGACTTTAGTATTGCCAAATTCGCAAAACACAATTTTTTGTGGACCCAGATACCATATAGATTTGTATACTTAAATACAATACATACATACATGCATATATTTCATAAATACATAAACATACTTTTGTAAATAATAATTATATTTATATAGCTCTTTCCAGAGCTTAAAGATACTCAACAATATTTAGATCATTATTTATTAATTTCACATTCATACTCTGGTGGTTATAAGCAACCTCGGTAGCCCTCAGCTGCCCTGGAGCAGTCTGACAGGATGTGTCTGCCATTCCCTGCTGACGGCCTCCTGACCACCACCAAACACACCCCACCAGTCACACACATCCATACAGGGCAAGGCTGGTGAAGTGGCTTGCCCAGGGCCGCAATGGCCGAATGGATCTGACAGGATTTGAACCGCCAATTTTCTGGCTATAGGAAGGCCAAATCCAGCATTTTGTGCCATCTTTCGTGCGTGTGCGCGTGTGTGTGTGCGGGCCGAGCAACTCGGGCTCCTCTGTCTCAAGGGCTCTGCACAGCCCCTCAAAAAATACTTGTTTTTAAACAGATCCAGTCAGAGTATCAAAAGGAAGCTGTGATGGCATACAAGATAACTGGGGAAGGGGCAGATTTGGATCCTAAAGGATTGTTCTCTGTTGATAAATTAAGCGGATGGTTTTCTGTGAATGGGCCACTTGACAGAGAGAAGAAAGCTTCGTATAAAGTAAGTTGATCTTCCTACCAATATGAACGTTTCTTTTTTCAACATTGCATTGTACTTGAGCAATGGCTTATTTGTTGTCTGTACGGTCTATAAACTTGAACTGAGTTGAAGCGGAAGTTAAAATAATGTTAAAGGTCTTATTTGTCTTCTAAGGAGTTATTCTTTTCTGTGTCTTCAGCTTGTGGCTTATGCTACTGGAGTATATTCAAATGTGGCAGAAAAACCAATGGATATCATTGTAAAAGTGATCGATCAAAATGATAACAAACCTGAGTTTACACAAAACCCTTTCAATGGAAATGTCCCTGAAGCTGCAAAGCCAGGTTAGTTACATTACAACCAAACAACTATCTACTTTAATTAACCCTACTAATTATTTATCAATTTCTATTGAAGGAGATGAATTTATGAAAGTCACAGCCACGGATTTAGATGACCCAGAGACTAGAAATGCTCTTATCGCATACTCCATTATCAGCCAGGATCCAAAAGAGCCAAAGGAAAACATGTTTAGCATGAATTCTGTGACCGGTATGATTTCTGTGCAACAACTTGGACTCAACCGAAAAGTAAGGATACTTTTTAAAGTATCTTATGTACACTCATTGTCTGTCTCTTTTTTTCAGCTGTGTTCCAAATATACCTTGATAATTCAAGCTACAGATCTTGGTGGAATGCGATGGGTGGAAATTATCTTATGCACACTCATTATTTGTCTCTTTTTTTCAGCTGTGTTCCAAATATACCTTAATAATTCAAGCTGCAGATCTTGGTGGAGATGGAATGCTTACTACCGGCACGGCTATTATCACTGTGACAGACAGTAACAACAATGCGCCTCAGTTTGTGCAAACCTCTGTAATGATATTTTATTTACAATCACACAATTCTTCTAGAATACTTGAAGCTCTCTAAATCTCATTCTTTTCTTTCAGTACAATGTATCTGTTGTAGAGAATAGTGTAGGAGCTTCAGTTGTGAAACTTCCAGTTACTGATGAAGATGAACCTGAATCACCTGCTTGGTCAACTAAATACAAAATTATTGCTGGTAACAAAAATGGGTTTTTTAATATCAGTACCGGGCCCAGCCAAATGGAGGGCATTATCACAACGGTGAAGGTAATGAGCACTGCACACACCTCCCCTTCTATTTGGCTATAGTGACCTTTAATCAAATGCTCTCATTCGTTTGATTACAGCCCTTGGATTTTGAGAAGAATAAGCAGTTTGTCCTGTCTGTGATTGTTGAAAATGATGAACCATTTGTTCTGCCTTTGCCCACCGCCACTGCCACAGTCATTGTGAATGTATTAGATGTGAATGAGCCACCGGAGTTCATTCCGAAGGAGAAAAGCGTATCCCAACGGGAGGATTTGAAAGTAGGGAGTGATTTGGTTACTTACACAGCCGTAGATCCAGACACTGCAAAAGTGCAAAAGATAACGTAAGATATTCACAATAAAGATACGAAATCACAATTTGACAAACTCCTCACACCATGATGATCATTTGATTTTATTTTCTTAGTAAATTTAGTAATTATTTTTCACAGATACAAAATTGGCAATGATGTAGGAGGTTGGTTGGACATAACAGACACGGGAGTTATCCAAGTCAAGAACTCAATGGACAGAGAGTCTTCCTATGTTAAAGATGGCAAATATAAAGTTTTAGTTTTTGCTGTGGATGATGGTAATTACTTTGACCTTTTTAGACATGATTTTACTCATTTTTCTTTTTACTAATGTGGCTAAACTCTACATACAGGTTCCCCTGCAGAAACTGGAACGGGAACTCTTGTCCTCAACCTAGAGGATGTAAATGACAATGGTCCTGTTATTACTGAAAGGACTTTCAAAATATGCAATCGCAAATCCTCCCCAGTTCTTCTTTCTATAACGGACAAAGATGCATTTCCATTTGGTCCGCCGTTTAGCATTGAGACCCAAGGAGAAACCAGTAGAAACTGGTCTGCTACAATGAATGAAACATGTAAGCTAATTTGATCTTCATCTGTGATGTATTAAAGTGAAATTGATTGAGTGATTTTGTTCATTGAGGTTTTATTTCCAGTTACTGGGGTCTTTCTCAATCTCAAGTCTCCGCTGGATCAAGGTCATTATTCCTTAGTCCTGACACTTTATGATCAGGAGCGGTTTCCTATGGTTAACACTATTCAAGCAGAGGTGTGTGACTGCACTGGAGATACAGTACAATGTGTTGACAGACAGTTGGCTGCAATGTCCCTCTCTGGAGTCCTTGGAATCTTGGGTGGAATTTTGGCAATGCTTTGTAAGTTCGCTAAAATAACTGTCTGGTTTGTCTTGCCTGCTTATGTAACTGCAACATGAGGTCTGTATTTGCGTGTTATAAAGTAACGCTTTATATCATTTCTGCAGTGCTGCTCTTGCTTCTGCTCTTGTTTATGAGGAGGAAAAGTGGTGCCAAAAAGGAACTTCTACTTCCAGAAGATGATATTCGAGACAACATCTACTATTACGATGAGGAAGGTGGTGGGGAAAATGATCAGGTTAGGTCACGGGTGTCCAATTAACTCTTTACACCTTCAACCTTTGTAGTTATTCTAACCATTTTAACAGTGTAACCTTATTCAGAAGAAATTATTAAATTCCATTAATTAACGTCTTTGACAGTTTGTTTTACGTATTAGTAAAAACAAGTAAAACAAAAATAAATTTTAAAAGCACAAGTGCATACAGCAAACTGGAACAATTCATACAGTAAAATATTACTCTTTTTTTTTTTTTATATTCTAAACAAAACAATACAGAATTTACACAATAATCAATTATTTAAATGCGAAGCGGTGTATCAAGTGGCTTATTGGCCAACAGCATGCTATTTCTCTCCACAGGACTTTGATTTGAGTGTTCTGCATCGCGGCCTTGACAACAGACCAGAGGTGTTCAGAAACGATGTGGCTCCCACTTTCCTCCCAGCACCTCAGTACAGACCTCGACCTGCTAACCCAGAGGAGATTGGAACATTTATTGATGATGTGAGTGATGTTAAAATACAAACTCGTCTTTTTAGAGCGCTTTACCATGTTGAAGTGATGATCTCTCATTAGCGCCATGCCTAAAGTGGTATTTGCAGTCATTTGTGGATGTTTATGTGCCTATATTCAGTTTTAGGGGACTTAAGTCAGAATTCAGATTGCACAATTTTCGTTGTAATCATCCTTTCAAACTTTAGCTCATCTGGGGGAGGGGGGAGAGGGAGGGAGGTAGGTAGAGGTCATTTAATGTGGGCATAATGAAAAACAAGCCTTATATACTGCTTAAAAATATTATGTTTCTAGTTAAATAATTTGAGATTTTTCTACACAATACATTTTGTTTCCCCCAACCATTCTTAACGGTGCAGTGCTTGTCTAGAGGGGTACAACGTTTATTGTAAATGCCCGAAAAGGCTAGATACAGGATTAAGCTTCTTTTGATCCTAATCTCTGGTTTTTATTTATCTGTAGAACCTGAAAGCTGCAGACATGGACCCCACAGCTCCACCCTATGACTCATTGCTTGTTTTTGACTATGAAGGAGGAGGCTCAGATGCAGGTTCTCTCAGCTCCATCAATTCCTCCAGCTCAGGACATGACCAAGACTATAACTTTCTAAGTGAGTGGGGCCCTCGCTTCAAGAAGCTGGCTGACATGTATGGAGGTGGAGAGGATTAGTTTGGTTCTATTTCTTATATCTTAAAAAGCATCTTGATTTAATTGAAAAGAAATATATAAACCTGTTTTATTATTCCATTCATGGCCCATGGCTTAAATAAGCAGAGTTTTAAGTGAGAGTACAAGTTTTTTTTGTCTTAAAGTGCTTTCCACTTGTGCCTGCAAGGGAAATAACATAGCTTTTCATTTTTAATGTTTTTGTGAAGTTCAATGATTTTTGTGAGAGAAACTGAATGCTTTAAATTTTTTTTTGATGTAATCACTTTTCTCATCTGTTACGTCTGATCTTTTTTTTAACTTCTTTGCAATTAAAAACTTTAAACTTTGAATGATTCTGTAAAAATCCTGTATTATTGAACAAGCACTATTTTCTGCTATTGGTTTAAATGTTTAGGTTTACACTGCATATTTTATTAAACATGTTACTTTTTCCATTTGTTTTAAAGTCTTCTTTTCATTGTAGGTTTTATAGCAAATGACCTTAAACTTTAGCTCTTCGCATTTCAAATATTGAACTGTTTTGTGCGAAAGTTAAATACTGTACCAAATATTGTTTTAAGATGTGCCATATAGCTTGGTGGAAACTTCATTTAAAATAAAAGCAGCAAGCAGCGATCGAAGGACTCTTGCGGTTGCTGTTTCGGGTTCTCCTGGGCTATACTCTTTCACGTCGTAACCATTTTGAGAATGAAATTGGGGAACTGGTGGGGGAAAAAAAGTGAGAACAGTAACGGTAGAAATATTTTTCTCTACACTTTGCAAAGGCCGATAATAGTGTGACTATTGTTGTAATATATTTAATATTACTTTAGCTATTGGTGACTCAATTATTTGTATATTGATAAACAACCTGTGGGATTTTACATGTATTTTCAAAATGATTTTTTACATCAGTGATAGAGAATCTTGCCAGTAGACTGAAGTTAATTGTTAACAGCATGGTTATTTCCTGCTTTATCCCTGTTGGTTTTCATTCTAAAAATGGCTTCAAAATTTAAAAAAAAGAATGCTTAGCACTACAAATCATGATTGTTCATTAATTCAGAAAATGCTTTAGGCTAGAACAGAAATATAAAAAATTGCTAAAATTGTCACAAAAAGTACCTACCAGGTGGTGCTATGATGAGCAAAATTATCATGTTATTGAAATATAGATAAAAAGAACATTGTAAATGCTTGCTTCTAAGTGACACTATGAGTAATTATCTGCATTTTAGTATAAATATGTTCTGACTTGGACTATGATGAATATGTGATACATTTTGCCCCCCCCCCTGCAATGTACGCCTGCGTTATAACAATTTCTTGTTTCAAACCCTTATTTGAACATTTTTGTTGGTAACTCTTCTCTTGGTCTTGGTATTGCTTTGAGGTCTTGAAGGTCTACTTTTATGTGTGCAGGCCAAACCCTACTTTATAAATGCAAGCTAGCACTATGTTTATGCCCTTTAGAATTTGACTTTTTGCTTGCCATCACGACCACACTGTATTGTAGACCCAAAAACTTTGCAATGCTGTTGGTATCTTACATGCATGTGCCAAATTTAATTGGTGGATGACAAGCTTGTAAGGAACCAGCAGCAACAACATCATCCACATCATCCACATTCTCATTCCCAATCCCCTATCATACGTTTCCATCAGTTCTGCCGTGTAAAGCAGCAAAAGTACTGTACATGTTAAGATCACTACAAGTATAATATCCCCAGACTAAAGCTGATATGAGAGTGCAACACCAGACACTCGTGTCAGATTCTATTGAAAGCCAAAATATGACTTGGAATGGAAATCTAGAAACGTGATAGACACCTGGGGGTTAAGTTAGGTATAGCAAGTTAAGATGTAAATTGAAATTTTTCAAGTAGTTTGCTCTGACCGACCTGGTGTTTTTCTATGAGAATGCTACAATTGGATTTGAATATTTCACATTTTTACCAAAATATTGCCTATTTTTTTAGAGACTAATGCTAATTCTTTCGACACTATTGTCTATTTTTTTTTACTATAACATCATAAAACTTGCTATTGTCAAAATAAACTATGTGCGTTAACAGCTTTTTAAGTTTGGACTGTCCATCCAGGAGTCTTTGGATGAGCTCTCCATGTTGATGACTAACCATCTTTGCTAGGAAGCAGCTCACATTTAACAGCTCACAACTCCACTTTTTATGAAATGTTTGAGTAGATTTTCTAGAACTAACCAATTTTTTTTTTTGCAGCACATTGTCAGCATTTTTTCAGGTTTAATCATAAATCGTAGCATTCAGAAGTTTTTTTCTTAGTGCAAATGTTTAGTTTAGTGCAATTTAAGAGAAAAACAGAGGGAGGGTCTTCAAAAATGTGGAACGTTTAAAGGGTAAAGTTTGTGTTTTGAAAATTCCTCAGATTGACAATTTTAGATTTATTTTCAGGTTAAATATTTAACTGTAATTTTTTAAAACTGTTTTATTTACTCATCCCATGTTAAGGGGGGTTGTTTGGTCCTGGAGCTTCCAGAGATGCCATCTGCAAATTTAGAGTAATCATGGTATGTTCAAGAGCATGAGACCTTATTCGAGAATTATCAGGATAAATATAGAATTATGAAGCAGAGAAAATCTTTAGGTGAAATGCATATGCCTAAACTTAAGCAACACATAAAGTACCCCACTAGAGAGGGGAATATTCTTGATCACTGTTACACGTTTATCAAGGGCACATACCCTGTCGTCCCCTGCGGAACTCTAGGACACTGACCACTGCCTGATCCACCTTATTCCATCATATAAGCAACAGCTCAAAGCAGCAAAATCTGTAGTGAGAACTGTTAAAAGATGGACTGTCGAATCAGAGCGGGTTTTGCAAGCCTGCTTCGACTGAATATGCTGCCTTAAACCTGGACGAGCTGGTCTCATCATATGTCAGTTTCTTTGAGGAGAAGCTGGCTCTCTGGTGTGGCAAGAAAAACCTGGAGCTTAGCACTCTCAAAACACAGAGCCTTAAGGTGAGTGCCCACATTGGCTCCATTACAATAAATAATTATAAAAATGTAATTTGTTGTATGATTTGAATGGGTTCTTTTATTCTAGGGAATGCATGTATAAAGCTTGTTTTTGAATGATGTCGATGATTCAATATACATTACGAATATTCAAATATTGACCTGAAAGAACTGTTAAATATTCACAGCATCTAAGTCAAAGACATGCTCTCTCGATACTGTACCAACAAAATTACTAAAAGAATTGCAACAAACAGCTTAAGAACCGTTTCTGAATATCTGGTTATGTTCCTAAACAGCTCAAAAATGCAGTAACTAAACCACTAATCAAGAAAACGCACCTGGATCCTACTGAGTTATCCAACTATAGACAAATCTCTAACCTTCTGTTCTTGTCAAAAATATTAGAGAAAGTTGTAATAGCACAGCTCAGCTCCTTCTTACAGAAGAGCAGCTTTTATGAAGATCTTCAATCTGGATTCAGAGCACATCACAGCACAGAGACAGTGCTGGTTAAAATTTCAAACGATCTGTTACTTGAATGGGATCAAGGGAATATCGCTCTTCTAGTTCTGCTAGATCTCAGTGCAGCCTTCGATACGATAGATCACAGGATTCTCCTCGAGAGACTAGAAAACGATGCAGCCATCCAGGGCCAGGCTCTAAGATGGTTAACTCTTACCTCTCTGACCGCAAGAGTCAGTTTGTCAGTTTGTTCATGTAAATGGAGACTCGTCAGACACAATAGCAGGAGAGTTTGGAGTTCCTCAAGGATCTGTTCTGGGGCCCATCCTATTCTCAATCTACATGCTGCCCCTTGGCAAAATTATTAGAAGACATTGGGTTAGTTTCCATTGCTATGTAGGCGACAACCAGCTCTATATCTCAGCAAAACCTAACGACCCTTTAAAGCTAAATAAGATCTCAGAATGTGTCACTGATATCGATGACTGGATGAATGAAAATTTACTAAAACTAAATTCTGTGAAAACGGAAATATTACTTATTGGCTTTAAAAAGCAATTACAGAATCTCTCCGTTTTAAATATGAAGCTAGGGCAGGGGTCGGCAACCCAAAATGTTGAAAGAGCCATATTGGTCAAAAAAAAACTAAAAACAAATATGTCTGGAGCCGCAAAAAATTAAAAGCCTTGTATAAGCCTTATAATGAAGGCAACACATGCTGTATATATCAATATTAGCGATATTAGCTACTATAAAAATGACTAAGTTGGCTACGAATACACAATGAGCCTTTATGATTAAATGTTAATTTTTCCTGTAGAGAATGACGAACGTGACTACTCTGTTGTACGATGTCGCCTCAAGTTTAACTTCATGACAATATTAATAAATTATGTTTCATTGCTTTGCTGAAATTAAAGAAATCAAATTTTTATGTCATTTTTATTTTGAGGATTAAAAAAAAAACATCAAAATGGAACGTGCAAAACGCGGCCCTTATCTGAGCAACAAACAGAGCAATAAAATGAGCCTGCATTTATAAAAATAAAACTGCAGCCTTTTGAAAAGATAAAATATTCATTCATTCATTCATCTTCATGTTGGCTTTCTTCACTTTCGGGGTCGCCACAGCAGAATGAACCGCCAACTCTCTGGCATATGTTTTACGCAGCGGATGCCCTTCCAGCCGCAACCCACCACTGGGAAAAAGATAAAATATATAAAATCAAATTAATACAGTTTAAGTTTGACTTGATAATATCCCGTAAGCGTCATTCCAAATATATACTGACAAAAATAAGAAATCACTTTATAAAAACAGCCACTTTGTTAGTATATATTGTCTTTCCACATTTCTCTTCTTGTTATTTGACAGCTTCTCACTGCAGAGCAAACATTCAGGAGATCTTTCCGCATTGGTCATGAACGCAAATGATTCGATCCAAGAAAAGAATTCTCTGTTCTCCTCAGTTATTTTTCTCTTTTACCCTGGGTCTATCAGTTTCCTCTACCCGTAATTTTTAACTGCTGCATCATTGTGCGCATGAATGGCGTAATTTTCCATATCTTATTGAGTGTTCAGTATCACTGTCTATTTTTTTATTGAAATAACACAAACTGCATTTTTAAACATGAGCGTGAAATCGTGCTGTTTTGTCCGCCTGCTAAATCAAAACATCTCAGTTTAATCAAAATGACTAAAAGTCCAAAATTATTTAACGTCATACATCGATATATGCAGCAGAATGCGGAAGGAAATCTCGATGGGGTAGGAGAAACCAACAGACGAGTCCATCATTTTTTAAGAAAAAATTACGAGGCAGGAAAATCCGATAGAACACCGGTGTGTTTACAACAACCCCTGCATGGCCTCCCGCCCCCTGCTGGTAGAAGCGTGTGTCGCAGGCTATGACGCAAATCTTCGCTGACAGAAATTTGAAGTTATTTATTCTACACACTTTTACAGCATTGGAACACGTTAAGAATGTTTGTCATCCTATAGAAACCATATTAAAACAAAAATATATTTACATCCCCCATCTTTTTCCATTTTCAAACATTTTTGAAAAAGCTCCAGGGAGCCACTAGGGCGGCGCTAAAGAGCTGCATGCGGCTCCAGGGCCGCGGGTTGCCGACCCCTGAGCTAGGGGGAAACATTGTTCATTTCTCCACTGCAGTTAACCCTCCTGTCGTGTTCGGGTCAAATCTGACCGTTTTACAACTTATAATACTCATAAATATTATGTTTTACATCTGATTACCTCAAGACCTTATGATATCCTTCACACTGTGTACTTGAACATATAAAAGTGATGATCACCTATTTCATTCAATTTTGAGTGTTTTAATCAACATTGTTACACCTGTGGTGTTCCCGGTCAAAAGTGACCGTCATAGGAAATGAATGGGTATCCAGAGTAAATTCATTCAACATACAGAAAACATCCCCATACACACTGCCCCAGCTCACTCACACACTCTCTCACACACACACACACACTCACACACACACACACGCACACACACACACACTCACTCACACACACACAATGTCTTTTGTGGGTACACATGTCTTTCTGCCTATGTGCTGATCCTCTCACGTGAACCAACTTCCTAATGATACAATGTTTACACAGACTAGACAGGTGTCTATTATGTGAACCCATTTCTTTCTCACGCTTCTGTACCTATCACACGTGAACCACACCTTCCAGACTAATCAATGTATCATTTTTACACAACCCCATACTATATATAGCTCGATGTTTGCCTTGCATTCCTTTTACTCTGAGCACAATGAGTAGACGACTGAAGCGTTTTTCTGTGGAAGAGGTTCTGGTCCAGGTTCTTGGGCATGATGAAGAGGGCACTGAAATTGAACCAGAGATAGAGGAGGATGTCTCGGAATTGGAAGACATCACAGATTTTGAACCAGACTCTGAGGAGACTGACCAGTCAACAGATGGAGAGGGAGAGGCACCTGAAGAACAGGCACCTGAGGAAACATTTCAGTCCAAAAGTGGACACTTTCTCTGGTCATCATCCCCCCAGGACCGAGGAGGTAGAGCGAGAGTGGAAAACATCATAAAGATGACACCAGGACCAACGCGTTATGCAGCATCTCGTGTGGATGACATCAAGTCCAGCTTCCAACTCTTTTTACCAGAGTCCATTGAGGGAATGAATACACACACAAACACACACGCACACGCACACACACACACACACCCTGTTGAGTTTGGTGTTTGGTTTTCCATTTATTTTTTGTATTATATGTTCATTTTGTAGTTCATTTTCAGTGCCCAATTGTATTTTCACTGATGTTATTTAATGTTTACATCTACAAATTGTTGTTAGACACTACTTTTAAATGTTGTTCTCAACTAAAGAATGTTTAATAAAAAAATTGGTGGTGAAATTTCTTTTTGTGTGCTAATTTAAGAGCAGTTAAAACAGACCGGTCAATTTTGACCGGGAACACTAAAGTAGGGGGCTGAATGCGAACACGACCGGAGGGTTAAAAATCTTGGTATTATTATGGATAGTGAACTGACGTTTAAGAACCATACCTCCTATGTTACGAAGACTGCTTTCTTTCACCTCAGAAACATTGCTAAAGTATGGAACATGCTGTCTATTGTAGACGCAGAAACATTTGTTCAAGCTTTTGTAACTTCCAGAATGAATTATTGTAACAATCTGCTCAGGTGCCACTCTACAAAAATTACAGTTAGTCCAGAATGCAGCATCTATAGTTCTCACAAGAACAAAGAAATATGATCACATTACACCGGTTTTGCGCTCTCTTCATTGGCTTCCTGTACAATATCACATTGACTATAAGATACTGCTCCTTGCCTTTAAGCTGCTGAATGGCTTGGCTCTGGGCAACCTGAGCAGTCTCCTATCACGATATATTCCAGCTCGCTCTCTTCGATCACAAGAAACAGGACTATTGATTATTCCAAAGATTAGTAAATCCACCAGAGGGGGAAGAGCATTCTCATATAGAGCCCTGATGCTAAGGAATAAATTCCTGGATGTTGTCCGGAGCTCCGCTACACTCACAGAGTTCAAAACTAAATTAAAAACATATCTGTTTAATCTAGCTTTCGAATTATTGGCTCCTGGGATTTGTCCAATCGTATCTGGTGTCTGAGCTCTATAAACATATAAACAGTTGAAAAAACAACGTGGTTCAATGTCCTAATCTAATCTCTCCTCATCATTTATCACTCATCCTGCAGCTGATGCTGATCACCTGTTTGTTGTCTATTAAATTTTTAAAACATTTTTCAATATCTTTGTTATGTGTTGAAGACTTTACTTGTTTTATGTTTTATTGTAAGTAAACAAAGTAACAATAACGCCATACCATGTCTGTCAACGCATTCCCACACATTTCAAGCACTTATGACAGGGACATTAAATATTAGTGTCATCCAGCCAAGATTAAATAACTTGTTTTCTGTTGTTTTTATCTGTTAACATCACTATTGGTGGCTTTTGAGTAGGCTTAGTTTAACCCAAGTACATTCATATGTGCTATGAATTACTGAGCTTATAGCATAAGTGGACGTTTTTATAATGATTAAATAATTGTTCCCTTGCTTCAGTGCTTGTTGTCGCATTAAAATGCAAACATTAAAAAGTTTCATTTTGCGATGTGACCTAATTGGGACATGTAACATAACATTACAAATCTCAAGTCATATTTTGTGTAAAATGTTTCTGTTTAGAGGAAAGGGCTTTAAAGCAAAGTCTTTATTTACTGTCAGTCTATTGGTTTTCAAGTAAAATTCTATTCATTCTATCTAAGAAATTAAAGTCTTTATTGATTCACACGAGGCTTTGCCAACATTAGCATTATCTAACATTCACAGCATTTCCGTTTCAATTTGCACAATTATTTTAATATATGTTGAGAAGAATTAACTCTTAAAATATATTGCCTTGCGGCTGGAAGGGCATCCGCCGCATAAAACATATGCCAGAGAGTTGGCGGTTCATTCCGCTGTGGCGACCCCGAAAGGGAAGAAAGCCGACGTGAAGATGAATGAATAAATATATTGCCTTACATATTCCTGGCCAGGTTTTTGATGATGGAGACAGAAACAAGCATGTGCCAGTTGAAATCCTCCGCAGAGAATGTGGCTCCTGGAGAGAGATGTTGTTATGGACTGTAAGCACCGCTTGAGCACCAGCAATGCGAGAATCCTATTGTTTTTCGGAAAAAAAATTTTGTTTTCAAATTTGTCTAATTATTATTCTTTACGGGGACTTTGATGGCCTGAACATTAACGAAAAGCCCCAGATTATTGCATATGCCTCAGACCCGGTGAAATTTTTTGTAAAATTTCGGTCCGAAAACTAATAAAAAAAATTTAATAAATGTCTCTATAGCGCCACCTCATGCATTTTTGCAGATGTTACACAACCAGTTTGTTGTAGGCGAAAGAAATGTGGTAAACATGTGTAAAGTACCAAGCTGCAACTTTTACTAATATTAATCCTGTTTCCAAAATCAACAGGAAGTTGGTTGTTTCACAAAAACCTCTAAAAAATGTCGTTTTTCGTTCTACACTTTGACAAACTCCTCCCAAAGATTTTACCCAAGCATCTCCAAACCTCTTCAGTATTATCATATGGCATACGGCATGTGATATTGAGAAGTTTTTTTTGACTATCATAAAGTATGTGGTTGTGGCAGCCGGCCAATTTCCAAATTCATAAGACAACAAACATTCGTTCAAGCTAATTTAATCTCAACCAAAACAGCCTGGCATGATTAGCCTTGTCAGGCTCAACAAAAGGATGTGCATCACTGTGATTGCACTCTAAAAATTGTCTCTATCTTAGAAATTGTCCCCTTAAATGTGACCAAAATCTTCGTTTTAGCTGTTTTGACCCATTGAACATGTTAGAAAGCCCACTAAAATTTGTTCAAAGGTCATGTTCAAGAAGTATAGTAATCTAACACTGTCACTGAAATTGTAGCTTTGACGTCAGCTCTGCAGCGTCCCCTTGAATGTGAAAAAGCTTAACTCGCAATTTAAAGAACTCCTCCTAGGAAAATTTCCAGATCGTTCTGAATTTTGGTCAAGTGACTCTTAACTGATTAGGGACCAAAAGTTATAAAAAACGTAGAAGTTCGTCACACGGTCTTGCTGTGTAATCTTAACGAATTAGACTTTTTTTTAAACTTATAGGGCTAAAGGGATTTCTTACTGATGTACTCCCACGCTTTATCCAAAAAGCATGAAAAGATTATGGAATGATGAGCCTACCATTCTGACCAAGTTGCTATGCTTAAGTGATGATACACTTAAAGCGCCATCTACTGCCTGTATATATTTGTGGCTGTATCTCCCACATACTTCATCCAATGTGCATGAAGAAAAGGAAGCGTGAAAATCCTGTAATTCTGGACAGATTTATATGCTAAAGTTGTGCTAATCTTTTAACACCACTTCTTGTTTTTATATGAGTTGTTTGTGTGACAATATAGATCTCATCTTTACATTTAAAGCTTTGTATTGTTCAGTACTTTGTAAAGTGTCGTTTCGCCTTGTTTCAAGCTCTTGACAACAACAAGTGAAAAAACTTGAAAGGGCAGGAGGCGCTGCCTTCGCTCCAGTGGACACCTCGTACGAGAGCCCTCCCATCGCTGCTTGCAGCTATAATTTTTATTGGTTTTTGAAGGGCAAGATCCTGGATGTAGCAAATCAACTCGGTGTGTAAATTGTCATTAAAAAGTTAAAAGGTAAAAATGTGTTTTGCAGGAATACTACACCCTAAAAATGAAATTGTGTCATTAATCATTTGCCCTTATGCCATTTATTACTGTAAAGATTTCATTCCTTCTTGAAAAACAGTCATTTGAAAAAAGTATTTTGATTTAAAACCAGTAGACACAACATCTGTGAGGCCCAGAAAAGGAAAACCTGTACCATGGTGGTAAATGGAGTAGCCCTTGTCACCCAGCTTTATACAAAAATATCAAATATTATGTTTTGAAGAGGAACAAAATCTTCACGTGTTTGAAATAACACAGAATTAAGCTATTAATGATACAATTTTCATTTTTAGATGGTGTATTCCTTTTAATGCGTGTTGTAATATTGCTGTTCTTTAAAGTTCTGTGATTTTCATGTTTACCAATGACTTAACACTTAGTTTTAAAAAAAGTAAAGTTCTTTCACTTATTAATTCAGGTGAACCATTACAAGTTGATTGAACCTAAAAAAAGTTATGGAAACTCGCTGATCTAACTTTTTAAATATTGTCTTGTTTTAATAACAATATTTTTTTGGTTTATTGTACCTATAAGTAAAAGTTAAATTAATTGAACTTAATGTATTTAATTTAATAAATACTTAATTCAGTGTACTACATGTTTTCAATTTAACAAACATAAAATCTTGAGTAGCGTCACGGTGGCGCAGTGGGTAGCACGGTCGTCTCACAGCAAAAAGGTCGCTGGTTCTAGGCTCGGCTGGGGCAGGTGGCATTTCTGTGTGGAGTTTGCATGTTCTCCCCGTGATCGTGTGGGTTTTCTCCGGGTGCTCCGGTTTCCCCACAAGTCCAAAGACATGCGGAATAAGTGAATTGAATAAGAACAATTGCCCATAGTGTTAAAGAGTGAATGTGTGTGTGAATGTTTCCCAGCGATGGGTTGCGGCAGGGAAGGGCATCCGCTGCGTAAAACATATGCCAGTGAGTTGGCGGTTCATTCCGCTGTGGCGACCCCGAAAGGGAATAAAGCTGACATGAAGATGGATGGATGGATGGATGGAAAATCTTGAGTACACCAAACCTAAAATAAATTGCTGTTTCACGACATAAACGTGAATTTTTTAGGGCAGCAAGTTTCCATAAAGTTTTAGGTTCAATCAACCTGTTGGGGTTTACAGTGTAACAAAAATGTTACCATTAAAATCCTATTCCTTACAACTACAAATTGTAACAAGTACTAGATTCTAATGCGGATATCGAAAGAATATGTACCAGTATCTAAACCTTAAGGGCTATTAGCTAAACAATAAAGGTCTAGTGTCTTTTAAAAAACAACAACAACAACAAATAGATAAATAAATAAATAAGCACTGTTATAATTTGAATAGAAACTAGTCTCTAAAGAATAAACACTAATGCCAAGTAAATAAATGAGTACATAATCATTAGCCACTAGTTTCAATTTCAATGAATACTAGTCAAAAGTTAACAGTTGAAAATTTCCTTTAAAAACAAAAAACAATTTATTTTTACTAGTAACGGAAAAGTGAGGATGTAAGTGTAGATGTTGTCTACTGCGATTTCTGTTGAAGGAGGACAGAAGGCCGGTTTAGTAGAGATACATGGAAGCTAGTATCTGATAATGACCAGGTAACTCCAGGTGATAAGTTACTGGATTCATTTGTTGGAACATTTTGAATGAACCATGATGCTGTTGGCTTAAGTTTTTTGCAAGGTAGACGGAGGTTTCTTGGTGACTGCCTTAAAGTCCCATGGGCCCCAGAGCTGGAACTTTGTTTAAGGCCCCTCACAAGGTCTGATCCCAACAACACCATCACTCTAAATGCTTTTATGTCTTGGGTTAAAATTAGAACCACAAATAAGTATAACATAACAACTAATTACACTCTGATCAACTTGTTTTTTAATTTATTAATAATGTCTTACTTCTGATCTTATGCTTTAATACGTTGACTAAATTCACAATGGAATTTTAGATTTAGCATCATGCAGGATACAATTAGACAATGTTGTCTCAGAGTCATTACGAAATGGTACTTTACACATGAGAGAAGCTGCGCTTTAAATAGTCTTAAGGCTTTATTCGAGAGCAAAGGGAGAGAGAAGGGGAGAAATAGTGAAAGAGAGAGCAAGAGAGAGAAGGGACAATAAAGAGAGAAAAGTGCTGAGGTAGAGATAGAAGAGAGGAGGAAGTGAGAGAAAGAAGGGAGCAAGAGAAAGAGAGAAGGGAGAGAGAGTGAAAGAGAAGGGAGAATGAGATAGACAGAAAAGGGAAAAAGAGAGGAGAGAGAGAGTGAGCAAGAGAGGGAGAAAGCAAGTAAATAGAGAAGGGAGGGAGAGGTATGTTAGATTGTTCTACAGACCAAGGGAAAAGAGGGGAGTGAGCACACATTTACATGGCTTTTTATTTTACATACATTTTAGAGGTAAAAATTGCAAGTGAAAAAAAACACTTAACCCCCTGCTTTAAGGTTGTAATTAAAAAATTCTAATTCATGATGACATCAAAATGCACTTCAGTTTCAAGGGTTTATTTGATCACCACAATCTAACATCACTGCTAGCACTTGTCATTTGCTGCAAAACAATTACATTCTACTGTTCTGTTTTGAGGTTATTTCAGTTCTTGTTTGACTAAGTCTAAATCTCTCCTATAATGATTGACTGTTGTAGTGTCCTTACACTAGAGGGAAGTGTTGTTCTTTACATCTTTGTCTCTCTCAGTGAAATCATTTGCTCAATCTATTGCTCTTCTGCTCCATCTCTCCTTATTTTTCTCGTTTAGCCCCATGCCATAGTCAGCTGCAGCTTGATTAGATTTTTGCCCTTCTTCTAAAGAGGGATAACAGCATGAGTGAGCAAGGGAAAGTGATAGATAGAGCAAATGCAGATAAAAAGAAAATGAAAACAAAAACAATAAAATTGTGAGAGGACAAAAATAAATGTTCAGAGCTCATCAGACATGAAGATTCATTGACAAAACTGATGAAGCAGGATTTGGTCTTGCAAAGACAACTATGGAAGTCCCTGGTCACTCTGGTGTCCAAAGACATCTTCATCAATGGGCAATAAAAACTTGGTAAATGATCTGAATGAGTTTTACTGCAGATTTGAGACACCCTCGGATTGTCTCCCTGAGCAGCCATTAACACCTCCAGCACACACATCTCACAAACACCTTCAGTACAGGCCATTCTACAACTCCTGCTCTACAGATCAGCGAGGGTGACTTTTGTCAGCTCTTCAGAAAGCAGAAGAGGAGGAAATCACCAGGTCCTGATGAGGTCTCACCAACATGCCTCAGAACCTGTGCGGACCAACTGGCTCCCATCTTCTCTCTGATCTTCATTGGAGCTGTGTAAAGTCACTGCATACTTCAAATGCATCATCCCCATCCCAAGAAGCCTAAAATGTCAAGTATCAATGGCTACAGACCAGTGGCCTTGACGTCTGTGGTCATAAAGTTATTTGAGAGACCGGTGCTGGGCCACCTGAAGATCATCACTGGACACCTACTGAACCCCCTGCAGTTTCCCTACCGATCTAACAGGTCTGTGGAGGATGCAGTTAACATGGGGCTGCGTACAGACAGGAAGTGGAGCAGCTGGCTCTCTGGTGCAGTCTAAACAACCTTAAGCTCAACATCGTCAAACAGTGGCGAAGGTAGAGGACTTCTTTAGAAGCCCCCCCCCGCACACCCTCCCTTTACCAACAGCACTGTGGCACCAGTGGACCACGCCGCGCCACCCCGCTCCTGTCCCTGCCCGCCTGTCAATGCTCCCGCGCAAGGTTCTTCTTCTTCGTGTTCTGTTTAATGACAGTTTACAACCCTTCTTAAAATATGAAGGAGGGAAAATTAACCTTTCCTATTCTTTACTACTTTATATTATTACTATTATTATGAATTTATATTCTAAAATTATTCTTAGTATTTTTAAGAAATAAAAGGATTGCCTTATACATTTTTTTCCTTTAGAATTTTTATTTGATATATGTTTTACATTTAAGTATTACATGTTCTATTGTTTCCTCTACTCCACAATTTCCGGTTTCCCCGGCGCAAGGTTTTGAGTTTGTGGATCTTTATTACAAAAACAATTAGTACTATAAAAATGTTTTGTTTAAATATTTGCAATTAGACGATGACGTCATCTAGCGACTTTTTAGCCAGCCAATAGGGACTTTTCTTACTGAGGAGCTGGCAACAGTGAGTGAGTTGTTCATCCAGCTTGAAGCTTCACGCCAGCAGTTATCTTCCAGATGGTTTTCTCATCTTTCATCCAGACTAAAGGTAAGATTGTTGATTTTTTAAGAAGTCTGTTTTACGTTGATACACAATGCGTTTTCTTATAACGTCGCAGTATACCATTTTTATGTTCAGATTTGCCGGCGCACGTTTCATGATGCAGGAGCGCAGATTCTCTCTGCCGAAACAGTCAGTTTCTCTAAATCTGGTCTGGAATCAAAGCATCTGATTCTTGTAATGTTTCTAAGACGAGATATGTGTTAACCTTAACAACCTCACTTTTGCTTCCGAATGCAATGACTTCAGTTTTGTCCTTGATTAATTGAAGAAATTAGTTTTTAATCTCATCAAGACATTGACAGACAGAGTTTATGGGGTTGTAGTCATTTGGGGAGATAGCTAGATAAATTTGTGTGTCATCAGCATAACTATGGTATGATATCTGGTTCCTTCTCATAATTTGGCCCAGTGGAAGCATGTACAGATTAAATAATAAGCAAGAATTGAGCCTAGAGGGACTCCACATGACACTGCAGTCCACTTCGACATGTAATCACCTATGTTTTTATAGAAACCTCTTCCTTCTAACTACGATCTGAATTATTTTATCACAGTTCCTGTAAGACCAAAATAGTTTTCTAGTCTATCTAGAAGGTCAACTGTGTCGAAGGGAGCGCTCATAGAGAAAAACCAGGCCCATTTATGATCAGTGAGCGGAGACCATTGCCAGAGTGCAGAGTGAGAATGGTTTTATAAATTTGGCATTCCCGTTCTTATCCACTCAGATCAGGGCCAGAACTTTGAGTCCACCCTGATCCAGCAACTGTGTACCCTGTATAAGGTCCAGCATTCCCGCACTACGCCGTACTATCCTGCAGGCAATGGGCAGTGAGAGAGGTTCAACTGAACAATCCACAATCTGTTGCTCACGTTGCCAGCCAGCAGCAACGACGATTGGCCCGCATGCCTCCCACAGGTGTTGTTTTACTATAACGCCACCTCTCATCAATCCACCGGCGAGTCGCAGCACTTTCTTATATTCGAGCGGGAGCCTCAGCTTCCCGTGGACTGATATAGGGGAGGGTGGGGTGCATGAGTGGGTTAAAGAACATCAGCACACACTTCGGGTGGCCTATGAGGGGGCGAGAAAGCGATTGGGGGCCGCAGCGACTGACCGAAAGCACAGACATGATCCCAAGGTCCGTGACCTACCACTGAAGGAGGGCCAATTGGTCATCTTGCGTGAATGGGGTGTTCGAGGGCACTACAAGATCAATGACCAGTGGAGCCCTGTGGTTTACCAGGTTATCAAATCCCCGGAGCAAGGCGGGGCTGTTTACACCATTGCCCCAATAGATGACCTGAGCAAGGTGCGTAATGTCCATAGGGCAGCCCTGAAGCTGAGGGTGCAGAGTGGGCCCACTTCACCTACTCCTTGGGAAAGTGCTCAGCCAACATTGGAACGGATTGATGACTCCCTGAAGAATGAGGTAGAATGAGGTTGATGCCTTAGACGCCTCTGACTCAGCTAATGCCCAGATTCGTGTAGACAAGGTTATTGATAACGGAGCTAGTGCCGCCCTGCCTCTTTCTGAGCAGGGGGAAGGCATGGTATTAAGGGACCAGCAGGGTTCTACAGGAGGTGACTTGAGCATCAGAACTGATGTGGATGGTATGCCTGCAGAGCCTGTGGGTGGCAGCATCCCATGTCCTACAGGCAGGGCTACAGCGGGAGTCCATTTGAATCCCCATCGCCTACCACGGGCTGCTGTTAACCAACTCTTAGGGATATTTAGGCCCTGGACCGGAAGTCCATAGGCACCAGCGCGTGTCGCTCAATCGTTGGGGCGGCGATTCAAAATTAGGGATAGAATTTAGTCGTGTTAATTTGACTGCCCCTGGCTCATCATCTTGTTGGGCTCATTAGCCAATGATTGATCAAACCACGGGGATTTAAGGACTCGTATTTTGACACATCAGAGTGTTTACCTTGGTTGGCCGGAGTTCAGTCTCTTCCCCTCTCGGCTGGGATCGCCCTTCACCGATTTACCAGTGGAAAGTATGTGTCTCAATTAACTAACAAAACTTGCGGGTTAAGGTAGGAGCTCAATTAAAGTATTATTTATAGTGTCTCGCTGGCGGCACGGCTATGTGTGTGAGGAACTGATCGCGTTTGCACCTGTTTAGTGTTTCGGCAGACGAAGTGCGCTGACGTCACTGGGAGTATGAGTATGCTCTCAGTTGTACTACAAACTCCTGTAACTGAAATGGAATGAGAGGGCTTATTGTTCTCGTTGTATATAGTTGTGCTTGATCCACACTGCTGTTCTTCTGGGACAGACGGGTGTCTCCAACTCCACTGCTCTCTTTACGAGACTTGTACACCGGCTGCGTTTCTCCTCTGCTGTGTCCTGCTGCTTGCCTCCCCTGCCATCGTGTATGTTGTAACGGCTTTCCTTGGCTCGTTCAGTTAGGGTGCTTGACCTGCATTCACGCTCCCCTTCAGGCTGGGATCGCCGAGGGGTTGTCTGTCTGCTCTTAAGGAAAGATTTTCCTTAGTTTACAGTGGGTTTATAGCTTCTGTGCAAGACCACTTGTTTTATTGTAGTTCTCTCGCATGCGTGCGTGTTTGTGTGTGTGTGTGCGCGGTTTTAAACTTAAGGATCCATTAACTATTGTTATGCCACCTTTCATAAAGCTGGGACTGTGGAGAGTGGAGGGAACCTGACCAGCCCGCTGGTTGCTGTGGGTGCAGTGCTTTGTCGCGGTTGTTGACTTTTGGGGGATTTTGGGCAGCCTGTGACGTGTCGGCTTCCCACTGCTCTCCGCTGAACAAGTTGATAGGAGGCTGGTCGTACTGGGTTCGTTGATGAGATGCTTGTGTCTGTGCATTATTATTTGCTGGTGTTTGAACCTGTTCTCTCGCCAGGTGGCGTAGTCGAGTAATGCTGAGTAAAGGCTGAAAAACGCCATAATCAACCCTATGCAAGATATTTATTGGCAGTGCCACACATGTAAAATGACAGTAAAAACCTGTTAATGTAAACTTAATTACCTGTGTTTTAGCAGTAGAACTCTTTTATTCCATTAAAATACTAGATAATACCATTTAAAGACAACATTTAACTTTAAGTTCACAGAAAATAAACATTAAATTATTGAAACGTACATTTATTCTACGGCATATTTTTTTTACACATATAAGGCATCTTTAAAATGGTAAAAACTGTCATTTTACACCAGTTTGACTGTAAATTAAAAATACAGGAAGATACTGTTATTTTAAATGAAATTCTACTGTAAAATAACTGTCTATTTATTTACCATTAAATAACAGTAAATGTCCGGCAGGGATTTTTTTTACAGTGTACACCATCTATCTACAGATGTCTAACAAATAAAGTCACTTTAAAAGAATGCTTAAAAGGTTGGATAAATCTTGAGGGAGATATTTAGTTATTTAGTTATCAAATTAGAAAACAATTGAAGAAAAATCAATTGGGTTTTACTTTGGGTTTTATTGTCAAATAAACTCACAAGTCTTTCATTATGCAAAAACATTAGCTAAACAAGAAAGATGTGTTTCATCAGCATAGCCAATGCAGCCTTTGCTAGAATGTAACATTTAGTAATAATGTGAGTTCACTGAGCCAAACAGAGGTTTTCCTCCAGTTTTACCGGCTCCTCTTTACTTCTCCACTGCACTCTCTTATCTGTTCTGCATGTGCACTAGTCTGATAGTGCCGCAAGCCATGCGGCAAGATAACGCTAAATAATTAGCCAACATGCAGCTTACAGAGTGAGAGAGGAGGTTAAGTCTCGGATAAGCTCCCACAATGTCTGCGTCTAAATTATTTATACATTTTATCCAATAGCAGACACGAGATGAAGCTGTGTGGGAGAAGGCTGGCTCGCACAAGAGTGTGTGTTTACAGACGTATGCTTTAAGATAAGTATGCTGAAAAATGAAATCCTTACTTCCCACTTCTGGCTTTAGAAGAAAATTGCAGAGACCAACTGCTAATGCAGATACACCTTCCCCTGCACAACTCCCTCCTTCTCAATTGGTTCAAAGGCACAAATCAACCTTCATTAAATGTTGCTGTAAATTGTCCACTGAGAATTTTAACCACCCATGAAAAAGAGGCATGATCTTTCTTGTATTGTGCACGGAACACTTTATCACAATAGTTAATGAGTTTGTAATTGGTTATTAATATTATTAATATATTAATAGTATATTAATTATTGACTCCACTACAGCAACACTTGTGAGGACCTAATAGTTTGCATACCATGGGTATAAACAGAACTAGAGATGCGTACACCTATTTTTGATGGTGACTTGTGAAGTAAGGCATTCATATGCTGTTATATGCATATTACAGGTAAGAAATCCATTTATACACCAATAAAGTTAACCTTTATTGACGATTACATATTAAAAAGAGTTTCTTATCATGTTGAAGATTAAGGGAACTCTGTGAAATTCTGTGCCAGCTCAGTAAAGAGTGACTGTCCAAACTACAAGGGCACTTTGAGTATGCCAGACATAA
This sequence comes from Danionella dracula, assembly GCA_900490495.1. Classification (NCBI taxonomy): domain Eukaryota; kingdom Metazoa; phylum Chordata; class Actinopteri; order Cypriniformes; family Danionidae; genus Danionella; species Danionella dracula. Next base: position 732,620 of record UELW01000456.1, read on the forward strand.
TAAAATACAAATTCACCTCAAAGCACAGTGCAAGCTTTGCGTACCCTCTAAAAATTTCTGGGTTAAAATAATCCCAATTTAGATTATTTTGGTAACCCAGCGCTGGGTCAAATATGGACCAACCTAGCATTGGGTTTTTTACACCCAGCACTGTGTTGAGTGCTTTTTTGAGTTAAAATAGCCCAACGTTGGTTAGTCCATATTTGACCCAGTGGTGGGTTACTTTAACCAAGCACCTTGGGTTACATTTTTGAATCAACATGCTGGTTTATTAAATTTTTTTACATTTCCGATTCAGAACTATTATATCAGTTAGAAAATAGTTTCAATAATAACAAAAATGATCATATTAACACTAATTAGACATGAACGGTCAGAAAGTAAAGATTTACTATTAATATAAAAGTATATACACAAATAAATAATTCCATTACAATAAAAAAACAACAATATAACATTTATGCATTTTGATACAATGCAATACAGTTTAATTTTCACAACAATTATTTAATTTATTTAATCAAAAGTACAAGATCCAATTTCATGGGATATATTCAGCTTGACATTACCCACGCAGTTGGCGACCCGAGGGTGATTACATCCCTGGAAGTTCTTACACCACAGTCTGAAAAAATCCCAGACTGGGGCTCACAGCTTGGGATAATGAATATCTAAAACACAAGAAGACAGACAGCTGTCAACATTTGATCTAAACCAAGAGGCAGGAACTTTGTTACTGTTGATAAGATGATTGGTCTTTTAGCAGCAGTAAATGCCAAGGGCCGGTTTACATGAGAAATTCAAGTTCTAAATAAGAGACTCAAACAACGGGTTGTTTTCAGTCACGCGAATTACACAAGGCTCAAACTCGTTTAGCGGGAAAGTAATGAGTAATGAATGTAAGCTTAACTTAGGATGTAAGACTAACTTAGAATTAACGGCTTTCTTCCACCCTCACAAACCTCCGGTCTGTAGCGAGTCGTCGGCGTGACTGCTACGGCCTTCTAGATTTGAGCTGAACATTCAACCAGAAAACTATTGTTGCGCCTAAATTACTGCCTATCTACTGTACCACAATAAAGTTATATATATGGACCAGTATTTAAGATTTGACCTTGGTAGGTTGATTGATATTTTGATTAGAATGGCATTAAACTAATTAAATGAAAACTAGGATATGTTGTCAACAACTGTATTCTTAAAATCACTGATGATAAATGTTCTTCCAAAAATGACAGGATTATTTAGAGAAAGATTTTCTTCTTTCAAAGCCTTCCACAACATAACAAATAAAGTGCAAAAAATAAAGTACTTTAACAGTTAAACAGGTGAATGCATTACAAAAATTACTAAAAATAAGGTATCAAAGGCAGATTAAAAGCTGTTTATGATCTGTGGGCATGGTTATACTGGCCTGTGGCCTTCTTGGAGGCCTTGATGATATCTGAGGGGGCTCCCATTTAAAGCAGGGCTCCAGGTTGGCAATCTTATGATCGTTATTGATTATATCTCTGCCTCCATTACAGGGCCAAGGTCTACGTCTAGGAAACTGGGGAGACACACACGTTAAGACAGAGCCAAATGAGATACTAAGAGGCAAGCGTGTGTGATAATTTCCAAATGGTCGCCATAAGACTCATCAAATCTGGGAAGAGGTAGGTGGAGATACGCTTGGAGTCTGTAGGAGGTCAGAGTTCAAGGAGGAGCAGAGTTGAGTAAATGAGCGCAAGGGGTACTGGTGTCCACTGGTAGAATAAGGGAGATCAGGAAGGTATTAAACCGAGAATCCAGGTATGTAGTCAACGCTGGAATTCAACTAACTATTCTACAAGGGAGTACTAGTAGGTACTAGATTAGGCATATATGAGATAAAGAAAACTCAAGCAATGGAGTGTGACAACTCAGACAGCAGACACTCAGATGGAATAGGGGATAAAAGATTGCTCAGACGAGAGCCCAAGAACCCCACTTCCACATGAGTGTAATAATAATTGACAGTCCTCTCTCAAGATTCTCTCAAAGCCAGCTTTGGTCAAAAGATGACAGAGAAGACACTTCTCAACAGAAAGGAGTCACTCATCACCTGCTGCCTGCCCGATGTTTTCTTCAGCGGGTCAAAACAGATCATAGCCTTTCATGTAGAGACCCTTTAGGTGGAAGAGTGACACCGTTAGAAGATTCACTTAAGAGCATCAAGAGGAAGATGCTACCAAAGTGAGTAATGGAGGTAGGTTTAAACAAGAGGGGTAGTGAGTGGAGATTAGTGATGTTGCAAGATTTGCTGAAGCTTAGCAGCATGTGTCGAGAACTGAAGGGAAGTTTCAGAGAAGCGCATATCGAGGCTTGCTTCATTTGGGGGAGGAGCCAAAATTATGACGTCAGAAGCCTCGCTGGCAGGTTGTAACATGTGACTGCTTCGAGAAGCGCTTCATATGGCTGTAGTCAAGTCCGCCATTGTTGAGTCCAAGACAAGTCCAAGTCCAGGACAGTCAAGACCGAGTCAAGTACAATGGTGCTCGAGTCCAGTCTGAGTCAAATCCGAGTCTGAAACAGAACTAAATCAAGCTACAACACCCTTTCCCTCCTGAAGCTTAATAGGAAATGACTAAACTGTTATTCCTCAACCACAGACTGCTTTTCCAATGGGTCTCCATTACATGAGCAATTCAATATATTGAGAACGTTACATCATACTGGATTATGATTCTGATCTTAATATCATAAAGTGCTTATAAAGTTCATATATAAAATACTTTAGTACTTCATAATACATGTTATAATGATATGTTTAGTTTAATATAGTGACATTTGAGATAGCTCTATAGCTAATACTGTCAGGAGTCCTGGCTGATCGGCTGGTTCTATCTGTTTGGTTTGTCTATGTTAGCCACATGTTCCTTTGTTTGTGCTCCTAATTGTTTCTCTCCACCCCCTCGTTCTCATTCAGTTAGTTGATTCGTCTCACCTGTCTTTGCTCATTTTCTTCTCATTAGCTCCCCTATTTATTCCCTTGGTTTGTGCTGTTCTGTAACAGATTGTTGTTTGTTTCTGACCCAACAACATTGGAGATTGGTGAACTGGTTGCGTGTAGCTAACCTCTTTTTGTGTGACCCCAGGTCTCTCTCCCTACCTTCTCAGCTTTTTTGGTGTAGTCCCTGGCTTGCCCAACGTCCTTGCTATATGCTGACTGAGGTTCTGGACCCTGACCTGGTCCTGACCGTTCCACCTGCCTTTTTCTACTGGCCAGTCTATTTTTTTGTTCCTGGTTATTTCCAGCTTAGTCTGCAAGTGTTTTTGTTTTAATTTTTTGAATTAACTAGTTTTTGTGTTTTCCCCCTGGAGGACTGAGACATTTCCTTCAGTGGAATTTTCATTTGCCTATGGACTGATATGTTTGAATTTTTGTCTGCTATAAATAAATTATTTGGCTTCACCTGCTTTTGGGTTTTCTACAGCTTCTAATCTAGACAACTTAAACCCAATCAACTAATTTGCAATTTATAATGTACCATAGTTTACTATTGCTACAATGTGTTAATTCTGTAAAAGTGGATCAGTCAGATATTCATTCATTCATCTTCATGTCGGCTTTCTTCCCTTTCGGGGTCGCCACAGCGGAATGAACCACCAACTCTCTGGCATATGTTTTACGCAGCGTATGCCCTTCCAGCCGCAACCCATCGCTGGGAAACATTCACACACACTCATTCACACTTTAACACTATAGACAATCGTTCTTACTCAATTCACTTATACCGCATGTCTTTGGACTTGTGGGGAAACCGGAGCACCCGGAGAAAACCCACGCGATCACGAGGAGAACATGCAAACTCCACACAGAAACAGACACTAACAGACACTACATTACTGACAAATTGTTTACATGTTTGAATAATATAAAATTTATCGTCAAAATTTTCAACAATTTGAATATGAGACTTTTATACAAATGCGTTTTAAAATATATTGATTTATCATCAGTTTGTGAAAGCTACATTTCATGTGTTTTCTATGACAGTTTTAACACAATTTCTTCATAATGTTTAACTCTCATGGTTTGAAATGAGCTAATTTAACATTATTCCAGTCAAGACACCGCCACAATTTGTTAAATCTGTGTTGAACACAACCTTGTCTTTTAATCATGAATATATATATATATATATATATATATATATATATATATATATATATATATATATATATATATATATATATATATATATATATATATATATATAAATATATATATGTTTGAACTGAACTAATATTACCTAACGTTTTATTTTTAACTCATTATTGAAGAAATTCATTTGGACAGAATCTGAAAGGCCTTGTGAGACTTCATGTGAAGCCGCCACTTTCTTGCTCTAACTTAAACACGTTATTCTTCTAAAACACGATTGATGAAATCAATCATGTGCATGATAGCAACAGCTCGTAGGTTTATCTCAAATCAGAATGTAGTTATACCGCTGTTCCTGACATTTTCTGAGTTCCTGAGTTTGATTTGTGAGGGGAAATGATAGACGATGTCGCTCGCATGAACTGACAGCGCATTCTACAACGGTTCTAATTGGAAAAGTTTTACTTTTCTGAAAACTCCGTTTCCAAATGTCTTATTGGAAAGTGGGAAAAGTGCATGGTCCGATCTATCGCGTCAAACTCGTGAACTGTTAACTGAGGGTTATTATTAAGTAGTTTAAGCACTTATTGTTAACAACTAAAACCTCTATAGTTTGCACGCTGCTATAGCTTTGATCGATATTATTATAAAAATGCTGACTGCTAGATAACCAAAACTCAACATGGCTGCTTACACAGGACATGTTTCATTTACTTCATCATACACCGAATACATACAGCTCCATACACACACACGCTGCCGTTGAAGCTCTGTCTTTGCTCTATCAATATTACAGAATGGCGTACTGACAATGCTGGCTTCTAATTTGCCAAAACACACTCTGATAACAAAAGAAGGTTATTCACGTCATCACCCCACTTTTACTTTTTTATTTAATAATGTGCAGAGAGTGAGAGCACTTGCTCTTCAATCACAGAGTTCGCGCTCTATTACAATTTTTTTTTATTATTATTGACCGTCACAATACATACACAAAACAAAAAAGATCAAAGGCATAGAATTCGTAGAGTATTATTCATTCATTCATTCATCTTCATGTCAGCTTTCTTCCCTTTCAGGGTCACCACAGCGGAATGAACTGCCAACTCTCTGGCATATGTTTTACGCGGCAGATGCCCTTCCAGCCGCAACCCATCGCTGGGAAATCGTAGAGTATTATATAGTTGCAAATAGGCACTTAGAATTATTCATATTTCAAATGAGTCGATAGGAAAAACAACTAAATAAATAAAATAAAGGGAAAGGAGGTGCAACAGATTAATACAGAAAGCCAATAGCATGACATTGTGCCACCGAATACCTCTCCAAAGGAAAGTAAGAATTTCTCATTCTTTTTGTTGTTTTTAATTATTTTAAGGGAGTCAATAAGTGTTCTCGCTTCAACTTCAAATAAGGCGAAGGATGGTTGTAACTTTAAAAGTTTTTGTTTATGTAAATAAAATTTTACCTGTAATAGTAAATAATTTGCTACATGTTCAAGTGATTTGTAGAAAATTATATATCTTATAGTGAAGCAACAATTTACATCTATATGGTTTATCAAAAAAGATTTTTAACACAATCAAAGAACAGATTTTTTAGAATTTCATCAACTGTCCCACAAAAAGAAATTTTTTTCCACTGATGTCCATGTACAGGGACAGAGCAGAATTCACAGGATAAATTTTATGTAGGATGAAAATCTTGAAATGAACTTCTTTGGTTCTGTTAGAAATTCAGTATTTACTGGGCAAAAGCCAGGCTTTCTGCCAATCGACGTCTTGCACAAAAGAACTCCAATAAAACTTTCTTCTAGGAGTGATTCTTTTATAAGACTGAAAGACCCTTCAAAGGTGTTTGTTATTGCACTTAACATCTGTAACTTCAAAACCAATAATACTTAATTTAGGTTCAATAACCTGATGAGAGTTAAATAACTGACTCCTAATGAGAATAGTTAACCCAGATGGAATAGCCTTTTTAACAAAGTTAAATTCTTTAGATGTTACTGGGAGACTATGATAAATTAAATTATTTTCATATGTAAAACATATTTCCAGATGTATCAAACATACAGAGAATATGGTTTAAGTTGCTGTTAAATCACATAAGGAAATAAATTGATTTATTTTTAACTGTAACTTCCTTATTGTTCCAAAAATAAGCATATGGGGAGAAAAATTGTGGGAAAACAGGCAAGTAGGCATTGCTGATGAAAATGATAGTGTAATAGGCAATTTAGGGGGTAAGTAATTACATTTGAAAATGAATGGGAGTCCACCGATTTAGTTAAAAATGTTATGAGGTATAAAAAAAGCACAAGGAGTTGGGTTTAGCTAAAAATCTTTTAATCCAGTTAACGCTAAAAGTTTTGACAGTATCAGATAAGTCTAAAAAGTCTAGCCCACCAAGAGACTTCCTAGAAGAGAGCAGATCTTTTTTCAGTTTGTGTGGTCTATTCTTCCAAATAAATTTCAAAAAACAATTGACTAATATCTTTAACAATTGTATCATTAATAAACAGAGAGAGGGTTGGGTAAACAAAATGAGAGAGACCATCAACTTTAGAAATAAGAACTCTACAATATAAGCTTAAGTCTCATTGGAGTCATGAATAAAAAATTAATTGGGATTTATTGATTTTCCCATCAAAGTGAAGATTTTTTTTAATTGAACACCTAAATACTTATCTATGATTTTGACTGGAATGTTGTTAATTATATTTTCAATACAATTAAATCGTGGGAACAATTCACATTTGGATATGTTCAATTTCAGACCAGAAGCATTAGAAAATTCTTCAACTAATTGTAGGGCTCGAATTAGTTGAACAAAGTAGTGTCATCCACCAACTGGGTAATCTTAATTTCTCTTTCAAAAATTGAACTACCTAAGTAATAGTTCAGTTACCAGCAGAAATAGAAAAGGAGATATGGGACATCCCTGTCTCACACCGTGCTTCAATTTAAAACTGTTAGATGTATTTAGATTAACAATAACAGAGCTGTTAATTCCTTTATAAAACATTTCAATAGTGTTAACAAATTCATCAGAAAATAAACAAAATAATTTAAAGTCTGCAAAAGATATGAATGTTCTAAGGTGTCAAACACCTTATAGAAATCAAGGAATAACATAAAGGCTTCAGGGGGCACAAACTCAGAGTAATCCATAAGATCAAGCACTAATCTTATATTAGTTAGTAGTTATGTGTCTTTTTTTAAGAAAAGCAGATTGAGTCTCTGAGATGATATTATTTAGACCGGATTTAAGTCTGTTAGCGAAAGCAAGTGCAAAAATCTTACAATAAGTGGTTAAAAGGGTAATTGGATGCCAATTGTCGATTAAAAAAAGTATCTTTCTCTGGTTTAGGAATAAGAGACATGATCCCTTGCTTAATAGTTCCTTAATATGTTCCCAAAAATGGATGTAAAATTCAAGTCATAATCCATCAATGCCAGGAGCTTTACCTTTTTTCATTGAAAATAATGCTTTTTTTTATTTCTTCCATTGATAATTCTGAATCACACGTCTCTTTATAATCATTACCAATAGCAGGTATCCAACGTTTGAAATTGTGGCATAAAAGTTTGAAGAATATAGGTTTCCATGAAATTCAGAGATAAATTTAAATATAACAACCTGATTATTACAAATTACATCATTAATTTTAAGGGATGTCAGAGATTTTTGCTGTCCATTGCGCTTTTCCAACACAAAAAAAGAACTTGAGTTACGCTCCCTATCCTCTAACCATTTTCCCCTAGATCTTAAAAAGGCACCTTTGGCCATATCCTTATAATATTCATCCAAACGTAAAGACATTATTTTACATTCTGTATTTTCCTCTTCTGTCAAAATTTCTTTTTTAGTTAATACATCCAATCTATTGTGAGATCAGCTACGACTACTTTTTTGCTATTCTTTAGAATTTTGCTTCTTTTCGTGGCTGTACTTCTGACATTGTATTAATAAAAGTTCCCATTTTTGCCCCAGTCCTCTGTCTGACCAGAAAAAAGTTTCATCAATAAGGGTTTTTTATATTATCAATAAACGCTGCATCTTTTAAAAGATTGTTGTTCATCTTCCAGTACCCTCGAAGAGAAGGCTCACTAGGGCGACCTCTAAGTTTTAGTAGAACCTGTTCATGATCAGAGAGTGGGGCAACAGAATGTGAGATGTTTTGTAAACCAGACTGAGAAACTAAGAACATATCAATTCTGGATCTTTGAGTTAAATTTTTGTTTGTCCAAGTAAAATCTATTGCAGCAGTGTTAAAGAAACGCCAACAGTCAGCTATGAAAAGTCAGAACACAATCATAAAATTAAATTATTAGCTAAACTTGCTTGAGAGGCTCTAGATAGAAATCTAGCCTAGAATCAACACAGTCTTTGAAATTGCCCCCAAAAATAAAAGAAGAGTTATTGTATTTCTCTCTAAGTGTTTTAACTTTGAATGAGATTATATAAAATGATTTTCTATTATACACATTAGAGTTAAATCCATAGATATTACACAAAAGAAATGTGTGGTTTCGTAATTTAATCACTGTAATTAGCCATCTACCTTCATTAGACTTTACAATTTCTATTATTACCCCTTTAAAACGATTTATAAGGGTGGCCACCCCAGCAGAATGATTACTTCCACGAGAATAGTGTATAGTATTTCTCCACTGATTTTTCCCAAATGAAACATCTTCCTCACATGAGTGTTTCAATGTCAGCATCACTTTTCTAAAAAAATAAATAAATAAAAAGGCTTTTCTCTCAACAATATCACGTATACCTCTCACATTTAAAGACAGAATAGACAGGGACCTAAAACTACTCTCCATTTACAAATAACAAGAACAATTGAAAAAAAAACTTGCTAAACTAACCTATACTGAAAGAGGCAGATAACAACCATTGTAAATTATGGTCATTCGTAAACTGAACGTAAAAAGAAACTATTTCTTGAACCCTAATCTCAAAAGTAATATTTTAAGAGGGAAAGTGATAGCTAACAGAACATCTCCCATATCCGTCTGTAACACCTAAGTTCAAATTTTAATCTTTGTTTTAATCGATGTTTTAAATTTCAGTGTTTTAAATCTGTTTGATTTGTATGACTTTTTTATGCTTGATTTTAATGTATGCACTTTCTTTTTACTCTTTATTTCCAATGTAAAGCACTTTGAATTACCCTGTGTACAAAATGTGCTATACAAATAAACTTGCCTTGCCTTGCCTTCAAGTGAAACAGAACTGCAAGACCTTCAAATTCTTCTTACCAGGGCAGATGTAATGCAAACAATGAGTCACTGTGGATCAAGAAGATTCAATCCACTTCCAAAAATTTGATTTTCCGTCCATCAATTAAAGCAATCGAGCTCCCGAAGGAAGCCTTTTTGCCCTCCTCTATGGCTTTCTGGCTTTCTTTATCAGCGGCCACAGTTTGTTTCTGATGAGGCGGTCTTTAGGAGACTAGGGCTCTGTGAGCCGCAAATTGTTTTCTTGGAGAAAAGAGCATTGCGGACTCGACGCACAGCAAAGAGGATGACAACAGCTCTATTTTTCCCTATGTCTTTGGACCCTAGGCGATGCGCGACGTCAACACCTGCGTGCAGGCCGTCGCGAATCCCCGGTGCCACGTTCGATAGCACCTCAATCACTCTCTCCCTCACGGTCTCTCCCTCTCTTACCTTCATACCAAGCAGCTTCAAGAAAGATTTCCAGCTATAGTGTCAGCATTCCTCCAAATTCACCTTTAGGCTCTTGTTTTCTTCCTTTAGCTTACAATTTTTGACTTCATCTGTTTAAGCTTTTTCTTGTGCACTTCAACTTCAATGACAATATTTTGAACTGTAGCGGAGAGATTTGTTTAGAGGTGGTATCTGTAGTTTTCTCAATAACCAGAACCTTTTGGAACGTATCATGCTTTGCTGACAGCTCGCGAATGGCAGACAGGATGTTTTTGTTTAAGTCCTCCATGCTGGTCTCTACACGTTTTTGCTACATGGCTTTTCAGGTGTGTAGAATATTTTTCCTGTAGCAGAATTAGTCACTTTCACTAGGGGAAAACTGAGCAAGTGATATCCGCATCTCATCTGCAGCTCATCTCATCTGGCAGTTAGCAAAGTCTGAATTCAGATTAGCCTCCATGCTGCTGCTCTCTGAGTGCCCACTGACTTTCACTCTTTTCTGGCACACTTTTTTTGTTTTCCTCATAAATAAATTAAGCGAAAGATGTATTATAGCATATTTTCACTTACTGCCCAAATAGCAAAGTTTATTCTGGTTGCATTGCCACTTCAACTGAGGTGTGCGACGAGCTCAAGAAAACACCTCCACTCACCACGGCGTCATTTTGGCTCCCCCTTAAATGCGCAGCCTTCGCAGAGGGCGATTTGTAGATGTGACGCACAAGTATAGATTGCCCTTTTATTCTTTTTTTCTTGACAGTGTAGCATTGGACTCGGTTGACACCAACGATCAAGTCCGAGTCCGGACGCCGACGAGGCTGAGTCAATTTCGAGGTCAAATAAAGTCGAGTCCGAGTCCATAGAAAGATAGACTCGAGACCGGACTTGTGTCCGAGTCCAGACTTGAGTACTACAGCTCTAGCTAGGTGTTCAGACTGGCTCAGGGTCCATTCAAAATGTGGGTTTTTGAAAGTTTCAGATAAGTTTGTGTAGCGTTTATATTGTTTGTACCGTGAATAAACAATTTTCAGAAAAAAAAAACATTGCACGACCTGTCAAATTTTTAATCAAGCATTGGGGAAAATGTACACACAGAGAATATATATGTTTTACATTTTATTTACACATATGTGATCAGTTAAGAACAGATTTTTCTATTGATTGTTATTTTTTCTTTAATTCATAGTCATTCCCAGAAAACATAACAGTTACACAAAAATTCACTACGTCACATGTGGTGTGGTTCAGATACTGCTGACTGTGATTATACAGTTGGCCAGTAGATAGATTAGTGTGCACATGAAGCTCCCAAGTGGTTCAATGCTTCATAAGGCTTCATCTCACCATCACTAGTGGAAATGATCTGGGAAGCCAAGCGGTACCTTCCAAGAGAACGATCCTGTTTCGGTAGAAACACAACCCAAACCACTTAGTGTTCTGGAAGTCTCCTCAAGCAGTTTAGAAACCAGAATTGAAGGTACTATATGCAGGAGTTCCAACAGTCACAGGAGAGATGTTGTTGACATATTTGACAGTATTTAAAAATGTAATGGATTAACAAAGTTATTCTGTTAAAATTATACATTATATAAGAGCATATAAAAAGTATTCCAATTTTGTAATTTTTCTATGAGTGGTAAAGTAATTTTTGTTGCATGGGTGTATTGTATTTAATACGGGATTTTGGCATGCTCATCTGCTATTTGTGACTACGAGCTTACAACAACATTGAACATTTTATTGCAAAGAATCCAGAAATGAAAGTCCTGCAGTTCAGGAATCAATCCGTTCACTCGAGACAAATAGATGAAGTAGATATCAAGTGGAAAGAGGATTTTGGGGGATTTTAAAAAAGGAGAATGCCTCTAGATCTAAATCAGACTTAGCTTTAAACCCTTCCACACTCTGCCAGTTTGGGTCATGAAATGGTTTGTTTAATGGATTTCATGTTCTGAGACAAGAAAAGCTTTAGTGAAGGCCGAATGTGTTTCTAAAGGGGAATAATCTGCAGCTCTGGCCTCAGGACTCAATCAAACATGCTTTAACACTTGATTTCTCCCCATGGTTAGCTCTAAAATCATTTACCATGCTTGACATTGATTCTTTTCTCTAATGCTGTTTACCACTCAAGCCTTTGGCATAACCTTAACACAAGGAGAACAACAATAGGATATAGCTGGGGTGACATAGCAGATGATGCAAGAGTAAATGAATTACAGATTCCCCATCAGTTGCTCACTTCGATTTATGTCGGTACCGACTATGGGAAGTTCCGCTAGAGTCTATCCACACTCTTTTCAAAATGCTAATCAGCCGCACTGATGGTCATGTGAACACACCACCGCAAACAAAGGAATCCTCTTCCAGCTTCCCACTCCCCCCATGTGTCAGCAATCCACCAAAGTGAATTAATGGATGATGTGCTGCTTGCATCTCCTGAAGACACCTGTGTGCCTGATGATGGGATCTCCATTGCTGTATTGGAGATAGACGGCACATCTCCTGAAGCAGGGTAGCTTACCTGAGCAGCCAGAGAAATTGGGTTGTAGGCGGCTCCACCCCTCGCACCTGAAATCTCTAGGCTGGAAGCGTGGTTTGTGGGACCGTGCCGGGGTGAAACCCTGCAGCCTCCTCCGATCCCATTCTTCTTGGGGGTGCATCGGGATGGAACCTCTTAAAGCAAGGTTGGTCAGTCTCCCCACTCTTGCTCCACCTGACGGCTAGGTGGTACGAAGCAAATCCCCAAGTAGAGTAGACACTGACTGTGCACTTTTGCCCAGGTAACCCTGCCACCTGTCGTGAACAGCCAAGGCCTCAATTTCATCAGCTAAGCTTGTTGTTGGACTTGACTTACACGGCTGCGTGTCAAGCTGCTGCTGCCCTCCATGCCATGGAAGTCTTGCAAGTGTTCCAGGCCAAGTCCCTGAAAGAAATGCAGCAGAGGAGTTGTGGCCCAGGTCTTATGTAGGACCTGAGAGCAGCTAACGAATTTGCGCTCAAGGCGACGAAAGTTGCAGCAAGCTCGCTTGACCCTACAATGTCTTCATTAGTAGTTCACAGCTGCCATCTCTGGCTGACCCAGACTGATATGTCCCAGCACGATCGGAAGCGTCTCTTCGCAAGCGGCCCGAAGACAGACCGCCCAGGGAATCCAGCTGCCATGCAGGCTTCGTCACCAGCCCCTATTGAAAGGAGGGGGTGAAACCACAATCAGGCAGCGGACCCACAGGTCAGCACTCTGTTTTCCATTAAATGTGTCAAAATTGAACTCCCTGGGTTATGTGTGCAGCCAGAAGGCTTGCTTTGCAGATCGAATGCAGTTCTCGTTTCAGAGATACATTCAGCCCAGATGGCTCTCAGCTTCCATGTCAGAGTCTGCTGCTCTGAGTTTGACCATGAACGTCCAGGTAGGTCTCCACCTAGGCTCTCTTCAGACCCCACTGCTAAGTCCGCTAGTTCAAGGACCCGCTATGGAAACTATCGGCGAGGTGCATATTACACCATTAGTGGAGTTTCAGGGAGCTTCCCACTATTTCCCATTGACTCATATGTGCTATATGGCATGACCATCAACTGCAGTTTGTGGGTAAGCTGCCCAGATTCAACTGGGTTTTAAAAACCTCTGTCTTACCCACAGAGGCCCCAGTTCTGTGCTAGGAGAGCATTTCCCTTCTAAGCAAAGGTGCAATCGAGTAGGTCCCTCCTGCCAACAGAGAAAGAGGGTTTTACAGCACTTACTTTTTAGTTTCCAAAAGCACAGGCAGGTTGCGACCAATCTTCGATCCGCACTGTCTGAACAATCATCTTCTGAGACTTCCGTTCAGGATGATATCTCTCAGATGAGCAGTCCACTCAGTCAGTCCAGGGGATTGATCCGTTACAATAGATCAGAAGGATGTATACTTTCACATGAGTATACTCCCTCGGCACAGACCCCTCCTTGGTTTGTCCTCGAAGGTTGAGTGTTTCACTGCTGCACCTCCCCTTCGGCTAGTCTCTGTCCCCTTGCACCTTTACAAAGGTGATTGAGGCAGCTTTTGTATCGTTATTAAGGGAAAGGGTTCGAATCCTGGGTAGTTGGATAGCTGGCTGATACTGGCCCAGTCGCAGGCCCAGTTGATTCGTCCCAGAGATGATTATGTCAAATCAGCCATTTAGGGCTTCAGATCAACTCAGAAAAGAGCCGTTTAACCCCTGGCCAGAGGATATCTTTTCTGGGTATGGAGCAAAACTCGTTGAACATGCAAGCATGCCTCTCTCTAGAGCGCGCCATGAGCTTGCAGAAGGCAGCACGCAGAGTCTGCACAAGATTGGTGGTCCCTCTGAAGAACTTCCAGAGGCTCCTGGGGCATATGGCTTCCATGGCAGCGGGTACTCCACTCGGGTTTTTACATATGAGACCACTCCAGCTGTGGCTCAAGTTCAGAGTTCGTTCACGAGTATATCATTCAGGGCAAGTGAAGGTGATTGTGACTCCTCGTTGCCGCCTCCATCTCCATCTTTGGAAGGACATTCAGTTCTTCCATGCCAGTGTCCCCCTGGGAGGACTTGCCAGTTGAGGACTTGAGTAGTAGTGACTACCAATGTTTCAAAGACTAGGTGGGGTGCTGTATGCCGGAAGCACAAAATCTCTTGGTTTTGAAACCAAGTCTCTTGGAGAAAACACTCCTCCTGGAGCATAAATCCAGCAGTGGTTTTCAAACCTTTTTCACCAAGTACCACCTCAGAGAATATTTGGAGCTCCAAGTACCACCAACATTAAAATACACACAGTATAGCCCCAGCATTTAGGCCCTACTGTTCAGCTAAAGTTAAGTGCAGTTCAATATTATATTCTAAAAAATTATATTTATAATATTCATAAAAAAATCTCTTTCTCTTTAACACATTTCTTCTGCTCTAGAGAATAAAAAATCTTCTAGTAAGAGCAAGTAATGGTGAGGTAAAGTTATGGGTAAAAATTTTGGAGTAAAATAATAGATTTTGAAATAAAACATTACAGTAGCTGCTGCATTCATTGTTTATTCACAATTTGATATTACCACAGTCTTGTTGCTGTTATTTTATAATCGTTTTTCTTTCATATTTTATCTTAACACTTTTTTTAAATTATTGTTGTTGAGAATAAAATTTATATTTTGAATAACTCTTAATACTGTGTCGCATTAATGCTATGATTTTAGCCAGGCTCTATCTGCATGAGTGCTGTTATTAGTGAGTGCCTGGACCGGCTGAAACTAGGATGTGTTTCATTAGTCTGTTACATCTTCAACTTTTCTTATCATCGAATGTCCTTTATATCCCTTTCTCCTTTATACCAAAAAATCACAGACCTCTTTATTTGCAGCATGTTTCGTTAGTGACTGATTGAACTGAATGTGCGGATTGTACGAAGCTTTCACGCGCCTGCGTCTGACACTGAAACTCACGCACATGCTCCGAGAGTTTTTACATCTGCTGTTTGATTCTTTCATTTTACACAAGTTTTTAATGAGCTCAATCAGCATAGTTTAACGTCGTAAGCTATGTCAACACTCAGTGACACAGTTTTGTCTTAAACAGCAGTAAGTTTCACTGTTTTGCTGTTTTTTTCTCACCACGTAATGTGCACCATTTCTTGGCTGAATTTAACAGAGCTTTGCAGAAGTGTGTGGGGTTTACCCGCCCCACGGATTCCTCAGAATGGTGTTGATCTGGTAGCGCAGGGATTGGCGAAGGCAAGAGAGACAGATAGACTCGAGGGTGGTGGATGAGATGAAATTCCCAGCGGCACCTGAGTCGAGGAGGATATGGACTGGGAAGGATTGAGAGTGGTAAATCAACCTGCCCGATATGTGAGATATAACTGTCATTTTAGGCATGGAGATGATGGTACTCACCACTGGGCGTGGTGGTCGCATGGGGCAAAAGGCAAGATGGTGATCCGGGCTGCTGCTGTAAAGGAAGACTTTGAGGGTGACGCGCCTGGTGCGTTCCGTCACGCTGTAGGTGTCGTAATCATGTGCTCTGGACTCAGGGCTGACACTTCAGCATAAGCAGTGAGTTGACACTCAGAGTCAGTCGAATGAAGTCAATCCGGTAAGTTACTGGTACTTCTCAAAAAAAACTGCAGATATTAGTATTAGTTTTAACAGTTCTCCTGATGTTCTTGTGCTGATAAGTTAAAACAGCAAATGTGTTTTAAAATATGCTCAATGTGTCAGACTTCTTTCTGTTTTGATTTCTTGCAGTAGAAACATTGACAACGGAAACAGTGGATTGTGATGAAGTTTAAACTTATTAATGTAGCAAAGCCTTACAGATGGTTACATTTCTGCACTTCTTCAATCCCTCACCCCATGATGTTGGTCAGTGGCTGTGTTTTGCTGTGATGACATGCATAAATATTGGCTT
The DNA here is from genome assembly GCA_900490495.1 of Danionella dracula. NCBI lineage: Eukaryota > Metazoa > Chordata > Actinopteri > Cypriniformes > Danionidae > Danionella > Danionella dracula. The sequence continues at coordinate 748,826 of UELW01000456.1, forward strand.
CAGACAATGCTGGATGAGCGTTAATTGCCTAAACATTAACACATTAATCTCTAAAAATGTATGCATCCATTAATGCAGAATTATTTTTTTGTCTTGCCTATATGCTATTATTTGCCAAAACAACTTGGGACTACAACAACCCAGAATGCTCTGAAACAATTTGATCTAATCCCTGCATTGTGCTTGGCCACATAATGATGTAAAATACTAGGGACAACCAACCTTTCTGTACATAGTACTTGCCATCATTGAGTATCTAGCCTTGTACCCAATAATTATTGCTATAGTATTATTAATAAAAATATTGACACAAAAGTCCTACATTCTCACAACTACAAACATTTTCTACACTAATAGACAAAATATTTCTACACAGCAGTATTGGTAAGTGACTTCAGATCCAAGCTAGACTTATTATCTTTTTAAAATCCAGTTTTGTCTGCAATCCAATCACTGTTTCTTTCTTGGTGTGTGCGTTTTGAACTGGTGTGTTTCTCTCAGGGTGTTTTTTGTCTCTTTATCCCACGCTTCAGTGATTTCATCTCTTTCTCCTCCTCCTCTCTCGCTCTCTTGACTCTAATGAGCGATTGTTCGGCGCCTGATGAAATTAAAGTTTGCGCTTCACTGCTTCGCACAACAGGTGTTTGGTGTTTCTGACGCCCCTTGCTGATGCAGAGGAAGTAGATGTGAACAAACACAAGCAGAGACATACACACACAGGCTAATGTCTGCTGTAATTTACTAACTTCCAGTTCCAAACTGAAATAGGCGTCATCTGTCATGTACATGCTACTTTGAGCTGTATGACTCCATTGAGGAATGAGCTAAAATATAATTTTTAAAAAATTAAATGTCCTGTCTTGAAAGAGACTAGTCTTTTTATTTGACAGTTATAGAAAGCATATTGTGGTACAGAGGTTTTTTATTTTAGGAACTATATTTTGTTTATCATTTTATTTCCAAATTATATTCCAAAACGTGATTTATAATTCATAAGGTCTATCTGAACAACAGTTCAGGCTCTAAATTATCATAATTTTCATAAAGACAAAATATTTCATGTGCCCTGTTTATATTTGAGCACCTGCACTCAGAAGGTCTCTGCATGGCCCTGCTTCAAATTAAATGCTGTAACCTACCTATTATGCTTTGTTCACACTGAAAAGCAGAAAAGGCAGATGTTATATGTAAAATCAATGACAATTCGGGAGTATGTGGTAAAAGCAGACAAGCAGATTAGCTATTAGTTTGTTGCGAGATATTAGTGACTGTTTCTAGCCCAACTCAACATAACACCCACCCACCTCATTAAAAAAGATCCGAAATATGACAGAAAACACTTATGAGAAACATAAAATAATAGACGTAGTCTGATAAATGACATTTTAGACAGCTTTATAAAACAAATGCATGCTTTAGCGTGAGACTCTTATCGGGGGATAAAAAAAATATTGCCTGAGTAAACATTCCGAAATGTAAAAGTAGGTTTTACACTTTTACAGTGGATTTATTTTTAAAAAATGTGAACGATCCACCATGATGTGCTTTTTGTGTAGTAATGAAGCTCATGAGCACTCTGTAAATGGTCCTGTAATACTAAGATTAAGATAAACCTAAATAAAATGCTTCTCTAATAAAAACAATATGATTAGAGTAGCGTTCAGTTACTGCCTAATGTGAAAGTGAAAGTGACCATACCCGAAATTTGTGCTCTGCCTTTAACCCATCCCAGTGTACACACACAGCAGCAAACAAACACACCATGAGCACTCACCCAGAGCAGGGGGCAATCATTGGTGCGGCAATATGAGTGGAAGTCCTTGTGTTGACTCTACCAACTTACCCTACTTTGTTTTCCCTAGGAGCTGGGGACTCTGATCACTCTGATCTGATATAAGATCACATGGGTAACCCCAGCTCTACGAATAGTTTCTTTTAGTTGTTTTAGATTTTAAATATGCAATTAATGACCCCTCTCTAGTAAGCGGTGGCATTGTCTTCCAGCTCTTCTCCACTTGTTCCTCCTCTATGAGGCTATCATTCTAATGTCGTCTCTGTTTTAAGGATATTTTGTACTAATAAATTGATCCTGCTATTCCACTTAATCTAATCCCTGAATCAACTTGAGCTGTTCAGAAGGTGCAATTAAGGTCTCTTTCCTGCGTCTCCCAGGTGGCATAGTAGGCTACTCCCATTTAGAGTCTTATTTGAATTACCTCCAAAATCATTAGCAATTAACACCTCACTGCTCGGTCACCACACTACCGACAAATCTAGTGACTTTTCTTGCTGTTCCTGGCTAATTTTTTGGCTGACGTGTTCTTCAGACAGTGAAATGCGGCTGCAATGTCTGTGCTGTGCCTTTCTGTCACTCACTGTCTTCGCCCCCACCCTGGGCCTGCTCCCCTATCAATGCAAACAGGACTGTATGGCACAAACAGAGCTTTTTTCCCCAAGCTATCCGTCCCTGCCATTTGTTACCTGCACCTGGACACTCGCACATCTCCTTACATTTTGCACGTAAGCACTCTACACTTTATAGACTTTTGCTCAACTGTTTACATTTCATCAATACTTCATACACTCTACCTCATAGGCTTATGTTAATTGCTTGTTGATGTGTTCCACTTTACTGTAGCAATGTAGTTTGTATTGTACTTATGTTGTTTGCACTGATGGCTCCATTGTACCACAGGAAATTCCTTGTGTGTGGATGCACACACACACATATCATGACAGCAGCAGTGAAAATCTCTCGTTAAAGGCAGAAATGTGATAGTGAGGGAAGTTTGCTTTGCTTCAAGGTCTGCCCTGCTCTTGGATTTCTTCCATTTTTGCTCTGCGGATCTGAGGGCAGGTGATAGCCAGGGGTTAGATGGCGTTGTTCTAGCAGGTCAAACGATGTGAAGGCAGAGAATCTGAAAGCCTGACAAATCCAGATCTCTCACCTCATTCTACTTCGCATGGAGTATGTGAGAGGGGGAAATGGTTGGAGAGGACTACAGTTTTTGTGGTATGCACAAGACCGATCCATGTCTCAATCAGGCCAATGATGTCCAGTGAAGACTGAAGAGCAAAAGCAGGGATGTAAAGCTGACTGGTAGTTTCAAAGTTCCACAGAGAGGGAGCATGGTTTGCAAGAGGAAGTGAGTGCAGGTTCCAAGGGTTGGAGCGCGTACTACGAGGACGGGTGGAGCAGCGAGCTGCTGAGAGGATGACCAATAGTTCGTAGAAGTTCGTCACACAGTCTTGCTGTGGCACCATAATGAATTTGACCTTTTTTTAAAAGTATAGGGCTAAATGGATTTCTTACTGTAGCCTTCACATACTTTATCCAAAAAACATAAAAAAATATGGAATGATGAGCCTACCATTCTGACAAATTGCTATACTTAAGTGATGATAGTTTTAGCGCCACCTACTGCCTGTATATATTTGTGGCTGTATCTCCCACATACTGTATGTACAGTATTTTTTCAATGTACATGAAAAAATGAAGCATGATAATCTTGTGATTCTGAACAGATTGAAATGCTAATGTTGTGCTAATCTTATAACACCAACTCTTGGTTTTATATGAGTTGTTTGTGTAACAATATAGATCATCTTTACATTTAAAACAACAAAAACTTGAAAGGCTAGGAGGAGGTGTCTTTGGCTCTTGTGGACACATCTTTCGAGGGCCTGCCCTTCACTGCTTGCAGCTTTAATTATTGTTATTTTTATTATCAGAATTTATAATGACCTGAGAACAATGCGGGAATGATAATCTGAGGGCATCGTTAATATACAATGTTAATATCTTATAATCTTCCACGGAATTATAGCTTGTAGAGGAGATGGAGAAGATGTTGCTTTTTCATTAAATTTACATTACATTAGCTATTAATGATATATCTTCACATTTTCCCATCTCATTTCTACCAACATATTAAGAAACTCTGGAGTCCGATTGACAAGAACAAAAGCAAAAATAATTCAACAGATGCGTTATATGAATGAACACGCGAGTGTGCCTAATTAATTATTGAAACATTATATTAGAGGATAAATGTCTCTCAGGTGTTCGTAAAGAACAAAAGTAACGTTAGGCACGTCCTGTAACGTTAGACTAAATGCAAGTTCACCAGGGTGTCAGCTGCATACCGATCCGTGTTGTGTACTTCTAAACACTTTGTATAGTTATGTTAAAACATCAGATATTAATACTTATTAATAATACTTATTAGTATAAATAAAACATAAAACCCACCGGAAATATGTTACGTTACTCACCTGAAAACTGTCATATATATATATATATATATATATATATATATATATATATATATATATATATATATATATATATATATATATATATATATATATACAAGACAAGTTTGTATATGTAAAAAATTATGTTGTAGTAACTTGATACAGTTATCAAGTATGCTGATCCAGGATTACAATGCAAGTTATTATGACTTTCTCAGCTTAAGCTGTGATTTTCAGGTCTTTGCACATCATGCTTGTTCTTGACAATGAAGGGTTTAGTGTCACAAAAATTGTTTGGTTACACAATCTTGCTGAATGGGTTCAAAATTTTGTGCTACACCCCGGATGCCGTGGAAAAAAAATGTGTGGAACCCTTTTAAATTGTACTGTGTGACACTGTAGAAAAGTGCCATTTGAGACCCATTTTAAACCATGTGCATACTAAATGTGCTAAATAACCATGACATCACCATGTGACCTTTCACACACATTTTAGCAGATTTTCTTATAGGACATTTTCTCACATTTTACAAGAATCCTTTTCAAAGGCTAAGGCTTCACAAACCTTTTGAGCAGAACCTCTAAAATGAACACCCAGATTTCTCACAGCATGCATTAGATTAGCTCTGCATGAGGTTAGCGTCAGCATTGGCTCTGCTGTTTTCCTTGAGCGTCTGGCTCGTCTCAAGCCATATCGATCCATTAGCGTCAGCCAGTGAAGGTTAATGATGTGAACATTGATCCGAGTGAGTGGAGTTGCTCTCGGCAGGTGCTGCTAATGCACTCACACACTCTTCATTATGTCATTAGAACTCATATAGCAGATGCTCACCCTCAAAATATCCAAAATGACAGGTGCATAAACTGTGAAAGAGAAACACACAGACGCATAAACTGTAAAATAAACAGACGGTTATGAAAACAGTGCATAAACTGCAAAAAGAAAAGGGAAATAGAAGTTATTGCCTTATAATTATAATCTTTTAATTTAATGGAAAAATTATCAAATATTGTTTAAAAAATTTTAAGGGAACTAACACATTACACAAATTGAAAAATATGGACACTGTAGATTGGTAAATATAAATTTAAGAGTTCAGTCGTATTTCATTTTCATGCTTTAATTCTAGTCTTCAATATTATTATAAACGAAAGGATTCAGTTGTTTAACTTTGACAAACATTGAAAAAACTTTTTAATTAAAGTGAAGGAAATCATTTTTCACTCACTATAAGACCACACATACAAATTATCTGTGCAAATGCATGATTTTTAATTGGATTCTTTTATATTTTTTATGAAATGCACATTCTTACCTATTGATCTGAGCTCTGTACAGAATAAACATTGCGAGTTGTTTTCTTTGTGTGCATTGTGTTGTTAGTGTGTCGTTTAGTAAAACTATTAAATCTGAGCACTGGAGGGTTTATTTAGAAAAGCAGAGAGCGTAAAGCAGCTCCGGCAGTAAAAGCGGAAAGCAAGGGAAGGAATTCAGCCTAATCTGAGCGAATTCATTAAAAACACACACAGTCCAATTTTCCTGATAAGATGCTCTTTCTCCTGTGGGAATAAAAGCTGAGATAAACACATCACATCCTCATCAGCTTCTGCACTGTCTGCATGGCCAGCAGGGCTGGTAGGGTGATAAGGAGGGTTGCTGTGGAAGGACCGTACTGTTGCTAGGGTATTTGAAGCTTTGAGAGTAATACTACATATGTATTTTGGTGGTTTCTAAGGTGTTGCTACGCCATTTGTGTAGCTGTTGCACTGGTGTTGATTGATATATGTGTATACATAGGCGCTGATCATATAATTAGAATATCATGAAAGATGTATTTATTTCAGTAATTCCATTAAAAAGCAAAACTATTATCTAATATAGTCTGTCATTCCACACACTGATATATATATTAATATGTTTGTTTCCTTTAATTTTAACAATTATAAATTTAACTAACAGCAGCAATACACCATAGCAGTTCCTTCTGCATTGTTGAGTCGGATGTATCACATCTTCCGCTTTACAATACTTCAGATTGTAATTGTTAATTAACAATAAGGTTAAGGTACAGTTTGCTGGACACTGGTACTGGTGGCTTTGACACTGTGTGCATGTGTCTAGTCTTGTTGACCAGTTTTCTTTTTACTGCAACTAGTCATGTATGCTTTACTTTTGTGAACTAAAGTGTAGTTTAGCTTTTGCTGTTGAGCATGTTTCTTTTCTTCTTTGATTAGGAAAAGTGTTTGTTTGTACAGTCTATATTGGTTTATTGATTTGGTTTGTTTTGGTTTGGTTTGTTTGCAACAACTTGGTGGCACAATAAAACACTTGAACACAAGTGTTTCAGCCTTGCTTTCCTGTCTCCTTCTTGGCTCTTGGAGTACCACATTTATGACACCACAGTCGATGATGGTTTGGGAAGCCATTTTATCTGCTGGTGTTGGTCCATTATCTTTTATCAAGTCCACAGTCAATGCAGCTGTCTACCAGGAGATTACTAAGAATTCTTCATGTCTCTTACAACCAAGCAGCATTTTATTTTTCCAGCACCATTTTATAACTACTCACAAAGCCAAAGCTAACAGTACCGAATTGGCTTGCAAATTCACAAAGTTGCTTATCTAGATGTATTTTTAGACCCTTTAAGGCTTTGTAACTCTTCCTAATTTTAGAACCTCAATATAACAAAATCTGCATCTGCAATCAGGGGTTAGGTACAAATGTATTACTGTGCCTGAAGCAGTCATACTCTGGTTGTGTATATGTAGGTACGGGGACCGTTGGTAGCCACCCAATACTAATTCCAGATGGGAGCTTTAAGTTAAATAAGGAAAACTTGTGATACCAACTATGCCCCTTATGAGACTTATGTCCCAAAGAATACATTTACACAAGACACAAAGGATTGTCCATTAACTTAAAGATACAGAAGAGTTGTCACCTGTTAGGACAAAGAGCAGGGTCATAGCAGTTGTGGTGATGTAGAAGGCCCCTCACGTTCACTGTGGTGGGGGCATTGGTTTAGTAAAGGCCCAAAGAGGCATGTAGTGCAATAAATCTGAAATTATGCTGCACTTAAGCAGGAGTTGTGGACAAAGCCAGAAGGGCTAACACTACACAGCACTGTTCATGATTAATTACATGCTCACACACTCTACAATCTCACCATTGCAAGTATTTCAATAAAGTTTTTATATAGCGCTTTTTTAGCAGTTGCATTCAAAGTAGCTTCCCTAGAATTCCCTATGTCAGGTCCCTGGGAGCCTTGCTGACTGAGGCAGATGCTAGTCACCTCCCCAGCATAAAGAATATACAAACTTAACATCCATCGATAAAAAAATTTACCTGCAGGATGAGTAATAAATGATGGAGATAGGTTAGATAGGCACATTGAACCACATTATTTTTTCAAAAGTTTGTATGTTTATAGCGCTTAGACACCACATTTGTTTGGACAAATCCCAGGAGCCAATTATTCGAATGCTAGATTAGACAGATATGTTTTTAATTTAGTTTTGAGTGTTTGAGTGTAGCTGAGTGCCGAACAACATCCGGGAGTTTGTTCCAGAGTTTCCGGGCTCCATATGAGAATGCTCTTCCCCCTCTGGTGGATTTACTAATCTTCAGAATAATCAATAGCCCTGCTTCTTGTGATCGAAGAGAGCGAGTTGAAATATATCATGATAGGAGACTGCTCAGGTAGGCCAAGCCATTCAATGCCTTAAATGCAAGGAGCAGTATCTTATAGTCAATGTGATCGTATTTTTTTGTTCTTGTGAGAACTCTAGCTGCTGCGTTCTGGACTAACTGTAATTCATGTAGCGTGGCACCTGAGCAGCCGGCTAACAGAGCGTTACAATAATTCATTTTGGAGGTCATGAAAGCATGTCCTAATTTTTATGCATCTACAATAGACAGCATGTTCCATACTTTAGCAATGTTCCTGAGGTGCAGGCCCTCTTAGTAACATAAGAGATATGGTTCTTAAATGTCAGTTCACTATCCATAATAATGGCCAGAGTTTTAACTGTAGTGGTCAAATAAACAGTGTCCGCCCCAGCTCCATATTTAAAACTTAAAGATTCTGTAAATGCTTTTTAGAGCCAATAAGTAATATTTCTGTTTTCTCAGGATTTAACATAAGGAAATTTTCATTCATCCAATCATTGATATCAGCGACACATTCTGAGATCTTATTTAGCTTTAAAAGTTTGTTAGGTTTTGCTGAGATATAGAGCTGGATGCATAGCAATGGAAACTAACCCCATGTCTTTTAATAATTTTTCCAAGTGGCAGCATGTAGATTGAGAATAGGATGGGTCCCAGAACAGACCCTTGAGGAACAGATCCTCTTACGTTCAGAGAGGTAAGAGTTAAACCATCTTAGAGCCTGGCCCTGGATGCCTGCATCGTTTTCTAGTCTCTCGAGGAGAATCCTGTGATCTATCGTATCAAAGGCTGCATTGAGATCTAGCAGAACTAGAAGAGAGATATTCCCTTGATCCCAATCAAGTAACAGATCGTTTGAAATTTTAACCAGCGCTGTCTCTGTGCTGTGATGTGCTCTTCTGAATCCAGATTGAAGATCTTCATCAAAGTTGCTCTTCTGTAAGAAGGATCTGAGCTGTGCTATTAAAACTTTCTCTAATATTTTTAGATATCACACACACACGCACGCACACACACACACACACACGCACGCACACACACACACGTAAAATCTACAGCTGCTCCTGTAAAACTCTTGTTAAGTTTTATTTGAAGAATGGTACAGGTTCTGGTTGTAACACTTGAGTTTGAAATAACACATTTTTAGCAGAACAAATTTAGTTAAAGGATGACAAAAAATATAGAAGCAACCCAAAAGAAAAGACTCTGTGGGTATTTGAGTGATTTAATTCAACTTTTGTATGAATCATAACTTGGTCAAAATTCTATGAAAAGATCAGCCTGGCTCCTAAGAACAGCTCTCTTTCTGAAGAAGGTTTTGTACCTGGCCTTCAAGAGTGGGAGCATATTACTTGCATCCCTTACTGCTCGACGATCTTGCAACATGGTCTGGCTCTGCATGTTTTGTCTATCCCACGCCATTTACACTGTTATCACTCCTGTATAACTGCTCTCGGTTGCATTAAGTTGGGCGGTTGTTTTTTGCTCCCCAAGATGAATGATTAGCTAAATTTAAAGTTTTTTTCTGGTCTTTCTTTCCAAGTGCCTTCTGAGCATGCGGGGATAAAACACAAACATTTTGGCAACACGGACAAGATTCATGAGCTTTAAAGAGACGAAAGAGAAACCTTCAACCCTCAAAAGAGAAGCTCTGCATTCCAACCATCTGCACCTGCCTGGAGCTGAAGAGGAACACTCTTCGAGAGTCACGACAGCAGCCTGCATATAATTTGATCAAAGCGGAGAGCCGAAAAAGCATCCCGAAGAAGACTGGTAAGCAGAGTTCTTTGTTACTTATGCTTGCTATGTTAATTAGAGTTAAGAAAAGTGATGTGTCTCTCTAGTTTTGATTAGACCAGATGAGTTCAGCTCTGAAAAGAAGATCTAAAACTCTGAAGCAGAGTAAACAAAGTGTTTGAGAAAAAAAAATAAGCTCTGAATTAAAAAGAACCTGTTTAAACCCTGTAACTTGGTAAAATAATTGAAAATAGATTAAAAACTAAGAATATAATTTGGCTATGATTGGTTATTTCTCGAGTAGAATAAGTCTTATTCAGAAAGACAAAAATGAAAGGCTGAGGATGATAACTGTAAAAAGTGAGCACTTTAAAAAATAATTATTAAAACTAAATTGGCTGTTAGAGAAAATCGGGAGATAGAACAAACATAAATGGTGCTGGTTAATAGATAAAATTATAAAACTCAGTTCATTGCGACTGCAGCGCATTTGGACAGGAATATATAAAATATATTGAACTAGGATCTTCTCAACACACCTCCGGACATAATTCACCACAACCTCCTGGGAAGGCGAGGCTACCAGAAACTTGCACTGATTTTGAATCCCAGGCATTTTTTGAAAGTAAGGCCTGAGAGGTGAATGAACACGGGGAGCGTACATTTGAATATACCAGGCAGCCCTGTAGGATTGAGACCTGAAGCACACTGAGGCAGTGTGGAGTTGAATACCAGGCTCCACTGTTGGGATTGAGACCTGAAGGACGCTTAGGGAAGTGTGAATTTGGATTCCAGGTAGTCCTCTGGGATTGTGACCTGAAGCACACTGAGGAGTGTGGAGTTGAATACCAGGCATTCCTCTGGGATTGTGACCTGAAGCACACTGGGGGAGTGTGACGTTACAAATATAGGTCCTTAATGACGGAAGTGATAACTTTTTACAAAGGAAGAATTAAAACAGTGGTTAGAAGGTGATATCCTAGCTTTAAAACCAGAGCATCTAACCTTGGGGAAGGTAACAAGGGGAAGAAAGATCATAAAAATCATACGCAGGGAACTATAGTTTAGAAATCTTTAATATTACCAATGCTAATTGCCGTCTCAACAAGTTACCTTGCCAATTTCCAGGTCAAATAGACTCAATTCAAATTAGAAGAGAATTTATTTCTTGTACATGATACAAAAGCATAACTGTACTTTCAGAAAACCAGTTGACTAACTTACACATTAATTGAAAGTGGTGTTGTAAAAGGTAGATGTTTGACCTGTAGTATCAAAGACCATGAAACAGTAAACAGCATCATTTACATTTACGTGGGCAGTGACTTAGTCTTCTGTAAACACCCATATCAGTCATGGCTACTGCTTTCAATCCTTTTTTAAAGTGAATCCCCAATTCTATAGTTTGTGTGTGTGTGTGTGTGTGTGTGTGTGCGCGTGCGTGTGTGTGGTCTTGGACAAGTTGGACAGAAAGCAAAAGAGCAAGTTTTTGTGTAAGTACAGAGGCAGATTTGTTAAAAACAACTAGAATGTTATCTAAAATATATTTAAAATATAGAGATGAAAAAGGGCATGTGTGTGTGTGTGATCAAGGAACATATCATATGAGAAGAGACTCAAATGTTTTTTTTTTTTTTTTTTTTTTTAACCTGTCCTGTCCTACTTCAAAGCAGCCCCATGAGAAGGGAGGTGCTTCGTATGAGTTGGTCAGTTTTGCTCTTTCCAGAGAATTGAAGATATTATATATTGAGTATTCCTCTGGATAGAAGCTTTTAATTTATTTCATTCGCATTTCATCACAATAATTACATTAATCAATCATATAAACATACATCAGGACAGGACAGTGTTAATAAAAAAAAAAAAGGGGAAAGAGGAGAGAAGTAATTGAGGGGAAAACAGAAGTAGAGAAGTTTTGGAGGGGGAAAGAGAAGGTGAGAGGTAATTGTGGGGGAAGGAGTCAAGATTAAGTTGAAAATGAGAATAAGTAAAATAAATAATATTAGATACCTACCTTATTACAATCCAAAGTAGTTCGCATCTTTCTACAGATATGCATACAAAATATAATATACATACATAACATGCAGATAAAACACGAAGAATAATAATAATAATAATAATAAATAGAATTAGTAATCATATATATATATATATATATATATATATATATTATATATATATAATATATATATATATATATATATATATATAATACATACATATATACATACCACAACATAATACACCTAGTACATATATACATACATACACACATACATACACACCACACATACCACATATATATACACATACACATAAGTAATTGAGTGTTACAGGACAGATGACCTAAACCTCAAGCATCTAGCAGCGACCAAAACATCCAGGTGTTGTGACTAACCTTCTATGTCCCAATGAAATGTGGGATCTGCCTCAAGCCAAGTCCCACATATGGTCAGGAACTACCCAGATATCCAGCCCACCCCCCACAGAACGACAAGTTTTGGGGCCTGGGACCCGGAGCCGGACCCGCCCCACCTCCCCTGGCAAAGTCGGCAACCCCAGAGAGCAATGCCCGGGGCCCTAGTGGGCCCGCTGCAGCAGGAGGTCGACCAGCCCAAAGCTAGGCGGGAATGCAGCGCCTGACAGTGCGGGCAGAGACTGGGAGGCCCCACCCACAAGCACCGCCATGCCCGTATCCCCCCGCGGTAGGCCCCCAGTCCCGGGCAGCTCCGTGGACCCGCAAGAAAAAAGGGAGGATGGCCAAGGGACCATATGGGTGCGGGTAGGGACACCACTCCAGACACGGCAGGACCCCCCCCCAGGCCACACCCCGACCCCATGCACACATCAACCAGCAGTCCCCCAACACACACTCACCCCTACCAGCAACCCCCCAAAACCTAACCCCACGCACACCCCTACCAGCAGCCCCCCCCCACCCACTAAATCAACCCCATCCAGTCATCCAATCATCCATCCATCCATCCATCTACCCATTCATTCAGTCTTCCTGTCCCGGGAAGTAGCCAGTCACTCACCTGCAGCCCGCACCCGCCCCCGCAGCTACCCACACCCCCGCGATGGTGGGCCCTTACCCTCCAAGAGGGAAGACGGGGGCAGTCGTCCACCCATTCCCCAACATCTGCTCCCAGTTGTCATGTAATGCAGGTATATGTGGGTGTGTTGGAGAGATAAAATGCAATAAAATAGGGAATGGTGTCCTGGAGTGTCACCGTCGTTTGGCGGATGATGTCCAGGCACCACCCCCCGCCCTACATATCTAATGTGTATTTAAAATGAGGGTAGCCTTCTCCGTCGTATATTGTGGGAGTGGCCACAGATCTGCAGCCTCCTCCCACCAAGATTTAGACAGAGAGACTAGCCCTCCAGGCCTAAATGTAGTGTGTCCTTGCAAGTGTTGTAAGGGGCCCAGGGGTTACCCAACCCCGGAAGCGAGGCAGTGGCAGGTGAGATTGGCTTACTGTCCGCTCCGGGATGAAGGCCCACCTGGTGCCCTGAAGATGTTCTGTGTCCTATGTGATTAAAACTGAGAGTCCCCGTCTAAAGGAGGCAGGGCGGGATCGCCGATAGGTCACCCCGCCTGCCTGATCCCCCATGGGAACAAGGACCCTCATGATTCTATTTGTGTGAGTGAAGAGAGTGTGTGTACTGGGATCTGGTGTGGTGAGTGGCAGCAGCCGACTGGCCACACCGTCCATCCCCCCAGGGGCAGCACTGCCCCCCACCGCAGGGGCCACGGGAGACCTGTGAAGGATAATGCGGGCAGCCGGGAGACAGCTGCCCCCCCCCTCGGGACAGTCCTACTCATTCACAACCACTTACGTACCCACCGTTCTCTCAATGCACATACTCGCATACACACCCTCCACTCCATCCACACACACACACACAATATGTTCAATCACACCCCCCCCCCCCCCCCCCCACACACACACACACAACACACACACACACACACACATACACACTGGAGCCCACTGCTTGAGCATGCACAGGGCCGGCCCCAGCCCGGTAGGAAGCCTCACCCCCACCCAGACCGGAATCCGCTTCCCCGCGCCCAACCGATCCCACGAAACCGATACCCCCCCCCTAACCCGCAAGCCCCCGAAGCACCACGGGTGCTGGCTAGCCTCCCGCCCGGAGACTGTGGCGATAGCAGCAGCCGTTAGTTCCGGCCCCCCCAGTGCTTGTCCCCCCCCCCCTCACCGACCCTTGACAACCACCCCGTCACCCTGAGCTGGCCGGCACCCCGCAGGCCCGGGCCCCCCTAGGCCCCCCAAGCCCCACCCCCCATGGCCACCGCCAGCCAACGGAGGAGCAGCCAGCAACCCATCTTAAGGCACCCTGCCCCACCTCCCACCGCCCCGGGGTGACAGCAGCCTTAACCCAGATGATCCAGTCCAGATACAGGACTCAGCTCAATGCAGACAGTCTCTAACTAGAACTGGAGGTAGCTGGGGCATTAATAATTAGAGAAGTTTACAGTTATTTAATTGAAAGCAGATAACGTTTCCAAGGTGAAGTAGTCTATTAGAATGTTAGTGTACTGAGTGATGCATAGTTTCTTTTTAGTTTTCCAGTTCATCAGAATAATTTTCTTTGCGACAAGCAAAGCATTGAAAATTAAGACTGATGTGTTGACTCAAGATCAGACTCAATACTATCTAGGTCCCCTAATAGACAAAGTGCTGGTGTTGGGTGAGATGAGGGTGTCCTAACCCATGATGATAGCTGTCCGCAGACTCTTGCCAGAATTTTTGTACTGGTAACATGACCAGAGAGCATGTAAATCGTTGTCCACCGCATTCTCATTGCAGTGTTGGCAGATGTGGAGTCAGAGAAAACCCATTTGAAACATTCTTTGACCTGTATAATGTGTTCGGTGAAGAATTTTAATTGTATTAGCTGTAAGTTGGGTTTGTGGATACTTTAATATGTTTGAGCATATACGATTCCAGAATGACTGATTTGTAGTTGTAGATAAATCTTTTTCCCATTTGGTAGTGGGTAGACATATTAAATTGTCTGTTCTCAATAATAAAATACATATTTTTGAGATTAGCTTAGGTGTTGTCAATCAATAAATTTTTCTAGTACTGAGGTTAACTGTAGATCTGGGTGATTTATTTTGTGTGTTTCAGTGAGTAAAGACTTGAGCTGTTGATATTCCAGGAATCTACTTGTAGCTAAACCGAAAGTAGAAACCAATTCTTCGAATGAAATGATTTTTATTGTCTGAGATGATATGTCTGAGATGTGTTATTCCATTATTTTGCCAGCTTGGAAAATTTATTGCCTTTTGTTTAGTTGAAAGTCTGGATTGTTCCAAATTGGTGTGCGTTGGCAAGGAGCAAGCGGTGAACCAGTCATTTTCAAAAATTCCCACCAGGCTGTTAGTGAAGTACGTATGCTCACATTCTGAAAGCAGTAGTGATGTTTTAGTCTTACACTTATAAATGGTAAATCTGCTATTTTGGTGTCTTTGCAAAATGTCTGCTCAATGTCAAGCCAGGCGAGGTCGGTTGGGCTAGAATTTATCCATTGATGGACATGTTGCAGTCTGTAAGAGAGGAAATAGTTGTAAGGGTTTGGTAGCTCCAGGCCGCCACAGTCCTTAGATTTTCTGAGCTTTTGTAAGCTAATGCGTGGTGGTTTGTTTTTCCATAAAAATCTGGAAAAGTAAGAGTCTAATGACTTAAACCAATCCTGTGATGGGTGATTAGGAATCATTGAGAACAGATAGTTAATTCTGGGCATAACCATCATTTTAATGCTAGCAATTCTTCCCATAAGTGATATGGGCAAGGGCTGCCATCTTTTGAGGTCGTCTTCTATTTTTTTAAGTAATGGTGAATAATTTAGTTGTACCAGATCTGACAGCCTAGGTGAGAATTCAATGCCCAAGTACCTGATATTCCCTGATTTAAATGTGGTTGAAGAGGAGGTGTCCTGGAAAACCATGTTGATTGGCATAATAGTCGATTTTCCCCAATTTATGGAATATTCAGAAATGGCTGAAAAGGATTTAATAACACCAATAGCTGCTGGAATAGAGAGATGTGGGTGAAGTAGGAACAATAACACATCATCTGCGTAAAGGCTTATTTTGTGATGTATATTTTTTGTACTTATTCCAGTAATTTTAATGTTTTGCCTAATTGCTTCAGCTAGTGGTTCAATAAAGATTGCGAATAGTGAGGGAGAGAGTGGGCAGCCTTGTCTAGTTCCTCTTTGAAGGTTAAATCTAGAGGAAGTTTGGTCATTTGTTCTAACTGATGCATTTGCAGAGCTATAAAGTATTTTGATCCATTCTATAAAAGAATTGCCAAATCCAAATTTATGGAGTGTAGCTAATAGGAATTTCCAGTTAACTCTGTCAAATGCTTTTTCTGCATCTAAAGAGATAATGGTAGACTCTAGCTTTTGGTTGGTTGTAAGATCAATCAAGTTAATTAGTCTATACATGTTATTTGATGAGTGTCTACCCTTGATAAAGCCAGTTTGGTCTGGGTGTATTATATGGGGGGTAATTTTTTCCAGTTTTTTAGCGAGGGCTTTGCAAATTATTTTTACGTCTACATTTATAAGAGAGATTGGTCTGTAGCTTGAAGGCATTGTTGGGTCTTTTGCTGGTTTGAGGAGCAGACTTATAAATGCTGAGTTCATGTTTGATGGCATTTTACCTTCAGATTTAATTTCATCCACCATTCTGCAGAAGGTGGGTGCTAGCACATTCCAGAACTCTCTGTAAGCTCAGTTGGATAACCATCTGGCCCTGGAGCTTTTTTATTTGGCATTTGCTCTAGAGCCTCGTGAAGATCAGCGGAAGATAATGGCGAATCTAAGTTTTCTACTTGTTCATTTGTTAGTTTTGGTAATTCTAGACTGTTTAAAAATAAGTCAATGTCAGGCACAGATGGGTCAATTTGAGATGTGTATAGATTTTTATAATATTCCCTAAAGGTATCATTAATCTCTTGGGGGTCATGAATGAGTTCCCCCTTTTTGTTAATTACTGATGAGATTGTTTGTTTTTCTTTGTTATTTTTAAGTAAATTTGCTAAAAATTTGCCACATTTGTTAGCATGTTTAAGGTTATCCAGACGTAGCCTTTCTATCTGGAATTGGGTTTTCCTATCGATTATGTTATTAAGCGCTAATTTCTGTTTCCCTAATTCTTTCAGGATATTTTCTTGAGGATTGTCTGCGTAGGCAGTTTCGAGTGCTTTAATTTGGGTTTCTAATTCCAGTTCTTGCCTAATATCCTGTTTTTTCTTGAATGAGGAATATGAGATTATTTTACCTCGCATTACTGCTTTTGCGTCTCCCATAGAACACATGCTGAGGTTCCTGGGGTGTCGTTGATTTCCATGAAGGTTGCCCATTCTCTTTCGAAATAATTTAAAGTCCTGATCTTTAAGTAGTGATGTGTTAAGTCTCCAGCTTCTGCTTGATTGTGAAAAGGTTTTGGACAGTGAGAAAGAGACTGGTGCGTGGTCGCTGATTGTGATAGAGTGAATGCTGGTAAGCGAGATATCTGATAGAACCGAGTTGTTTACTAGGAAGAAATCTAGTCGTGACTGTGAGTGGTGAACCGATGAATGAAAGGTGTATTCCCTTAAGGTAGGATAAAAAGCGCCATGCATCACAGAGACCAAAATCATTCATATATTGTTTGAGAATTCTTGTCGACTGAGAGTTTCTACAATTTGCGGCTGTACTCAGCCTGTCCAATTTTGGGTTAAGTACAAGGTTGAAATCCCCTCCTATTACAAGCTTGGCACCAGAATGAGCAGATAGAGCAGTGAAGAAAGTGTGGAAAAAAGAGGGGTCGTCAATATTAGGTCCATAAATACTAGCAATGCAGTATTCTATGTTAGATATTGTTATGTTAGTTATAATAAATCTTCCTTCAGGATCTGAAGTAGTATTATTATGGGTAAAGGTGACATTCTTACTTATAAATATGGCGACCCCTCTTTGTTTGGAATTGTAACAGGCTGAGTACACATAGGGAAACTGTGGTGAGTAAACTGTGTTATCAAATAAATTGGGGAGATGGGTTTCCTGTAACAATACAATATCTGCCTTCATTTTATTTATATGGTTAAAAATTTTAATTCTCTTCTCTTTCTTGTTAATGCCACGCACATTCCAGGTGACAAACCTCAGTGATGTCATAGTTAGCTGAGTGACAGGTTTGTGTTAGTAAATCTTATGTGTATGTTAGTCTGGGCATTCATGCCAATACATGCAGCTGCTGGTGAATGCATGATCAGAACCGCGCGTGTGCTTGTAAGTTGTGGTAGGTTAGTTATGAAATAGCTGTCTATCTGCTTCTGAATGTAGTCGAAACTATAAAATAGTGGGGTTAACAGGTAGGAAAAAAGAAAAAAAAGTGCAAGGGTATAAGTGGTTGAGGTAGAAGCCCCAGAAGTGCAAAAGAAAATATAAATAGTGAAGTAAAAAGAGAGAGAATAGAGATGGAAGTGAACAACCTGTGAATACATTTTTAACATTAAAGACATTGACAGATCTTACCTGTGAGACACAGTGCGCCGGTGTGTAAACATAGAGGTGTACGTGCTATAATAATATTAAATTCTGACCACCTGTAATCAGTAGAGCCACGGGGTGGATTCCCGGTCGCGATATAGTTGACCGTTCACATATAGTTTGTCCACGCTGATGACCGCTCTGCAGCCCTCGTTGAGAAATCGCTTTCTCAGAGGAAAGAGCGCTTCCTTCGGGCCAGGATCTCCCGGAGGAAACTGGTCATTCACGCTGAAATGTGTTCCTTTCAGCTCACGTCCGCGGCTCTTCAAAGTTTCCTTTTGCTTGTAGTCGGCAAACTTCGCGACGATTGGCCGTGGTCGCTGGGCGTCCGGTCTTTTCCCTCCCAGGCGGTGCGCGCGGTGGATCCGAATGTTTTCCACGATTCCTTCCTCGAGTTTTAGGTTGTTCCTCATGAAAGCTTGGAGCGTTGCTTCTATATTTTCATTTGTCTGCTCCGGGATCCCCAAGAAAACCAGGTTGTCTCTCATACTGCGTGCCTTAATGTCCAAAACGCTTTCATGGATTTGTTTATTTTCCGCAGTTAAGCGAACGACGTCCTCAGAGAGAGATTTCACGTTGCCTCTGAGCGACTCGTTCTCTTTGGTGAGAGAAACCACCTGTTTGTGGCAGAACTCGAGTGATTCCCGAAGCGCAGAAAA
Source organism: Danionella dracula (assembly GCA_900490495.1). Lineage (NCBI taxonomy): Eukaryota > Metazoa > Chordata > Actinopteri > Cypriniformes > Danionidae > Danionella > Danionella dracula. The sequence continues at coordinate 767,729 of UELW01000456.1, forward strand.
CTCGCGATGCAAAACGTCGACCAGAGCCAGACGCGCATCGAAGCTCGCAAGTCGCTGCTCGATTGACTCCAGTATGTCCCTGAAGCCTCCGTCAGCGTGGTCTTCATCTGGGGAATCGGATGGACGCAATCGTTTGTTAGCTGGAGTGCTAACTGGAGTGCTTGACGGAGTGGCTTCTGTAGACTCGGGACTAGCTTTCTTCTTGGATTTTCCCATCGCTACTTTGTCAAAGTATTCGTCAATAAAATTCTCTAAGTGATCCAGATTGTCGAGGTAAGTGATTCCAATTTCACAGGTTAGATAAATGATGTAATTTTACAACCTCTTGCTGGTTATTGGGCACAAAGTTGAATAAGTTTGTTTGGAGTTTAGCTGTATACGGCCCGCATTGAGACTCGGCACTCTGCTACTCTGTCTTCCGTTTCTCACAGGAAGTCCATCCCCTCACACCCTGTCCTGTCTCAAGGTCCTCAAATGTTTTAATATGTGAGAAAGCCTAGACAAAATACAGACTGATAAGTTCACCCCGCCTTTACACTCTCTCTTAGAAGAAAAACTCAAACACGCCAAGTAAATCACAGATAAATTATAGAACTTAGATGAGAAATTTGAAAACAAAAAAAAACCGTAGAAGTTAAACCTGAAAATTGTGCTACAGAGTGTAACAGAAAAGGTTATTTTATTTTGTGGTTCTGAAACCTCTGGAACAGGGGTGTTCAATTAAAAGTAACTGAGATCCAGTTATTAAAATGTCCTCTACATAAAGCTTGTTCTTTATAGGTAATTTTTGTATAAATAAAATAATTCCCAGTCAAATATATGTACAGTCAGGCATATTGAAAAAGAAGAAAACAAAGAAAGCTATTTTCAGAAAAAAAACAAGTGCAAAAAAACTAACTTTTCAAGTAAAACTTAAAATATTAAGAAAATGAAAATGAAATATAATATGGCCATTTTAGATGGAAAGTAGCAACAGAACTACCTCTTTGTATTGTTTTTCCTGAAAAATGTGACTGCAATCAGTGCCCTGCAAGTAATTTAAATTAAAAACATTTATGTAACAAACCATTACTAAAATGGCAGTTAAAACTCAACAGAGTTGAAACAAGAAACAAGTGAACTAAAAGGGGAATGGGATTTCAAAATGCAATCAGGTGCAAGTGTACAAGAAACATTAGACTGGAACCTCAAAGGAGGGACAAAATCAAAAGAGAGAATTTGGACAACAATTCAAGGTCAATTAATAATACGAGAATGTAGAGATAAAAATGGTAATATTACATGCTCATGGTGTTCGAATCAAAGAGAAATTATAGATATTATCATTAGACAATTAAACCTTTGATTTCCTCAACTCCAAGCAAAAATAAACAACTTTCTAGAAAGATGTGAAACGTGTATGGTCAGAAACATACAGAGCTCCATATGTCATCAGAACCTTTCCTAGCCCAAGAGGGCCGTTTGTAAGCATTGTGATTGACTTCATAGACATTATAAGAGTTGTTAGTGGGTACGAGATATATCCTAACAATAGTTTGCAATAATTTTCAGCAACTGAGTAGAAGCTTTCGCAGTGAAATCTCATATTGGAGAAGCCATAGTGAATACCTTAACGAGAGAGGTATTTCCCAGATTTGGTATCTAGTCAAAGATACAGTGTGATGATAATGGACCAGGTTTCATTACAGGTGTTATGAAATCAATGTGTTCCCGGTTGCAAAGACGGTTTAAGTGTATCATCCTGCCAGCATAGGGAAGTGTGAAAGAATGAATCAGACTTAAATTTGCGCTAAAACCAGACTGAATTGGACAAAAGCTTTAACCATTGTATTATTTAGCTTAAGAAAAAGCTCAAATCGTGAAACCAAATTGACCCCTAATGAAATGGTCACAGGAAGAGCAATGCCTCGACCTGAGAGAGAATTTATCAGCTATGACAATTTGAATGATCTAAGAAATGACATGGATACTTGTGTATCTCTATTGGTGAAAAATCATCAGCATGTTTTACAGACCGAGAGCCGACAAGGTTTTACCCTGAGGAGTCTGGACAACCAGGTCTTATATCAGTGGGAGATCACGTTTACATTACCGTATTTAAACGGAAATGGGATGAGCCATGCAGGGAAGGACTATATGAAGTCACCCAAGCCACATCTACTGCTGTAAGAGTGAAAGTGTCCAACCAGTGGTATTATACATCTCACTGTTTAAAAGTACAAAATGATGATGAGAACACTGGAGAGATACACTTACCAAAGGCTCTGTGAATGGAAAGAGTGCTTAAAATAGATCCAAAAGACTCAGATAACACAATAACCAGAAACACAAATTGGCTATAAGGAAAAAGCAGAAGATTTATTTTGGGATGATCTAGCGATTCTTGCTATCATTAGAAGTGACATAACTAAAGGAGAATGTTTGTTTGTGTTGATTTTTTTGAGTTACAGGTTATTAGAGGCTGAAAACACGAAGAACTTGGGACAGAAGTATTCCTACGTTCCCTTTAGATCTTGTGGTGGATTGAAACAGCTCCAGCCCCGACTGGGTCTACATACTCCAGGGCTAACTCAGCAAACTTTTAAGGTATAAGTCTGGCTAATAATCTCATCAAGTGGAAAAGAGAAAAATAAGTTTCTTGGTCTTCTTGGAGTATAATAGGATGGTCTTCTAACCTCAGTTGGAAAATTGACCCAAAAACGACCACTCCTGATACTTTGAGTAAAGGATAAACATTGTTTCAGCGACTAAGCATCATTAAATTGCCAAACAAAAGTAGCCAATGCGAGGAAGCAATATTTGCCATTGAAACAGAATTTACAGGAAGAAATGAATGCTAAATCTTTACTATTGCATAGTCTGTGCAACAGCGCGGCCAACTCTGGCAACCACTCCAGTCAGAGTATCAGACTTTCAAGAATTAAGATGTCTTACACAACTTTTCAGAACTCAAAATCCACTTCCATTTCCCTGCAGAGAATTGGCTGAAAATTTCCCAATAACTCAAGTAATGGTACCACCCAATGTTAGAAATTACAAAGGAAACTTTACTTGTTTTGAAGGAATCACAAGTGACAGAGTCATTCTAGTCCTGCTATCAAATCAAATCAAATAAAATCAAATTAGTTTATATGAAACCCAAAGATGCAAGTTCTGGCTGCAGCCCCCAGAGTTTCATAGAACTCATGTGAGCCTGATGATGCAATCATCCATGTGGCTGCTGCATCAGAGGGAGTCATTAGTTCACCAAACTGAGGTTGCCTGATAAGAGATGACCAAACGGCAATCTCGCCAACCAGCTAAGGTGGGGGGGAATTAACAGGGGAAAAGGTCCAATGATAATAGGATCTAGGGTAGACCTACAAGGGACTTCTACTGCCATGCAGTTTTTGACACCTGCCTGTCTCCTTTTCAGGCAAGGGGCACCACCAGGCTGTAGACCTTCGGTCAGCAACCACCATTATAAGCATTATTGAACTCCCTGTGGTGATGGATGCAATGTAGCCTGAACGGCAATAAGTTTCTGCCTTCTCCGAAATTGAGCCAGAATAATCAGGCAACTATGGACTTTGGATACCACTGATATATCTGCTCCCGAAATCATCATGAGTTTCTTTGGTTTCCCATTGGCTTAACATTCCATATTGCACAGCTACAGACTACAGTTGAGGTTAATCTGCGCAGGTCCAATAAGGTAGTAGTGCCCTCTGTTCGCGCTACCTAGGCCTTGGTCCTGTTCGAAGAAATGGATTCCCTTCTATTTAAGGTGCAATCAAGCCGGCTCCTCCAGCCAACATGGAAAAGGGTTCCACAGCCCTTATGTCCAGCTCTCAGATGTACAAGTTCTTTTCGATTTATTTGTGGATCTGTTTTCTACTTTTGTGAATCTTTTCAGCATTTGTGAATCTCGACCTGTGAGTTGTGAACATCTCTCCACGCATTTGTACATCCTGACGTAGATATCCTGTCATGAGAGCGTGAGATACAATAATAGATAGCCCCGCCCACCATCTGGTAAGCCAATCAGAAAGTTTGACAGCTAAAACCAGTGTTATGAAAATTTCGGTTTTTGCAAGAAATGTTGTCATCCTCGTGCTCTCGGAGACTGTTCTGTTTCAAACTAAACTTTTTTGATTACTCAATAACAAATGAATGCTTTCAGAAAGGTAAATGTTGTTGCAGCGACAAAGTTAGCATTTATTACAGCAGTTTAAAGTTTTGATCATGTTTAGAATGAGTGCATTTATGCACATCCAGTTCATAAGTTCGTCTGGCTCAGGGTTGCCAGTTTTTATTCTTGTTGTGGTTTGTATTTGTGCCTAGTCTTTGTGTTTTTACTAGATTTAAGCGATAAAATAAAAATACATATGTTTAGCTCATTTCTTCTTGCTGTTACTGGTATCTTCGTAGGGCAAAGTGTTGGGTGCGTTAGTCTCTATTGTAGGGAAGTTATTATTTTATAACTGGTTATATAATTTCATTTAACAGTTGTCATCTTGCACGCATGTTAGATGTGAAATACGAAGTTTAAATTACTGTAAATAAAAAATTCAATGTATCAATTAAGTCTGGTGTGTTTTAATTTATAAATGTATATTTACTTGTTTGTTAATCAGATTTATTTTTGTGCATCTCTTTATACAAAATTAGTCTGTTCTGCGGGTGGCCTTCGTATGGTGAAATTTTCATACGTTGAAGCAAGTATTACTTGTAAAAAAAACAAATCCGTTCCAAACACAAATGAAAACAGAATAAAATAAATGAAAAATAATAACCTTTACCTTTCGAGTGAGGCGATGTGGCGAAGTTTCGGAGGAGGTGGTAGGGGAGAAGAACGGATGGTGGCAGAAGAGAGCCATGGCCACAGATTACACTTTGCCAAGAAACAACTATATAATACATTTCTATAATTCAATGAATGTCATATATTTGTAGGGCTTTATCTTCTTACATGATTTTAAGGTTTTATCTACTGTTTTTAAACCTCTGAACTGTCTTTATTATTTTGTTAAATATGTAAATGTATGAAAGGTGTATTTGTATGAAATGTGCCATATATATAAAATTACAGTGCCTTGCATTCATTGATGAGTTTTTATTCTTGGGTTCCTGTTGATTTCTTTCAACAATGCTTTTCTTCTCTTCTTCCTCTCCTCTCGTTCAGTTTGGCATAAGCTAAACCCATCATCTCAACATGTTCCTTTAATCATTTCTTCCTGTTAAAGCGTGACTCTTTAAATGGAAACATAGAAACAAGTTTAATTAGTTCATCTCCAGACTTGCTAAGATAAGCATCATTGCTGGTTTATCTAATAACACTATTCCTGTCAAAATGTCTTTTTTTGAGTCACAGATAAAGTGTATAATTTCAGAGATTACAATTTTGATGGAGAAACCAGAAGATCAGTTTTGTGATCTGTTTTACTTTTGACAGAGGAATCAAATAGCCGTTTGAGGTTTTGATGATGTTATCTATGTTTTATCATTGAAGATTGTTTAATCATTTAGTATTTTAATTATTATACTGAGATGTCCAGTTATTTTACTACTAGACAGCACTCCTCAGCATAGGAGGGTTTTTGGAGTGTAGGAGAGCGTTGTATGATTGATATTATGTGAATGATTTTAGCATTACTTTAGCTGTGTTTTAGAGGCGATTTCATTTTAAATATTGTATTTTTATTGTATAAAATAGTATAAGCATTGTTTTCATTGTAAATATAGGTTTATTAGCGTTTTATTGTGCTGTTTTTTATACCGTGCTTGTATCTGTGATTCTGCCACATTCGTGCAACACTACATCTTTTCTTCTTATGTTAGAGAGAATGGGAAGGTGTTAGTGTCAAGTGTGGATGATTGTTATATTACCATAGTTGACATGTCCAGTTCATAACCTTTAGTGACCTCTCCATGACCCCACCAGTCATACTCCTTTCCACGCCTCCCATCGGGAGAGATGCCAAAGATGGCAAAGTATGTTTCAGCAAAACCATTAGTTTTAGCAAAAAGGATCATTCACAGTTGCATCTGAGGAGATGAGAGTTTTCTCAGGGGTTAGAGTTTGTGACTCTGTGTGTGCTCAGTGTGGGTCTAGCTCTGCAGGCTGGAGGGGTGTAATTCAAATCATTCCTCTTGACAGATTTTCTGATTGGTTGAAAACAACAAGCCCACACTCCCAGCCAGTCAAAATGGTCAATGTGTGTTCCAAAACTATCTTCCGCTCTGTGAAAGCTGATTGGTTAGATCGCTGAGGATGGATGTGACTTCAACCTTATGACCAAGCTTTCTACTCTGAAGTAAAAAGGATTGAAGCAGTGAATGTTGTTGATAGTGACTAATGTAGGAATATACTGATGGTAAGTTATTAGTTTTAGTATAAAACAATCCTGCTAGCATTCATTTTAACAATATTATAAAATAAAAACACTTTTGTTTTTAGTAAAGATCTTACTCAGTCAAACTTAAAACCACAGCCCTCTATAATAGATGCTCTGTTTGCATACACACCTAGTGTTTGACTCAGAAAGAATATGGTAGGTCACAAATTGAAGCAAATGTATTTTTAACATGTGTAAAATACAACAGTGAAATAACATTTTGAAAGTAGTTGTATAAAATTAAGGGTAATAAATCCCTCCAGTATATGATCAGGGCCACACCACAAATTCACTGATGTGCTGTTGGATTTTAACACAATAGTTGTTTTTAGTAAACATGACTATTTGTTTCTTGTTTAGAAGGAAACATTATTCTCATTGGTTTCTCGAATAAAACATTATTCTTAGATATTTAACAGAGAATTCTATCTTTGTAGACGGCTGAACGTTCTCTCTCTCTCTCTATTCTAAAGACTCAATATAGTTATATATATAACATTTTAAAAAATGTTTAGTAAAATGCAGGCTTTTAAAAAAATCTATAAGAAATGTAATTATCCCTAATCTCCGTTAAAGAATGAACTATTAAAACACTGATGATATGGTGAATAATCTTAAATAGTTTTAGACCAAACTTCACCATCGCGACTTTAAAAAGTGTTATATGTTAAAACACTGAATAACATCCCATAAACTTATGACTATCCATCTCTTCATTAAATACAACAAATATCATCTTAAACATTTAGCTTTTGCAACAAATTCATCATTAATAGTTAGATTCACTACAGGTAAATTTTAAAACTGAACCTCCCGCTCCATATTGTGTAATTAACGCTCATATATATATTTCAAAATATGTAATGCTCTAACAAATTAATTTTAAATGGATAAAAATCTCCTTTCCAATCTTCCAGATAGTTTAAACATGCTGCCTATACAAGTGGTCAACTCAAGAGAGGGTGTCTAATGTCCATTCAATTTTCATTTAGTTGTGATATTTAAACATAAAATATCTTACTTGTTTCTTTTTATAGATGAGAGTGGTGTTGAAGAAGAATAGTCGGATGATTTCATCAGAAACTGGGAGGTGGAAAGTTTCGCGAGCAGAAGTAACACGCTGCTTCCCGATCCTCACCTCAGCGGCGGTCTTGAATCCACCCTCTCGCACCGATTCAACACAATTGATGAGGAGATCTCTGCATTACGTCAAAGATCAGGTACAATCTTTGCTGCTGTGGAATGTATAACCAAACGTTTCGATGATATGTTGGAAAAATACAAGACAGGAAAATTCAATAGAATAGGTTCCACTTAACCCAGCAAGCAAAAGACATCCTTTCAACGGCTAGGCTAAGCCTAGACCAGAATCAGACCAGCTATGTGTAACTTAATCCTAGCCCAACTAACGTTTTATGTCGTTTTTGTAAAAATAACTCTTATGAAACTAAACATATCTATATTTGATATACTGATATCTGACTATATATCTTTATGTTTACAATATCGCTAATATTTTTAAAACAGTTACATGTCAATTTATCACATGGTCTTTATGTAGCCGCGATTTAGCTCTAAATTAGACGTGCAGCCGTAGCCGCCATTTCACCAGAAAAATTTTTTCTATAAATAGACAAGAATTAGACCGGCTATATGTAACCCAAATCTAGTCTAAAAACCTTGCATTTTGTTTTTATGACATTTTTGGCAAAATTGGTCCAAATAAACTAAATTCAATAATATGTCTGTATATAATCTGCAATGGTTACAAAGAGTCAATAAAACTATAAGTTGAAAAAGTGAAAATGATTTTGAAAAGCGGAACATTTGAGCCGGAACCTTTCTTCCAGGGCTTGATGTAACCCGGAACACTGCATTGATACTTTCTTTTCCAGATTGTACTGAGAAATGTGTTCATGGCGCTCCTTCTATCGTCACTTTTCATGTCAGTAAATGCATTTTAAAATGACTGAAGTCTCTCCTTAAAGACAAGCTATGTATAAAGAACAAATGTTAAGGAGTTGTGTGAAGTGGGTGAACCTGAACGTCCGTGGACGTCCAGTAAAGATGCCTTTTCAACTTTTATTTTAGCACTACTTTTCAACCAAGATTGGACGTCATGAGTTTTCTGCGTTTTCTGAGTTTTTTGCGAGCTGGTAGGGAGTGTGGGTTTGAATGTGATGAAGTGATCAAATGTGTGCAAAGGAGTAACTGTGAGATGATGTGGAAACTAGTCGATTGACTTTACGTGACATGTGGATTATGAAAGCTTCCGCGGACGCTTTCTCTACAGAAACACAGCACCATTTTTATATGCCCCTGACTATGAGTAGGCTGCAGCAGCTACTGGCTTGACTCCGCACACCCTAAACCGAAACCTGTCTAAATCACTCTGAAAATCGCGCTAACATCCCAGAAATAGTCACTCGACTATCTTTAAACCTTTACCTATTTACCACAAACTTTAAACCTTTACCTGTAATACACTACAACATCTTATGTACTGCTTTCAAACACTGTCACAGACTAATAGATACAGTTATGACACATGGAACAAGCTCCCAGAAGAGATCAAGGGTGCCAATGCTTTAGTCACGTGTAAATCCAGGCTGAAGACGCACCTGTTTAGTTGAGTTGTTGTCGATCGAGCATCGGAAAACCTTTTTTATCTTAATTTTAACTTTACTATCTTAATCTATGTTTTCAATTTAAGGTTTTTAAGCACTACTTTTTAATGACTTTTTATATACTTGATTTTATGAAATGAACTTTCTTTTTATTCTTTGTTTCTAATGTAAAGCACTTGAATTACCCTGTGTACAAATTATTGTTGCTTATTAAACCAACTACACAACGAAAGGGGAGTGGGAAAAGTCTTGTGGGCAACATCCTTGCTGGCTGATGTTTGCTGTATAAAATCTCTGTAGAGCTTTCTGAACAGACTTCCCGTGATGTTAACTAGTTGCACAATCTTCTTTGTTGTCTGGGTAGACCTCTAGTCACTGCAGACTTATATTGGAACTGGAGAAGACAACAAGGTAGGTGAGTATGGAGAAAAGTATGAAAAAAGTCAGACAGTTTTTCCATAGATTATAATATTTTAAAGTGGAAGTGGTTGAGTGGCATTGATAGTGCATGCCAAAAATTTAAGTGTTGATTGGAATTCTGGTTATTGGCTGTGGCGGAATTGCTCAATGAGGCATTGATAATCCTCAGCTAAAGAATTTTCAGATTGTGAGGAAAGGTAAGACGCTTTAAGTGTGTCTTGTGAGGGTGCCTCATTGAATCCCTAACAACTATATATTAACATGTTCAAAAAAAGTTTTAAATGTCAAGAAAAGAGCATTGTCAAAAAGAACATTAAAACACCAGAATGTCAATGAATATCAGATGATTGTTAGATGTTTGTCAAAGAAAATCATTCATTTGTTTTGTCAATTACTGTTCTATTCATTATGTATAGGATTAATCCTTGCATTTATTAATTTCATATTTAGAGGTGAGAACCATGTATTAATCAATAACTTAACTATTGAGTTTGTTTTGTGATGATCTTCAAGAAAATTTTGTATATGTATGCTTTATTCGGTTTAATAAATAAAACCAAATCCTTGTTTTATGTGTTCTGCTTATGAAGGCCTCTTTGTCTTTGTGTATTTTGCATGTGCAAGCAGACACAAATGAAGTGGCCTGTAGCTGAACAGGAAAGTCAAGATTGCGTGGAATGAGTATTCTCTTGTGAGTTAGTTAAAAGTGCTAATAATTATCATCTTAAACATTATCATAAAGTCAATATTTTGATATAAAATGTTTGATATATAACTACTTGGTCTATACTTTGATTCTCGCTGGACAGGGATCAGGAAGGGTTTAAGGCAGTGAATCTAAACCAAGCTACTAAAACTCCCTTCCAAAAGTATTATAATAATGTAGGAGTCAACACTCCCAAATTTTGCCCTGTTTTTTGCATTTGATGCAATGTAACTTTTAGCATCTCTCAACTTTGTAAATTATAACGATTGGGAGTCCTTATCTCCGCAGAAGAATGTGGAAGAGTCAAAGGTGCCCTCACAACAGGGTTCCTTCAAATCCGGTCCTGGAGGGCCGGAACCCTGCACATCTTAGTTGCAACCTTGCTATAGTATGCAAACTACTCTAACTTCAGACAATCAGAGATGACCTCAATTCATTTTTCAATTAGTAACAGGTGTTTTTTCATGATGATTGAACCAAAAATGTGTAGGCTTCTGGCCCTCCAGGACCAGATTTGGAGACCACATAATCCAGCACTCTTTATTCACTTCTAACTTCGCACTTGCATTTTGACTGTTACGGATTAGCCAAATTCTTAAACATGTTAGACTTTGAGATAATGTTGTTAGAATCATCAGCTCAAACTCTGTTCTTCCTCTTGTGTGTGTTCACGTGACAGCATGTTTTAGTTGGTTTAGTTAGCTATATGTTTGCTTTGTAAATAAACTGTTTGTCTCATAAATACAGATCTTGACTCACCTTTTTTTTCCTGACATTGAAGTTACAATCTTGTTTCTTAGCTTATATTAGAGTCAATATCTTATTATAAAATATTTGACATAAAATTACCTGCAGCGTTATTTATATTTTTACTGGATGAGAATTAGGAAGGGGATAAGATAATGAATCTAAAGCAAGCTAAATCATGTGATGGTGATTTTCCCTTTCGATCGCTACAAAAACATTCTTCCAAATTTATATAACATTCCCTTAAAAAAACCTGGTTCCTATATCTTGTTATTGCCCATGGTTTTTGATCGAGGAGCGTTTGCACACAAAACTTTGGACCGAAAATCAGATGGATGTGTATGGGCCTTAAAAGTTTGATGTCAAATTTTAAGACTAACCCTAAAACCTTTCTTTTTAGGCAGGTATATAATTTCTAAGGTTTTGGTAGACACTGTGTTTTTGTGTTTTATCAGTATTGTTCTGTACTGTCTTCATTGCTCATGTTTTTTTTGTGTGTGTGTATGTGTAATTATTGATTTCCATCACATTCCCCCCTTTTTGTCTCTAGACAACTAATTTTTTAAATGTAATAATTGAAGAATCATCTTAAAAAGATAACTATTCCTATCTAAACATTTTATATCAAACCGTTTTCTCTGTAAGACAAAAATAATTAGGCAATATATGTTATTCTATTAGTCATTCAAATAATCTCTATCAATTATCTTACATCAATTCTTCCCATCATTAAATAAACAAAAATTGGTAGGATGACTAGCAAATTACTAAAAGACATTCATAACCAACAACAATAACTAAATATTCCTGAATCACCCTTTATTTTTCTCAGAACAACACCAGAAAGTCAAATGTTCAACAGCAAGCTACATTTTTTTAACCAGTGAATACTAGTCAGAATATCTGTCATTACTGTTGATAGTCCAACATTGAAATTATATACTGAGGTTATATGTAGGCCAAACATCTCTTTGCTTCTTTTGATTTTACCAAGGAGTAAAAGACCCAACATACCTTTAACTGTCCCTTCTCTATTTGCCGCATGCTTTTTTAAATTTGTACAATTTTAAAGAACATTCAAAAAATGCAAAATAAAACATGCAAAAATAAAAACAAGTCTTTTATCCCAGTATTCCTGGTTGGTTATATAAATATTTGGTATCATGGTTTAAATGTCATGATACCAAATTATCTGTCTTAGTCATCTCATTTATATCTATATAATTAATAAATATAAATTGTTTAACTATATCATTTTCTCTTTTTTATACTTTAAACATTTATTACTCATTCATTTGATATTGAAACAGCAACAATCAATAACTATCAAATGCTTACCCAATTATTTATATCTACTACTTTCCTAATAATTAGCTTATTATTTTACATGCGAATAATTAACCAATTATTTTACTTAGATGCTAATAATGAACCAATTATTTTACTTACTCCCCCCTTTTTTCTGTAAAAATATCCAATGTCAAATTGTTCTTATTGATTGCACATCTAATGTGTACATTTCAGTACTCTATAAGTCCTAACAATGCTTCAATGTGTGTGCCGTCCTTGGTATATATATATATATATATATTTGCTCTAAATACACTGATGGCCAGTTAAACTCCCCCCTGACATCAAGACTCTGAAGACATGGTTAACTTCCACAGGTTTATTGACACAGGAAGGTGTGAAACTGCAACACGATAAACAAAAAATAGTTACTAATAAAGGACAGGCTAGCTTAGCATTTACATATAATGCATAGTGCAACTCAATCAAGCATTGCATGACCATGACACATAGAAGAAGAAATACACACCAATAACTTCTCAAAAGAGAGCCAAATAATGGTACATCTTAGGGGCGATACGGAGTCACGTGGCCAACTGAAAACGACAATGCTCAGCAAATGTTAACTTACATATAACAAAGCTTTTGAACTTAATACCTGAAACTTATTATTATATGAACATATAATAATAATAATCATCCAAGACAAAATAATGTGAATAGCTAAGGATAACATTCTGTAAATCAACTCATTAATGTATTTAACACCACAATTATTTCTCCCTCTTAGAATTTAAAGACCACCTCACATTCGCCATCGGGGAATCTATGAATCTAATAAAACATAACCATTACTTTTATCTGTGTAGCTCTTACACCATAAATTAATGGTTAGACCTTTTCAATGTTTCCAGATGATAATAAGACAGCATCACCCTCACCATCTTTGAATGAAGATGATATTTGCTTCTGTCATCCCATATTTAATTTGAAAAAAAAAGAAGAAAAAAATCAACATTTTCCTACTGCTTTCTCTACAGTTATCTTAATGTTGGAACCACATAGTTCAAGTGAATCTGATGCATCTGCTCCTTCGCCCATCAGAACTCTCCAGCATACTCCTCATTGCCTTCAGCCAGAATGAATTTGATGAAGCTCCCCATTTGCTTCATGAGCATCCTCTTTGTTGAAAGAAGGGAAAAGGACACCATTACCAATAGATTTCTCTCAACCTCCTCTATGTAGCACAGAAAACCGTAAGCTCCAAAATCTTTCCCCAAGCCTTCCTTCCAGCCTAGTTTTAGAGCTCTCCTGTAGTTGCCTGCAACCGACCTCCTCATCAGCGTAAAGGGCCTCTGCGTCGTTAGGAGATCTTGAACTGGACACTTTTCAGTGGATAGACTGTCAGATTCTCTTTTAGGATGCCTTCACCGCTCTCAGTCTCCCACACTTGGTCAGTTTCAGTAGCAGCTTTCTCACCATTCTACTTTCTTCCAAAACAAACAGTATGAAAGTAAATCCTAACTAATTTTCTTCAGTATTAGTTTCTCACACAAAAATTAAAAAACAAAACAAAAACAAAACACCCCCACCCAAAGAAAATAAATAACATAAAACAGTGTTAGTTTCAATTCAATGAAAGTAGTTTAAACTCAAATACGTCCTTACCCCTGGATCTTCTTTTTCTCCTCCAATGTGTAAAATATCAGACACAAAGAAAACAACCACAATAACAGGTAACAACATACATCAACAGTCAATCTGACATTCCAGATTAAACATTTGAAGTACAGACCCTTTCTCCCATGTCCTGAAAATCATTCTGAAACAATCACAAATCAAATCAGATATTGATTTAATGCACACTACTCCCACCGTCTGTAATAAAAACAAACTTAATTTGTCACTGTCATTTTGTCAGTAAAACGCCATTTTTCTGCTCCATGTTTTCCTTCCTCATTCACGTTTACATCTTGTTAGATGCATTATTGTTCTCTTCTTCATGTGATTTATTGCATTTGTTCTGAAACTGAACTCAACCAAGAACTAACTAAACTATACCAAACTATCTCTAAACTCTGAAATCAGTATGCATCATCAGCACACTTCAAAAATTCATTGGCCAGATTTCCCACAAAAATGATTTAGCACTTCTAAAAAAAATTCCCTCTGGAAGTAATGTTCTGAGGTTAGGTTAGACACACTTCATTCAGTCCTATTCATCTCAGACAATTATCTCCCCAGATATTTGCTAAATATTAAATTTCCCTCATTCTTATTTTGTTTAAGTGTTTTAATTGCCTCTGCTTTTAAATATTCTCTTTTCTATTGATTCTATAATTGTCTCTACACGTAAAATAATCATTTTTTCCACAATCTTTTAGGAAATGTTTTCACTTTTTAGCACTTTTATCAACTCCAGATCTGCTTTATTTTCTTCATTCTACAAGTCTTTCCAGTTTCTTTCAACACTAGTTGTTCATCATTTATTATTCAGTCATTAGTCAACATCTCTCAATGAATAAACAACATACAATGGCAGGACATGTACTTTTGTTACTATTACAACTCTGACTAATTATAAATCATAATAAATGCAATGATTTTTTTATGTTTAGTCAATGAAACTTATTAAAATAGATTCCCCTAACCTGAAAGGATGTGATTGGCTTTCAAAATTCTCATATTTTCCCCTTTCATTGTTAATCCTCTTTCACCTAACCCCCAAGTCATATCAGAACCATTTGTTTGAAAATGAGTTGTTCTCATTTAAAAGAATTTCCAAAATGTTTTACATATCCTTCATCATGGATATGACATAAGCAATGGAAGTCTTCAAACTTAATATTATTCATTTTAGTTTATTAGTAATTGAAGTTCTCTTTATGAACAGGAGCGTTTTGGTTACTGTCAGTAACCAAATTCCAAACTCTAAACTGGTAAGTCCACTTCAGGCTCAGCAGAGCCCCTGTTCGATGACCTGTTGTCCCGAGTCGGCAGGATACTAACTACAATCCCACCAGCTGAGCATCTGTCCATCTCCCTCCGGTAAACAGGTTAAATTATTTTATATTACTCGCTTATTATTACTATTACTAAAGTAACTTGCTTATATATCTTTAAGCATTAGGATTTGCTAAGACAGGATTGCAAACCTCTTTCAAAAGGCTCTTCTTCTTCTTCTTTCGGCTGTTCCCAGTTTAGGGGTCGCCACAGCAAATCATCTGTTTCCACCTAACTCTGGCCTCAGTATCCTCTCCTCTTGCACCAATTACCTTCATGTCCTCCTTCAGCACACCCATATAACTTGTCTTTGGCCTTCCTCTTGCCCTCTTGCCTGGCAGCTCCATCTCCAACATCCTTCTACCAATATAACTACTATCCCTTCTCTGCACATGTCCAAACCATCTCAATCTGGCTTCTCTGACTTTGTCTCCAAAACAACCAACCTAAGCTGTTCCTCTGATGTGCTCGTTCCTAATCTTGTCCATCCTTGTCACTCCTAAACTGAACCTCAACATCATCATCTCTGCTACTTCCATCTCTGCCTCGTGTCTCTTCCTCACTGCTACAGTCTCTAACCCATACATCATAGCTGGTCTCACTACTGTTCTGTACACCTTTCCTTTGATTCTTGCTGACACTCTTCTGTCACACAACACCCCTGACACTTTTCTCCACCCACTCCAACCTGCCTAAACTCGTCTCTTCACCTCTTTTCCACACTCCCCGTCGCACTGGACTGTTGACCCCAAATACCTAAACTCCTCCACCTTCTTGACCTCAGCCCCCTGTAACCTCACTGTTCTACTTCCCTCCCTCTCGTTCAAACACATGTATTCTGTCTTACTACGACTGACTTTCATTTCTCTTCTTTCTAGAGCAGACCTCCAACTTTCCAGGTGTCCCTCCACCTGCTCTCTACTCTCACTACAGATTACAATGTCATCTGCAAACATCATTTCAAAAGGCTGATTTAATTAAATAATTTTAGGTATTTTTAAAAAAAAATTATGTGTTTTCAGTGCTTTCTTTTCCACTGCATTTTACAGTGAATATGTAAAGGTAAATTATGTAATTAATATTGTTTTAGTATTCCAGACAACCTAAAATTATGTGCCCAATAGATATAATATGAAAAGTTTTTTTTTGTTTTACAATTTACAATGTATAGTTATGACTATAAAATGGGTTATTCATAGTTTAAAAGATTGTGATGTCATTCAATAGCTCAAGCTATCATATTGTCTGGTGCGGAGGCCGAAAGAGGAATTTGGATCCCAAATGCGAGACAGTCTTTAAATAATAATATATTTAAGAAACACATAACAAGCTCAAGTAAGGTAAGGCAAACACAGCAAAACTCACGAGGGGGATAACAATGAATAATATACAAACTGAAAACTAGGCTAAACAGAAAGCCAAAAAAAACTACTACACCAGGATCAATGCACCGATAAGGAGTAATGAACCGCAACCAAAAGAGAATTGAGGGAAACTTATAAAGGGAAACCAATCACACATAAGGAGGGAAACTACAGGTGTACTAACTGAAAGCTCTAACTAGAAAACGAGACGGGCGGGGAAAGGGAGGAACAAAACTAGACCATGTGCAAAAACAAACAAAACAGATCAAAGATGGCCCCCGTCAGTCACATGACCTGAGCCATGTGGCTGGAGGTGGCAAAGGAAAACAAAATAAAAGTTATAACAGAAAACAAGATAAACCCAAAACTGAGGGAAGGACTGTCAGTGATCTGACCCCTGGCGACAAAGATCTACAAACCAGATACTTGACAGATCCTGACACATATTTTATAACCAGTATGCTTACTGTTGGTTTTAGTACAGTGTTGTGTTATCAAAATCAGTTTTATTTGCTAAAATGAAAATGTATATTAATAATGTTCTGGCAATACAGCTAACCTGGTGTTATGTGCCCAAACAATATATATATATATAAAAAATAAAATTGTTACCGGTAATTGTAAAATAATAAATAATTTTAGTCATATATTTAAAAAACTAACAAACAAAGGTGTCACATCCCCGGCTCGTTCCTACTCTCCCAATCACAGTCCACCACCTCAAACCCTTCTCAACCAATACCGTGACCCGTCCCCTGAGTTCTAACGACCCGCACCTGTTTCATCATTATCAAGGGCACTATATAAACTCACCTTCTTTATTCACTCATCAGCTGGTATTGAAGTCCGATGGTTGTTGTCTTCCAAGGGTCCTTGTTGTCTACTCTTCCATGGATGGTCCTTCTAAATATTCTTAAGCTATGCACTGATAAAGGGAAGTGTCTATTTATCTAACAGTCATCAAGGATCTGTGTTCACTCTCACAAGCTATTTGCCATGCTATCACCCACGGAGGTTTGGATGCTAATCATTTCCATCCCTCTCACCGTGTCAACTAGGCACGAGTGGAGTCTTCCAGGAAGTCTTCCATGAACTGTGCATGTTAAAGCACTTCACTGCTTGTGTGTTACTTTATTGGTACCTGTAAATAAACCTTGTGAAAAGAGATCATCTCAGTCTTCCTTATCTACTGTGTGACAAAAAGGACTAGTTTGAAATTAAGATCATTTATTTGCAAAGAAAAGCATGTTGTATGCAACATATTACAGAATACGTCATATCAAAAAATTAAGGGCTTAAATCTTAATTTTTACAAATTAAGGTGTGGTGTTTGAGCTGCAGGATTTTTTTGCATGTAATATGGCCCGTTGTGGTGTAAAACTCTGGGAGGTTGTGATGGGGCTAACACTGCTTTTCCAAACACTCTGCGCCTGTGATTAACCCCTTACACGTGGCTCAAACATAGACATTTCTTAGAAGGTGGTATCGGTCCCCGGTATCGGGCACTTTTAATGTGTTCGAGTACTTTATAAAATGTGGTTTTAAGGCATTTGCCTTATATACTGGTATCGACCCAATACTGGTATCGGTGCATCCCTAGTTATAACTGTTTTCTGTCAGATTCCTTGCCACTGGAGACTCCTATCAAACAATTGCTTCCAGCTTCCATTGTGTATCCACAATCTCCAACATCATCCCAGATGTGTTGACTGCCATCTGGGATTATCTGGTGGAGGAGTTCATGTCTGTGCCCACTACAACAGAATGGAATTTTTCGCAGAAGTGTTTGAGGCAAAGTGTAACTTTCCATTCTGCTGTGGAACAATAGATATGAAACATGTGCAAATAAAGGCACCCCCTCGCACAGGATCCCAGTTCCACAATTATAAGGTAACCTTTTCTTTGGTTCTGCTTGCAGTTGTGGATTCACGCTACCTTTTTTGGGTAGTGGATGTGGGCAGATAAGGTTAGACGAGTGATGGAGGAATTCTGGCCAACTCTGCCTTCGGTCAAGTGCTGCGGAGAGGCACCTTCTAACTGCCACCTGATTGCCTTCTCCTAGTAGCTGACCACAGAGGAGCACAGCCTCATGTCTTTGTGGCAGACAAAGTCTTTCCTCTCATGAAGAATTTAATGCAGCCATTCCATGGATGTGCACTCTCCCATGAGAAAGGCATGTTTAATTACTACCTCTCTAGGCCCTGGTTTGTGGTGGAAAATGTGTTCGGGATCCTGTCTTCACAGTGGAGGATGTACCGTCATCTCATTGAGGTACACCCAGATGTTGTGGAGAAGTATGTAATGGCAACATGCATCATCCACAGCTACATAAGATCCACAGAGGCAGAAGAGTTGGTTTATCGAGGTCTGTGCACATTGCTGAGGAATCCCTGCACATTCTGGGTCAGGTTGCCTCATCATTCTGGAAGAGAGGCCATTGGAGTAAAGAACATTTTCACGGCCCATTTTTCTGCAGAAGGAGTTCATTATTGTTGTTTAGTTTCATTAATTATGTTCACATGAAAATTTACACCCTTTATATACTGTAGTCCGGGGCTAGACTGGGAGCAAAAAAAGGCCCCCGCATCTTTGACCACGGCGGCCCCTCATAATTATTTACAAGATGTGTGATGAAACACTCGACAATTACTGAGGCACATGTTTACAGTCATTCATTTAGTACATTTTCTTTCATTTTATAGGGTGTCGGTGCATTAATAAAACACATTGTAGCTAATTGTTTCACATCAGTGCACATTCAGTTAAACTATATATTTTCTAATGATCTGATAACAAATTAAAAGACAAGGGTGTAAACTATTTATGACTGCATTAATACATATTTGGTTTTATCCCTGCACACCACCAAATTAATGCAAAATATTTATCATTGTTTTTTTTTATCATGCATTTACTTAAATTAATTTATTTTGAAAATAGTTATCTTTCTCTTTATGTAAAAGTTATATTTGTTTAGTATTTTTGTCATTAGCTCTATTTTCAGGTGCTCTCATTAAGCGTGAGAACTTTTAAGAATTTTAATAGAGTTCATGAATGTAAGGCTGAGTTTATCTGAACTGCTAACTCTGACCCTAGCTGTGAGATTAAACATATAACAGCCTGTTTTCAGAGACAGTTAATCTCATTTAATGAACAAGAAATTTATAAACTTGGTCAGAGGCTGGAGGGAGGGGCCTTTGATATCATTGTACTAGCCTAGTGTCTGTTAAGAAAATCAACCAATAGGCCACGATTCATGTGACATAACCACTGTCGTCATGGCCGATAATGTGTTTTTTTCTTTTTTTACCAGCCCAAAAATGTGTGTTGGCCCATTGGGCGTTGTCCGCTACCCCCGATGGCCAGTCCATGCATGTACTGTACATATGTTCTTGTTTAAACCGCTTGTAAATATTGTAAATAAACTGTAAGGTTACATTCAACCAATTTTCCAAATTATCAGGTTCATATTTCTACAGGCATTGGCTAAAATAAAATATGTTGCCACACTTTACCTTTTTTGTAAAAGTCAGAAAAAATATTGTAAAAAATATTATTAAAACAGTGCTAATTATTGCCAGTACAGACCTGTGGGTACAGCAGCAGATTTTGAAGGGCCAGGAGAGGCAGGAGCAGCAGCAGGGGACACCTGCTCACTGGCTTCAAATGAATGACAAACATTACCCTAAATAACACATATATATGATGTATATTGTTTCTTTTGTAACCAGTTCTCCAAAAACCTGTCTCTGACTGATCTACTGCAGCTTCTACTGTCTCGCCCTGGTTGCACACTGCTGCCAGATCCTGCGTTCTGTCTATGTTTCTGCCCATCTCCCGCGGGGAGACAATGTATCTAGGAAAGACAGGACCGCAGCGTACTTTCACTTTTTTTTCTGGCCATGCTGCTGACCCACTCTTTTTCTCCAGCTTCTTTCTCATTTCCTTTAAATAAATGTCCCGTAACCCTTAAACTTCTTTCTGCACACTTCAAGAGCACACCCCTGATTGGTTGCAGCGTAAACAAACTTTGAATAGACCAGACTCCTTCTAGCGATCATCTGGTTTAATGCGCCTCGTCTCTCGCACTTTGTTTGTCGCGGCATTCACATCCCTCGCACCGTGTGTTCCGGACCCTTTGCACAATCTTTCTGGATGTCAGAAACCAGTCACCCAACTTCTCGCAGAAGTTCATTAAATAAATCCTATTCTATCTATTTGCAGTCAAATCAGTCTAAAATCTTCATGTTTGACTCTAACTCATTGTATAGCTTGAGAAATATGTATGCTCAGCAGAGTTTTATAGGTTTCAGTAATCCTATTGATTCCAAAAGCATTTCATCTTTGTTAGTTTGTTAGTGTAAAAATACCAGCTCCAAAGCCTTCCTGACTCTGCACCATTCTGAGAGAGATCTGGAGTTTATTGATGAAGGCCTTTGATGATGTCTTTTGTCAGACAAGTAAAACACTTCACATTCGGACAGTTCTTTGCATTAGCCCTAAACCTTCTTCCCTTTGTTTCCCCTTCTCTCTCCCACTCCTCATTGCTGGATGCATTTTCTTCCTTTCTCCCTCCAGTCATCCTCTGTTCAGGCCATATAGATGCTTAATGGACTTACAGGATTGTGTTAGAAAAAGCAGACTCTGTAACCAGCGCAAGCTACACCATCTTAATGTCTGCCCACAGTCTTAATGTCCCCACAGTCTTGCTCAACCCTTTTTTAATTTTTTTAGAAAAGTAGAAGGGTACTTGTATTAGAAGATCTCTTTACATGCTTATGATGTGTTTGCACGTCTGGACAAAGTCGGAAGTTGTCTGGGGAGTCCATGGGGCAAATATGAATAAGGCCACGATGAATCCAGATGCTTGAAGAGCTCCTTCATCTTCACTCTAAGAATTCCATTGTCATGATTCGAGCTCAGAATTGACCAGGATCTCATCGCAAATTCATTCATTCATTCATCTTCATGTCGGCTTTATTCCCTTTCGGGGTCGCCACAGCGGAATGAACCGCCAACTCACTGGCATATGATTTACGCAGCGGATGCCCTTCCAGCTGCAACCCATCGCTGGGAAACATTCACACACACATTCACTCTTTAACACTATGGGCAATTGTTCTTATTCAATTCACTTATTCCGCATGTCTTTGGACTTGTGGGGAAACCGGAGCACCCGGAGAAAACCCACGCGATCACGGGGAGAACATGCAAACTCCACACAGAAATGCCACCTGCCCCAGCCGAGCCTAGAACCAGCGACCTTCTTGCTGTGAGACGACCGTGCTACCCACTGCGCCACCGTGACGCCCTCATTGCAAATAAATAAAACAAATAAGTTAGTTCTTATTCTCCCATTTAAACTCCATTTTGAGAGTCGCTGAGAAAAAATCCAAACACTGTTCTGACCCATCTGGTTGCTGTGAAGTGTTCAGCGGAATTTAAGTTATCCCTTGAAACTGATTTGGGCAGGTTTTTTGGAAAGTTGGATGGCGAGCCCCCCCGAATCTGGAACATTGTTGAATTTTCAGTCTCATCCTTTTGGACTTGGTTGGATCCTACATCAAGGTGGGATCGGTTTCACGCCACCTCACCAACCTGGAGCAGGCCTTGGATGAGTACTAACTCTGAATCAATTACTGAACAGACATCTGATTAAGAAAACTGTCGGAAGAACTGTTTGAGCTTGATTAACCTTTTTTTGGTATTAAGGGTATTTTACAAAAGTGCACTTTTGATCCATTTACTTCAATGTACAGACCGGTCTATCTTTTGCAGTGTTTATGTGCTAACATCTTTTCTTTAAGTCTATTTTTCTGTTTCTAGTTTTGTTTTTGATTATTTTTCCAAATGGTACCTTATATAAAGCTGACAATAATTGAAACCTTGGTGTCAATTTGCCATCTTCTCTTCAGACTCCATAGTTGAGCCTAACTGGTTCATATTGTTATTTTATAGTCATCACCCAAATTTGTTCTATACACACATCATATTTAGCAAACGGGTGCTACATTAATGTTTAATTTTCTTTTAATTAACAGTGTTTTTTTACGAAAAAAAATCCTCTCTATCTAAATAACCCTCCTAGGGAAGAAAACGATACCTTTCAATTAAAAAAAGAAAGACTAACTACGTCAAATTCATTTATTCATCTTCATGTCGGCTTTTATTCCCTTTCGGGGTCGCCACAGCGGAATGAACCGCCAACTCACTGGCATATGTTTTACGCAGCGGATGCCCTTCCAGCCGCAACCCATTGCTGGGAAACTACGTCAAATTATCTTATGCAAAAGGAAAAGGTCAATTCAAAGAGTCTAATTACAGTTCCCAAATAATTCAATATTATAAATGTAATGTTTACATTGGCAAAACAGTTCTCTTCTATGTCTTGTTTGATTTCCTTCTTGTACTCAATTTCATTCACTACTGAAGCAGTAACTTTAATTATTTTTTTAAGACTTCTTTTCCTGTTTTATGTCTTACAACTCCAGTTGAATTTTTCCAATTTGTAGAAGTATTTTCATTAGTTACTTTAGTAATGATTTTTCATTTTCAATTTATTCTCAATTCTTGATGATTAATTTTTATGCCTAGGTCTTTCCTAAATTATATTCCTTATAATTTACTACTTAAATAAAATTTGGTCATGCTTATTGTTGCTTAAATTTTTATCATTTTCCCTGTTATTAGAAAAGCACTTCCCACTGCATTCAACCACAGATGTCACACTCCTGATTTCCAATCAACCACATTCACAGATTTTACTACACATGTGCTAATGCAATATAAATCTGGGCTTCTTCTTTGTCGCATGCACATCTATCTATCTATCTGTCTGTCTGTCTGTGTATATATATATATATATATAATATATATATATATATATATCTATATCTCTCTATCTCTCTATATCTATCCTTTCTCTCTCTCTCTATCTATCTATATCTATTATCTGTATATGAATCCAACGGCGACCATTCACCGCAATACTAATTAATACTTTCTGTCAGACCCCGCACAAAGCAAATTTCGGTAAATCTAAAACTTGTGCTATGTAAATGTTACAATCAGGAACAAAACCCAACATTTCTACCCTATGTAAAAAATACATACCCAACTATCTCCATAATGTTAATTAGAGCTCAAGGTAATAACAACAGAGTAGCCAACGTGTCAGAATAATTAATGCGTTTTTCCTTCAGAACCTCTCAGGTGTATACCAGAAGTCAACACAATTTATCCCCCAGAATTATGTTACCCCATCGAATGAAAATACCATGATTCTTTCACTAGTTTCTATATACAAACAAGTTTGTACCAGAAGGATTTGTATAACATGGAACATAATCCATCACACTCAATAAATGCGCCTTTACGGACCAAAACACGTCACGTGTTTCCACGAGTGCTACATGAATAATAAATAGTATTGTAATTATTATCACAACTGATAATGTCCATTTGTCTGTTCTGTCGCATGTCATCACTAAACAAAGTTGTCATTCGGCAAAAACCTTTGCAAACTCTAGTTGAGAACCCATGCTAAGCTTGCTAGTTCCTGTTGTTAGCATTCATGCTATGCCCAATCTGCCGCCATGTTATCTGGCATTTCTAGCACCTATAGCATCTGCCATCATAAAGTTGACCAAATTCAAGCTAACATCTCAGTTAAAGTTAAAAACCAGGGATACCGTCACCTCCGGTGATATTAATGGGAGCTGGGTATCAGTATCAGCCTCCCTTAACGAGTTAATGTGCAGACAGCTGACTTCCTACTGCGACGTAAATCTAACATTATGTAGTCATCTATCGCAGACGTGCGCGGTTCCGGAACAAGTCCGTATTTCTGGAAGTAAAATCAGCTGACACCTTTGCTGGGGTGAATTAGGTCTTTTATACATAAATGCCCCCAATCGCTGTGAGGGTGCAATTACCAAGGCACACCTTCATATCATAATCCACCCCAACTTCGGAACCGGCTCCCCAAAGGTAAAGCTCCACCTCAACCTCTGCCCAGTTACCTCCAAGGTCGAAACCATGCATCAGCCCTTGCTCCATGGGATGTCACCCCCATCGTCACTGCCCTGGGGGTATTTGCATGGTAGAGTGTTGTCCCGTCGTACTTCTGGTTGATCTCCTCGCCCCAGCGATCTCCCTTCTTAACGTGCTCTCCATCTGGGGGCCCCTCAATAGGTGGAGGTGACCTCCCTTCTTCTGCTTGAAAGGACCTGGGAAGGGTTCCCTGAGGACTAGATATCTCTACATAACCAGCAAAAATAAATCTCCCTCAACATCCTCAGTTGGCAGATAGTAATCCTCTTCTGCTGCCAGCCTCTCTTTGGGGGCCTGAGGAATCGGACTGTTAATAACAGATGTCAATAGTGAACGATGCGCCTGCTTTTTAACCTGGCTCCTGTTTGAGCTAGGTGCAATCGTATAAATGGATCCCCTGGGCTTAGGGGCCCTAATTCCCTTTCTCCCTCAAATGCCACTTGTAGCCTATTTTGGTGTTCCAACATCCATGGCTGGACAGTTCCAGCAACAGCCACTTTCACTCTACCCAGCAGGAATTCCATGGGTAACCGAGGCACCTGTCCAAACATTAAGAAGTAGGGTGATTCTCCCGTTGACTGGTGGGCAGTAGTATTGTAGAAAGACACTACCTGGGGGAGACACGATGGCCACTCGCCTTTCATAGACACAGGATATGTCTGCAGCAAGTTGTGTAGTGTACAGCTGAACCTCACATTGGCCATTTCCCTCTGGATGACTTGGAGTCGTCCAGGACAATTCTACCTGTTACGTCCCCTATCACACAATCTAGGGGTACTAAAGGGAATGCAACAGAAAGATGTTTGGAGTTGTGCGTGTATGGGTCAACCCTGTGAAAACAAAACCAACAAGAATTTGCAACCCAAACATAAAAGCCATCAAAACACAAATATTTGAGAGGGTTATTTATCCTCAAATAAAAGAAAGTTCAAAACTCAACTCAAACAAAACAAACCATGCCAAATGCTAAATAACATTGACCAAGGTAAATAAATAAACAACTTACTTTACTATGAACACAAAAGAAAATAGAGAATGTACTTTGTACCCGTCTCTCTAATCTAACCTAACAATAAACTAAAAACAAAGAAATGGTTACAATTAAACAGGAAATAAAGTAAATCAGTCAATAAACAATGCAAAGGTTAAAGCTCAACATCAAGTTTGGCTAGATGATCTTCCCAAGAATTGGAATATACCATTACATTATCCAAATAAACCTCACATTCTGATATTCCATACAGTACTCTATTCATAAGGCACCAGAAGGTAGATAGAGCATTTCACATTCCGAATGCCATAACAGAATACTGCAGGAAATGAATCAGGGGTCACAAATGCAGAGATCTCTAGAGCCCAAGATGTTAAAGGGACTTGCCAGTAGCCCTTAAACAAGTCTAACTTGGTGACATTACGTACACAGCCAACTCTGTCTACACAGTCCTCCATCCTAGGAAGTGGGAATGAATCTGGTTTAGTTACTGCATTAATCTTTTGAAAGTCAGTACAAAATCTATAGGTGGAATTAGATTTAGGAACCAGTTGCAAGGCGAACTCCATGGACTTTGGCTAGGTTTGGCTACATTGTGGTCAAGTAGATGCTGCGCTTCAGACTTCCTAAGGCCATGTTTCTTTGGATTGACATGGTAGGGATGTTGCTTAATCAGTGGACTTTCTCCCACATCAATATCATAGCAGATCACTGAGGTTTGTGACGGCAGATCTGTAAACAGACTGGGATATTTACTAATTAAGGTAGACACAGCTTCAGACTGACTTGGAGACAACCTGCTCACTTCTGGAGTCAGCCTCAAGAGGCCGCTTGAGGAACTGTAGTTCAGTCACTTCCTGTTACGTTTCGAGAGGCGAGCAGGTTTCCCATTGGGTCAGTGTCCAACACAGGTTGCAGTGAGAGCCTTCTCTATTTATCCAGCTATATTGGACCCTCTAGGAACCTTTGATTTTAACAAATACAGCATCAAGTGTAGTTAAAGTCTTAATAAATAAATTGAGAGCATTAAAGAGGTTAAAGAATTCAAGCATCTTTGCGATGAATTTCAATTTGGTATATCAGCATACAGGTGGTGTGTATTTATAATGTATTTACACTATTCAGAAAGCTACCATTTCTGTTAAATATTTTGTGCTTATACAATGATTTGACTGATTAAATAAAAAAAATTGAGTGTTTAATATATTTTATCCAGTATGCCCTAAAGAATGCCTTTTTTTCTACAACCAAGCAGAGAATTATTTGAGGTTTAAAATATGTATTACTAAAATCATAATTAGTTAACATCATGCTCATTTTGCCAGATTGTATTTACAGCTTTTTTTTCTACCGATACAGTTATTAAATTTCAATTTGTACAGCCAGCGGCAGACCTTATCCATCCATTTTCATGTTGGCTTTTTCCCTTTCGGGGTCGTCACAGCGGAATGAACCACCAACTCCTCTGGCACATGTTTTATGTGGCGGATGCCCTTCCAGCCGCAACCCATCGCTGGGAAACATTCACACACTCATTCACACTTTAACACTATGGACAAACGTTCTTACTCAATTCACTTATACCGCATGTCTTTGGACTTGTGGGGAAACCAGAGCACCCGGAGAAAACCCACACAATTACGGGGAGAACATGTAAACTCCACACAGAAATGCCAACCAACTCAGCCGAGGCTCGAACCAGCGACCTTCTTGCTGTGAGACAACCGTGCTACCCACTGCGCCACGGTGACAACATAGTTGTACAACAAAATGAAAAAAAGCTGTTTTAAATGTACAGTAATATCTGTTTCAAATAAGAAAAACAAAAATCACACTGTTAACATTTTTATGTTAGTGTTTAGGGTTTTTTTTTATTTATAAAAAAAATGGTAAAAGTAAGATCTATGGATGTCTCATGCTGTTCCTTCCTGTTCCTCTCCCATACTATTAAAACACTGGAACTGTACATCACATTCAAACTATCGGTCTGTTTCATTCATGATCATATTTGGACTCTCCTGCTGTTCATCTGCTTGTCTATGAAAACAGAATCTGCATTTCGAGTTTAGATAGTGTGTTTCTAAAATAGACTCTCATTGATGTGCATTTCATCTGGAGGAATAATAAAAGAGAAACATCTCACTGATCATATCAGATCTCTAATGGTGCATGAATTTCATTACAGAGATGCAGCACTCCCACATAGATCGTATGGCAGAATACTGAGAATCTCTATTGTACTTTCATCCAAGCACTATTTGCTTTCATGTGGACCCTGGGATGAGGTTGGTTTTATTGATTTGCTTTCACACTGTCTCTCAGATGAAGGCAAATGTTTTCTTGATGGGATGAATGAGGAATAAATCACAAAACAATCACCAATGTTGAAACACTTGTAGCTTTCAAAAATATTACTGAATGTAGCTCCGCTGTTCCATGAAGCTTATTTGATAAAACTTTACCTAGAAAATGGGACCACCACCAGACTCAATGAAAGCGTGCAAATGAAAGGAAAGGGAACTGTGGCCCAAGACTATTTAATAACTATTTAAGAGCTCCTATTATGCACTTTTTTTAATAAGCTGTAATATTAAAGGTTATGGACTGACCTTTTTAGAAATGAACATTTATAAGGAAATAATGATTTGTCATTGTCATTTAGAATAACCTACAATTATATAGAACCCTTTCCGGACCATGTGCTGAAACTTGTGAAATCCTTGTAATCCCACCTTTTGTCTGATACTATACTTATATCTGAAAGATTGTTTTTCAACATATTGAAAACTGCTCAAACTGATCTCTGACACAATCGATGACATCTAAAGCCCTTTATTAGACTGGGTGAGCTCGTTACATTTGTTATGCTCGCACTTACACCCTGTTTGAACTCAACAGGCTGTTGTCACAGCTTTTCCTGAAGCAGTTTCCTTTTTTGAAAGCATCTTCTTTCCCAGGAAAAGTCATTAAATATTTGAATCGCTTTACCTTTAATTCTAAATAATAGGAAGTTCTGACATAGCAAAATAATTTTGTGTAGTTTCATGTTTACGTGTACTGCCTGTTTTTGTCTCGTCACTTCTTGAGTGCTTTTCAAGCTAGCTAGCGACTAAGCAAAAGATTGTGTGAACCATTGACTATGACATGGACGCACCAAGACTGATGTCACTTATAGTTTTCAGTTAAAACTTACAGTTTGGTTGATCGTAAATGATTAGTAGCACCCAAAGGTTGATTGAGTAGCCTTGCCTTAATTGTGCAAAATTTAAATCTTAATAAAAATCTTTAACAAAACAGTAATTTAATTTAATTAAACCCCTCAGAATTGTCATGAAGGTCAGACTTGTGTAGGGTTGGGTACCAAGTCTTAGCTAGGTAACCAGATCTAATGCTAATGGTAGTAACCGGAACAAATAATACTACATAGAACCTTCTAGACAATAGACAGTTCTAGACAGTTCTAGACAATATGTTGCTGTGTTTTTGCACCCTCTGATGTTCACTGTAATCAGCAAGCGGCATACATACAGAGCAAGAAACCTGGTCAGGTCAGAATGCAGAACACGAAACATTCTTAAGTGTTTCTATATTTGACAAGAAAAGACACCGAAATATCCTAGTGAACCAAATATTTTCCCCTTTGGTCACACTAAATGCAGGCACACTAATAAATCTTAATGACGCATTTGTCGACACATGGAATTTATATAAAGCATGTATTGTTTGACGGTCTCCATGACCCTTTGTCAAGCACATCATCATCTACCGTGCCTATGCCAAGCCAAAGCGATGGAGCTCCAAGCTCAGCAAGATTGGAGGACATCGTGGACATTGTGGATGACAATAACAGCATTTTTTTTTTCAAGTGAGTCTTTAAAATACTTATGGCATATCTTGCTTATAAAAAAAGGCATATCTTGCTCTTTAAAAAAAAGTCTTCTTTTTTGCTCGAACACAATTGGAGCGGTAAGAAGACATATTTTGAAAGAGGAAGCAAGTATGGTAATCTTTCTAAACTAGTAAACTTCATGTGTGAATTTAGTAAGTTAATTTCTTCAATTTACTTTTTCATTGCTAATATTTTCATTGTTTTCTTATACAGTACAGTGTCAATAAAAAGAAAATACTTCATAAAAACGTCTGAACTTTAGGTGACAGTCTGCTCCTTTTCCCGCTGCTCCCGTGGCATCACAGACATTTTCATTAAGCTCCATCAGTATATGAAAAAAAAAATTATTTTTAGTTGGTCTGATTTTAAAAAGTTAAGTAGGAAAAATTAACAAATGTTTTTAATGACAGGACACCAAAAAAAAACCTTCTTAATTCATGTTCCAAGATTTCATTAACTGTACCTCGATCATCAAGGCTAGGCTCAAGCCATACCAACTATTTTTTTTTATCATTTTGATAGACTTTTCAATTCAGAGTATGATATGGCACAACTTGCGTATATTGCATACTTTTTAACCATAAAATCCATGTAATGTACTAGGCTTTACATAAGCAATAAGTTTAGACATTTTCAAAGATTCACAAAATAATTACAGGTTGCAGGTAAATTACTTAATCAGCATGCCATTTGACTGAAAGTTCTCGTGGTAATTTATACAACATTAAAGGGATATTCATCATGTCTGGTTTGGGATAAAATACCCCATTATTATAAGGTGAAAGGACCACCCTCATTACACTTTTAAAATTGTCATATCTTCTGATGAATTATTTAAAATACTTACAAAAATCCTTTTGAATCCCTGCCCTCGTAAGGAAATCCCCATGGATGCTCAATCCCAGAGAGCGTTTCTCATCACTGACTGTAAATATGATGGAGGCTGTTCAGTGTTTACATTGGATACCTGCTGCTGGTATGATTATAACTACAGCATAGTGTAAGTCTTCTGTGGCAGAGGACTGGGTGCCAGCCATGCAGTTTGCGGCTAGATCACCACTATTCTATAAGACAGGCAACACTGTATTTTTGTCTCACTGTATTGTTTTCAGTGTCTGAAAAATGCATACAAGAAAAAAAAACTATGTAACTACTAGCTGAAGTGTTCCTCTGCTCTAGTAAGAAAATGTATGTTATCATCATAGCACATCCATAAATGTTTGAGATTTAGGGAGCTATTTTATCAGAATAAACTACGCAGTAGAGGCCCCGCTGGTCTCTTAATGCCTAGGGCCCAATAGTTTCTAACAACGGCTCTGACTGCAATGCATAGATAAATTTGCTTTCAACTAGTGATATTAGGAGATGTTAGGAGGCTTCAAAGCATGTGCCGTCTAATGAATAGGCATTTCTGTGAAGCGCATATAGAGGCTTGTTTCATTTGGGGGAGGAGCCAAAATGATGACGACCGAAGCCTCGCTGGCAGGCTGTACCACATGACTGCTTTAAAAAGCAGTTTGGATTTTGCAGCAAGGTTTTACAGACCTCTCAGGCTATGTTCAAAATGCCTGTTTGTTGGTGTTAGTTGAGTTTGGACAGCGTTTAAATTGTTAGCAAATAGTTTAGGGAATAAAGAGATTGAGGAAAGTGATGAGAGATTATAAAATAAATGAAATGAAAACAAATTTCTCGTACATCATAGTCTGTGCTTTCTTGAACCAATATTCCCAAGTAGTCCAATGCCTCATGAGACTTCATCTCACCATTACTACTTTCAACATCTGATTCCACCAGTTTATAAGGGGTCCATTTAATCTGACAAAAAGAGGAGATTTAATCTCCAGATTTAAATTCATGGTCAACACGGACTGTCATATCAGCCGATACTTCAATACTTTGAACTAGTGATGCTCCCTCTGACAACGAGGCTTGTGTTGAACTTGATTGGTTTGCTACAGCGAAGCACTGGAACCATTGCTTTCATAGCAAGTCAGCTGACTGCTTCGAGTCGCGGGGTGGAGCTTTGAAACTTTAGCACATACTCTGTGCCACTATGAGTCTAGTACCACAGATTCTATGCACCACTTATAGAGTTTGCGATTATTGCTGATGTTACAAAGAATGTCTTGTTTTTCTAGAGTTGTTTGTTGTGTGCATGTTCTTGTCCCATCTGTTTCCCAATCCAGGTTCCACCCATTCACTCTCACCACCGCTCCAGTCTCTCTGTAATACGTCGTGAAGGATGTCAATCACCATTACTTTGATGATGTCACAACATCACCACCCAGTCCGGACGCTCCAAAACGACCTAATTTGGATAAAGGTCTCCACACACCACCATTGATCAGCTCTGATGAAGATCCTAGCCTGTTGTGCGGTTTGAAGCCGAGTTGTGTACTTTTGTATAAATAGGGTTGTTGTCACGCTGCCAGTTGTTTTGACTACTCTGGTTCTCCAGAAACATTGGCTTGGTCTGTTTTTCTAAACCTCTGAAGGGAGAGAAAGATAGATAGTGATATACATTCTGGGACATTACACGTAGGTAAACCTTTTGTTAGTACACTAGATAGGTGATGAGCGCACTTGTAATTAAGATTAGAGTAGATTAGAAGTTAAGTACTTGCCTGATATTTATGTTTATACTTTTGCTAGTTTAAAGATATTATTTTCCTGGGGATATTGCAGGGAACCGGCGCCATCAAGGGGAGGGACTCTCTCTTCAGGTTGGTTGGGTTTATGTTTGATCTGTTCTTGTTTGTCTGTACACTAGTCTGTTGTTTGTAAATAGTTGTAAATAAATCATCACTCTGTTTAGTCATTTGTTGTGCTGTTGTCTCTTTTGGTTTCTCCACTCCGTTAAACGTTTTTTCTTTGCAAAATAAATGTTACAGAGTCATTTCCCATCTTAAAAGAAACGTAACATTTTTGGGGGCTCGTCCGGGAGTTTCATTTTACAAACCAAAAATCCAAAACGAGTTAAGATTCTGAAGTTTTGCAAAGATTTCCAAACTGTTTTCAGAGTGGTTGAGTCCGAAAGTTGAATTGTGTTTGGCAGCGTTGGGCGTGGCAGTTTGCTTGTGACTGTTACTTGCAGTGATTAGGATGGATGTATTTAACTTGGAAGAGTTTGCAGACAATCCTACCATGGATCAAATTGTTGAGTGTAAAAAGGATTGCTTCACACTTTAAGCTCAAT
Organism: Danionella dracula; assembly: GCA_900490495.1. Lineage (NCBI taxonomy): Eukaryota > Metazoa > Chordata > Actinopteri > Cypriniformes > Danionidae > Danionella > Danionella dracula. The sequence continues at coordinate 800,391 of UELW01000456.1, forward strand.
GTGAATCGGCAAAGTTGTAAAGCAGACTTAAGGGCAGCTATTGTGCAGGAACTGGTTGTCTTAGAGATTCTTCCACAGCCGAGTGCTGAGGTGAAAGACAACCCGGATGATGATGTGGCAGGTACTCCACTCTCACGAAGAGAGAGTGTAGCGAGTAAAAGGGGCAATGGGTTCATCAACTTTGAGATGAAAGCTGACACTGATGAGGAAGGGGCGCAAAGTCCTGCGTCTTCGCACAGGTCTCCTGTCCGTGAGGATTTAGTCTAAAGCTACGGGTCGCTCGCTTGCAGATTGAGGCTCAGCAAAAAGCTGATGCCCGCGAAGCTGAGTTGAAGCTACGGCTGCAGATCCGAAAGCTTGAGTTGGACATGGAGAAGGAGATAAGATTGAAGCAGCTTGAATTGAAAGCAGCGAGGAGCGCTATGTCTTCTGTCTCAAACCCAGTACTGCCTGTTACTCAGAGTACCGTCTCTCCACAACCATCTAGTACTCTGCAAAATTTTGATATTAGGAAATACATTGTGTTGGTTCCTCAAATTAGAGAAGCTGAGATAGATTCTTATTTCAACGCTTTTGAACGTATTGCTACTGCTTTTGCCTGGCCTAGAGATGTGTGGTCTCTTTTGCTTCAATGCAAGTTAGTAGGGAAAGTGCAAGAAGTATGTGCGTCCTTAACTTTAGAAGATAGTCTGAAATATGAATGTTTAAAAAGTGCTATTCTTCGTGCTTATGAACTTGTTCCAGAAGCATACCGACAGAAGTTTCTTAATCATAAGAAAAGCGCAGATCAAACTTTTGTTGAAAGCGCAAGAGAAAAAGGACTTCTATTTGATAAATGGTGTAGCGCCAGCAAGGTACATGATATTGACTCCCTGAGAGAGTTAATGTTGCTGGAGGAGTTTAAAAGAGGATTACCAGAGAAATTGGTAATTCATTTGAATGAACAGAAAGTGTCGTCGCTGAGTCATGCTGCTGTTCTTGCAGATGAATTTGTTTTGACTCACAAGAATGTTTTTACTCCATCCCACCTGACTAGTTCACATACTATAGGTCCAAACCCAGTTTCTAGACCCAAAGCTTCTTCACCACGTTTACGTGAAGACAGAGAATGCTTTTACTGTCACAAACGAGGTCATTTAATTTCGGATTGTTTGGCTTTGAAAAACAAACCAAAGAGTGTTGGGTTTGTGAAAACTCTGAACAAAACTTAAAGGAAAATGAAGTTGATGTGAGTTACCATCCATTCACCTTGAAGGGGTTCATTTCAGTGACTGGAAAGCCTGAGAAGCAGGTTGAGATTAACATTTTGCGTGACACTGGGTCACAACAGTCATTTTTGCGGAGTGACAAAATAACATTGCCAGAAGAATCCTACTGTGGATCTAGTGTACTTATTCAAGGTATTGATATGACTATTAGTAAAGCTCCGTTATATATGATACATTTAGAGAGTGAATTCTGTTCAGGATTGGTTAAGGTAGCTGTACGTTCAGTTCTACCTGTCAAGGGAATTGATTTTATAATGGGCAATGATCTGGCAGGAGGAAAAGTGATGCCTTTGTTGGAAGTTGTGGAGGACCCACAAGTGTCTGAGGATGTCCCTAAAAACTCTTTTCCCAATGTATTCACTTCCTGTGCTGTTACCCATGCCCACTGGTGTAGTTCCAGAAATCGTTGTGTCAAAGGCTGAGAAGGAAGTCTCGACTTAGTCAAGTAAGCTATTGAACAAGGAACATCTCAGATTACCTGTCTCTCGTCAAAGAATCTCTGTTACACAGAAGAAAGATAAGTCAATGCAATCTTTATCTCTGAACGCATCTCAACAGAAAGTGGTTCCCAATTTAAAGAGTGCATACTTTATTGGGAATGACATGTTGATGCATAAGTGGTGTCCAAATGCAGTTTTAGGTTCTGGCAAAAATGCTGTAGCTCAGGTTGTTGTCCCAGCTCTTTACCGTGTTTTACTGTGGATAATCACTATAAAAAGGGTGACAAACCCTGGCCGTTTTGCAGCGTTTTTTTTTTTGTTCTGTCACCTGCTTGTGCGCGCGCCCATGCGCGCTTCTGATTATTCCCGCAGGTGACTCCAGCTGTCCCCTGATTCGCCAGTTGGGACGCCGATCCCCAACGAGGAGGCGGGCCACTTCAGCTCGTTTGCGAATCAGTGGCGGCAGCTGGAGTTGAAAAGGAACGCGCCGACACCTGTTTAGCAGCGAGGGCTCTGCGGAGTCCTTTAGGTCACGCGGTGTGGAGAGAGTGGCTCCACTCGGTTGCCACCCGTTTTGTTTTTTTGTGCTCCCTGTTTGTTTGCTTCCGTTTGTTGCCATTTGAGTTCAATCCTGTTTCCTACCTGGTCTCAGAGACAGCTTAGAATGTCACGTGACATACATTCTGCACGTAGGATTATTTCTGTTATACACACTAGTTTAGCGGTGTGCGCCAAGTTTGTTTATTGTATAACTTTCTAGTTAGTGTAGATTAGTTCTAGCTTTTTGTGTTATTTAGTTAGCTTAGAATTGTCTGCACTTTCTAGTAAGTTTATGTTTTTTTTTTACCTGGCGTCCCTTAGTCTCTGCCCCTGGAGTGTGTGTATTTGTATTTGATTTATTTTACCATTGGTAACACCTGTTCTGTTAATTAATGCACATTTGATTTGTCAAGTTATTGTTTGTGTCCTGTTGTTCCCGTTTTCATTTCTGCTCCTCTACCTTTTTGTTGCACCCCGACCCTAGATAACACCACCATTTTGGGGTCGTAACACTGATTATTAAATAATGAAGCCATCAAATAAGTATTTATAATAAATAAAATATTTTGACATGTTGCCACAGAATAAGGTAAAATATTAAATATTATTGGCGTTACGGTCAGTGCTGTTCAAGAGGTGCATTTATTTCTTTATGCAAAGGTAGGGTGAATATTAAGGCAAATAAATGTGGGATTATGTCAATAAAAGTGCAGTTACAAAAATAAAGAATTAATCGTCAGTGTTGTGAACTGTATGAACAAAAGCAGGTTTGGTTGTTTCAGCAGCAGCAAGATATGCATGATAAGAAAGTTGTTTCATAAAGGAGAAATTTTTAAAAAATATAAAAAAATTTATAAAAATATTAAAAACACCTGAGTTAGAAAAGCACACATTACAGTGCTCCAAGCTTAATGCCAAATACATCATTTTTAACACACACAAAAAGGCAATACTTTAATCCTACTGCCCAATACATTATTCTGAAGACATCTAACCTATTAGATCTTCATGTCGGCTTTATTCCCTTTTGGGGTCCCCACAGTGGAATGAACCGCCAACTCACTGACATATGTTTTACGCAGTGGATGCCCTTTCACAAACATTCACACAAACATTCACACTTTAACACTATGGCAATTGTTCTTATTCATGTCTTTGGACTTGTGGGGAAACCGGAGCACCCGGAGAAAACCCACACGATCACGGGGAGAACATGCAAACTCCACACAGAAATACCACCTGCCCCAGTCGGGCCTAGAACCAGCGACCTTCTTGCTGTGAGACGACCGTGCTACCCACTGCGCCACCTTGACGCACACCCTATTAGATCTGTAATTTGAAATCATTTCAGAGCAGGACAATTAAAAAAATGTATTGTTTTATTAAGTAATCGATTAAATTGTCAGCATATATGCTACAACAACAAAGAAAATGCAGTTTTATTGGCCATTCATTTAAGTAATTTTCACAACTTACGTTCAGAAAATGAACTACAGTGAAAGGCATACGATTAGTGATGCTTCGTTTGGCTGCACATTGACAAGAAAATCCACTAGATATTGCCAGTGAGTAAACTGAATCAACCGTCGAGTAATGAACCTTTTTTTTGAACCAGTGCTTTAATAGGGTTCAAAGCTTCATAAAGCCTCGTTTTGTCATCACTACCTTGAACATTGTACTTCCTTTTCTAATATTTCATGAAAGTTATGACAGCTGAATTGCTTTTAGTCTAATAAACTGCTTTACTTCTGTTACATATAAACCTTATTGGACTAAATTTGGTTACACATCAGTAGAGCAGTGATGGCAGTGTTGTTTGGACTGGAATCAGAAAAGGCCCTGCCCTGCAATAACACATTTTACACATACAGGGCATTTACTGATGTTTTTAGGCATTCATATCACATTTCTTTCTTTTTGTCTGTTGGCACATTAACAAACAACATTGGTTTGTAGTTAACAGTATTAAATCAGTAATCAATTTTTTTTTCTCATTTTCAGTTTACATGAGGTTCACTAGTTGCTATTTTAAAGTTTACATTTACCAATGATTTTATTTAAAAAATAAAGCACAAATGTGTTAATTGTTTAATGTTTAACATGTTTTTGTATTTCTGCAAGACACCACAAAATGAGTGATTAAAAATAGTACATTTACATTAAAAAAGTAATATAAATGAACTGTTTCTGAAAATCTCTCTCACTCTCTCTCTCTTTCTGTAATTTAGGCACATGAACATTGTATTTATTCTATGTTGATCTATTAGCTCTACAGGTGTTCTCATTAAGCATTTTCCAAGAGTTTTATCATTAAGTGTTCTGTTGAGTTGTTATATTAGCAAAGAGCAGCATAAACTCCAGCTGTAAAGTATATCAAACTTGCTTAAATTGTGAAAATCTTTCTCTATTCCAACTGCAGATTTGCCAATATATAAACTTTTAAGCTAATTTCTTATTAATTTTTGAGCTAACATCTTCTTGCCATAAAGACAGGTTGTGCACCAATGCACCATGCATGTGAGAAGCTTCAAGTCCAATAAATAACCCCAAAGAACCAGTTCTCGGCCAATGATCCTGCCTCAGTGTGGAAGCCCTGAAGACCATCACCAACAACAGGACACGTTCTCCCTCCTCTATGGGCAATCAAACTTTTGTGAACAAGCTCAAAGAATTTTACAGCAGATATAAAACTCACAGTATGGAAACCCCAACCCGCTCTGACGTCTCTGATCCACCAGGGCAAACATAAACAACTGAATTGTGAGTGGATAACCAGCTTCCTGACTGGTAGACAACAGCTGGTGAGGATGGGGAAATGTACTTCCAATACCCGGGCCATCAGCACTGCCCCCGGGGGTTGCCTCCGCTCTACTCTTCTCCCTCTACACTAATGACTGCGTGTCCACACAAAACTGTGTAAAATGATCTGAAACGTTGCAGAAAGTGTGGCTACCCAGTAGAGGGCAGCAGACTCTTCACCCATTGAGGTTAAATCAACCATTCAGAAGCTTCTTTCTCAGAGCTGAGACGTGGACACACCCTGAACCACTTAAAAAAAAGCATGGTTACTAAATAACGTATACATGTGGACAGGGCCTGAGTAGAGCACCCACATTGACTTCAAAGGCTGTACTTCCTGCACCAGCTGGAGAAGGTCAACGTCCCACAGATGCTGCTGACCCAGTTCACCAGGCAACCAGCTCTTACCCTCTGGCCGGAGCAAACACAGCTTTTTCCCTCAGGCCATTCAGTCCATGAACCCATACATTTCCCCACCAACACGCTTAAATATTTCCATTAAATATTGCAATAAGCAATGGGACTCTTAGCTTGATATGGACTCCTTGCACATTTCCAGTTCCTTCATATTCTGTTGTTCTATTGCTGCACTTTACTCTTACTTATCTTATGATTTATCCTGCACATTACCTACAAAGCACATTTTTAAGCACCTTGGACTTCTGATACAGTTATAGTTCTTTTAGTTTATATTTTTACTACCTTCACTCATCATACACTTTATTTTGTTTTTTTTTTTACTTTAGCAATATACTATTGTCTTTTATCTTCTGGATGGATGCCAAAAAGAAAGCGTGAATAATCACACAACAAAATAAACCCCTTCTGAACATTTACTGAATGATTAGCGTGCTGAAAAGCTCAAAAAGATATTGGAGTTGCTCTGGCCCAGCGCAGATGGGATGCAACCCAAACCAAAACAGTAAATGACACATAATTATTCATTTATTCTTATCCTATAACAATACTTTTATAACCTGTTTTTACTCTTCAACTTTATTGTCATTTAATGCAAAATGTCATTTAATGTACCAACCCTGGAGAGTACCCCCGTTCCACAACAAACTCCTTGTGTGTGTGCACATACACACTTGGCAACAATCATCTTTCGGATTCTGATTCAAAGTATATATCACTGTGCAAGAGCAGTGTCAATGGACTTTCAAAAAATATGTATTTTGCCTGCAAACCCAAAATTAAAATAGATGTGAGATTGAATGGGGCCCAGCATTATAACAGCATGCACTCTTGGGACTGCTGCAGCATTGCTTTATATTAACAGCCTTGCACCTGCTTCTGCTGCTGCTGCCATTGAATTTGTAATGGCAAACATTTCCAAAATTTTAGTAAATTTTGCAGTGTCCACTTGCTCACTGTTGTTCAATTGGTACTGAGGTGCCATTGAATGTGTTGTGATTTGCATAGAACATTCTGTTTTCAAAAATGGGACAAACTGTTACTTAAGATAGTCGAATGCATCTTTATAAATTTGGTCAAGGGCTGGAGGGAGGGGCAATCAACCAATTGGCCACAAATCATGTTTCAGCTACCCTGCCATCAAAGACTGCACTAATAATGTGTTTTGTTGTTGTTGTTTTTTGCTTTATTGTAAAAGCTGGGCCAAAAAATCTGCACAAAACCTGCATGCCCAACGGCCAGTTAAAAGTTTTGCGTACGAAACATATTAATATTAACCTTATGTTAACAAAGGAATAACACTGGGACTGGTACGTCCTTCCAGTTGGACGACTTTGCTAGGCTTCTTCGTTTGAGAAGATGTTTAAAAAAAAGTGGTCTGTAATGTTAACGCTGCAATTTATTAAAATGTTATTTGTCAGTTCTGACAGACATATTTACTAGACCTTAAAAGTGTTATGCAATAACTGTTCATGCATGTTTTATGTTAGATGTGATTTTTGAAAGTGTCTATATCCTTTATGAAAAAAACATTATTAACCCTTAATAGCATTATTAGGATCTGAAATGTTTTAAAGCCATTCTTTTCATTGTGAACCATTTAGATTTTGTTTTCCTGTTTTCAAACCCAGCAATGTAGTTTACCATGTACCATAATTGTAAGTACAGCTTTAATTTGTTTGTTTGTTTAAATGTAATGTCAAACTTCAGTGAGTCTACTTTTTGTTTTGTTTTTACATATCCGTTCTCTTCAAGCCAGTTAGGTCCTTAGGAAAAGTAAAACGTTTCATATTGGATACAACATGTACATTTATTATTTCATACGCAATTAATTAATTTATGTTAGTAGGTATGTGTTATACCAGTGAAGCAAAACAATAAATGTATAAATACGTCCATATGTCTTGACAATCACAATAAGAAAACATTATATAGCATTAAATTTGCAGTCTAAACCTCCTTTTCTACTCCAAAGAGAAGTAAATTTCTCCTGGTGATTCTTTCCATTTCTTTTCCTGCACAAACACAATAATTATCTGTTGTTAATTTTGGCTGGAACACAAAAGCTCATTTCTCTCGGAATATCAATCTGCGATCATTTATTGCTCCAGAGCTGTAATCGAGTATAATTAAAAAGTGCTCTAAGTGCTGTAATTAATGTCAGCTGTCAAGCGCTAAAAGCTTCAGGGGCTCGAACGACCTTTGAAAAAATAAAAATACAAAACAGAGCAGAGAAATCAGAGTGCGGAATTGTTACATTCAGCATCATCTGCTGTAAACCCACTGCTCCATGATGAAAAGGAACAAGATAGGAATAATTCAGGGTCATATCATGATTATATGCAGCTATTGAGAAATAAAAGAGAAGCTACAACAGTCCACCATGTCTTTGCAAAAAAACTATTTGTGAGGAAACAGATTTTTACTATTCACGAACACTACTTTATTTCTTTCCATTCAAATATGATAATTGTTCAGGGAAAAAAATTTGGAACTAAAAGTACTACTAATAAATAAATAAATAACTGCAGGCAGTAATACCAGAACAAGCATTCAAGACCATCAACTACAGGCCTTAAAGCACATAAAAGCGTTAAGAAGAAGCAGAAAATACTCATGTTCCTCTGGGGTTCAAACCCACACTCAGTCAATCTGAAGATTGATGTCATTTGAACTATGCCATTAACACATTGATTTCTTTTAGTCTTTTTTTTTATATCTGTCGACCAGAAGGTGGTGCTGCACAAGACTACATTTCATGGTTGTTATGTCACATACCAAGTTTGGTACCTTAAAATCTAAAAGCATCACTTTTGCTAAAGTTGTTTTTTGACTTAATAAAAGATATTTGACAGTATCTAAGGTTGACAATAACATTTTTTTAGAATGACACTGAGATTAAGTTGAGATCAGTCTCAAGAGCAAAGGCTTAATATAGCAAGAGTTATTTGCAAACTCCAAATTTGTGTCATATCTATATGCAGTGTAATAATCACATAGTATGATTATGATGTCACATACCAAGTTTGGTATCTTAAAGTGAAGCTTAGATATAGCCCTATGACCCAACTGGTGAATAAGTGTCCATCTTTGATTACAAGTTGTTCGAATAAAGATGACACATCAAAATGATCTTCTAAACTTTAGTCTAAAGCAGTGGTTCTCAAACTTTTTTTCATCAAGTACCACCTCTGTAAAAATGTGGGGCTCCAAGTACCATGATAATGACCAACAGTAAAATACACAAGTGAAGTTCAATACTACATTTTATATATTTATAATGATACAAAAATATTTGTTATGCTAAATACTGTACATCCTGAATGTTAAGAATATACTGGGTCTGAAGTGTATAATTTAAGTGTAAGCAAAATGTGTAAATATAGACATATAGGTAATCTATGTTTACTAAGTTTTCATTAAAACATCACTGTCTCTTGCAGTCTTTCTTTTTACATATTTCTTCTGCTCTGGAGATATTTTTTTCTGCTAGTAAGGGCAAGTAATGGTGAGGTAAAGGCATTTTAAAAAGGCATACATATATTTTAGTCAGTTCTGCATTTATTGTTTTATCACACCAGATGGAAGCATATCTGGAACAAGAATGCTCATGGACAATATACTTTTCTCTCTCCGCTATCAGTCTGAAAGACACAAAAGCCATCCAATTTCTCACACCACTAAGACCTTCGTCACCCACCCTGCAGACATCACCACTGAATGAGCATTATCTGACCTCCACTAGACATGATGAGGATCAACATTTGGATAACATGCAAAGCCACCAGGACATCTCAGGGGCCACACCACCACCGAATGATGATAGCCACACCATCTCAAAGACTACACCTGCACCTAATGAGGATAGCCACACTATCTCAAAGGCTACACCACCACCAAATAAGGACCAGGATAACCCCCTGCACAACAGCCGGAGTCAACAGAGCAACACCCTGGAGGACACAACAACTTTATCCACATCTTCAGCATCCCTCCATCTTGGTTTCCCAGTGCAGCTCAAAAAACTAGTCTCTGCAGGAACCAAGCTGTCCCACTCGTTCACAGCAAGACCCCGATCATTGCCCCAAAAAAGGAGAGCCTGATTAAAATAAACTGCAAGCCACAGACCGCAATAGCTGAACCCACAGAAAACAGGTTAAAAATAGCACTTCTAAACGTTAGGTCAGAAACAAGGCACACCTTGTAAATTATTTCATTTTAACCTTTACCTTTTAACCTGTACATGCTTCCACTGGGCCAAATTATGAGAAGGAACCAGATATCATACCATAGTTATGCTGATGATACACAAATTTATCTAGCTATCTCCCCGAATGACTACAACACTATAAACTCTTAGCAAATGTCTTGATGAGATTAAAAACTGGATGCAAAACAACTTTCTTCAATTAAACAAGGACAAAACTGAAGTCCCAGTAAGAAAACTGGGGCCACATTTTTTACAGAGTTTTTGGTGATGTCACCTCCCTTCCATAGCCACCAAAGTCACTATTGACTCAACATTGCCTTTGGAAATTAATGGGTAAGAGTCCCTTTCTTTTCTAAATACCATTAAAATGTATTGAATCATGTAGGCTTCCTTTGTAAAAGACCAATTGGCAATAGTTAGCATGGCCAGTCATACAAATAATTGGGATGGGTCAGAGGACTTAACCAGCCAATACATACTTAATTATCATGAATTAGTTTAGCCTTGCTCACTTTTGTACAGAAATTTCAATCAAATATCTTCAAATAAAGCAACATATAGGTCCCGTGGTTGCAAGTCATGAATTTGTATACGTTAATTAAGCCACACCCACATTCATACAGAAACTTCAAAGATGTGGTGGTTGTTTTATCTTAACCCTAGTGCACCTTAGATTTAAGGGTCAAGCTTAAAACTAACTGTCTGAAGCTTTAGAAAACTTTAAAGACAAGCTTTCTCAAGCCAACATAAAGTTTCCTTTTTACAAGCTTTGTCATTTTGAATTTCAAACTAGATTTTGGTGTGAGAATCATCTTGGATTTTCTATTCTAACTCTGGTAAATGAATCAATAAAATTCACTATATAAAATGTTACCTTATGGATATTTAACTTTAAGGTACCCAAATGGAGCTAGGAAAACCGACTAAAAATGTATGAAACATGTTTATGTAATGATTAAACAACAACAAATTTGAAGACATCTGCCAGTAATTCAAGAACAGTGGAAAACAATTGGTTATATTTGGTCTGAAGATCCTATCATGAAGACTCAGACACAAACATTCGAGTAGTAAATAGTATCTTTAAACTACTATACATTTCTTTTTTTGCTCCTCCATCTCTTACCACCTCAGAATAAATTACTGTACCTTCAATATAATTTTGGTGTAGAAATCATTCGATCCATATAATTAGATGATCAGGAACAGTTAAAAAAAATCATATTTAAACAAATAATAGGATATAAAGTTATATATTAACTCAACCAGCTGGTGTGATTTATTTACAAATGATTTGTAATACGAACTCAAACTTTCTGATTTCTCCATTGATTCCTCCATTGATTTGAAGTACCAGTTTCTTTGTGGAATCAGAAATCAAAAATGTTATCCATTTATAGTTCTACTGACGAAAGCTGACAAATACTTTAATATATTATACAGTTTCCAGTCTTGGGAGGCTCCAAAACCCTCTGGATTGTAAAACTGAACCAAAATTAAGAAGTCTGGTCAGAGAATGATAGACATGATTAAAAGAAATGACAATTGTTGTGTCAAGAGTCATATATTTTTTTGTGTTCCATCTGAAAATACTCCAGCAGTTTTTTTTACTCTGTATGTCCAGCAGAGCAGTTCTGCAGTGGGTATAAAAGGATGCACATGTACACATCTGATTCTGTTAAATAATCTCAAATTTGGTTGATGCTGAAATGTTACCAGATATAGACATACAGCTGCTATCCCACTCTGTAAACCCTAGGCAGAAAGATCACATTTTATGTAAAACCTCAGGAAATATACAGGTTGAAAGTTTATGTGGCAGAACATTATCAAAACCCAGTATATTCTGCCCTTTGACTGAAAAAGAAAATCCACAGCCCCTGACAGAAACTACTATTAAACAAAGAAGAAACAAAATAAACATTATCTAAAAAAACAACATTTAGTAGCAGATTCTGAAAATGCTTTATTAATGTTTATTTGTACGGTCTTATTTTGAACATTTAAAAATATCAACAATGGAAACCAAATTCAGGAAATGTGTAAATATTTTCTGATATAAAAATACATTTACAGTATTTGTAGTTCTTAACTATACTCTTTATTGTAGCAATTAATTGACATACAATTTAATGAAGACGTTCCTCTAAAAAGGAAAAGCAAGTGTCCAGAGGTGTGGGATTAAATCAGTGCATGGCCAAATCCAGGTTTGATTCAGGTCCACGCGTGTGCAGGTTTAGCCTAAAAAAGTGAAAATGACTTTAATCTGTTAGCTGCCATCAACCTAATAACCATTTCTTTGCTGTTCACATATGTAGATATTTTACAATTAATGTAGTGTATTGAATTAATTACAACATAAATCTCAACATTCCGGAGTGAAATAAGTTTCATTTCTGCCTGAAAGCTTAATCTAGATTTCTTTCTTTCTGATTTTCTTAACAAATACAGCACCTTCACCTCATTGTCATTGTACACATACTAATCATAATCTGAAAGTATTTTATGCTGGAACAAATATTTTAGTTATTATTATTTATAGTGACCTGAGGGCAACATTAAAATGATGGTCTTAGGGTATCATCATGTGATGTTATTATTATTATTTATAATGACCTGAGAACAGCATTGAAATGATGGTCTGAGGGCATCTTGTAATAATAATATTATTTTAATTAATATTATTCATAATAACCTGAGGGCAATTTTGAAATGATGGTCTGAGTGCATCATTATATAATAATAATATTATTTTAATTATTATTATTCATAATAACCTGAGGTGCGCGTGTGTGAGCCTAAATAATTATTTAAACAATATATTGGAGGAATAGTGTCTCTCGGTGATCATATTTTGTGTTTTTACTTAAAGTGTTTAATTCAAAACATTAATGCAAGTTTTTTTGTCATGTATTGTTATTAAAATATATTTGTAAATTTAAATACAATGTCCTAAGTAATATTTACTTAGTGTTCGCCATCTAATCAAATCTCTGCAAAAAAGTGCTGCTTCAGAACGAAGAACATGTATGCATTGATGACCTTTAAAAAGAATGCATATATGTGTGCATGTGTCCTGTTTGGCTCTTCGTCACTGCAGCTGGACTTCCAATGGAGCGTGATATCAACTGCGACACCGGCCTTTTTAGTTAAAGTAATTTTGCTACACCTTCTAACTCTAAAATAGACATTATATTAAAGGAAGTATCAATAAACACTTTGAAAATTGATAATCTTGTTGTTGGCAGATGTTCAATAAACACTTTGTATTTAGTTTCACTAATATTATCATTTATTTGAAAAGCTAAAATTTTGACATTAAATGTAATGATGTGTTTCATGCACACATCTGAGAAGAAACAAAAAAAGTGCAAATTGAAGGGCAATATTTTTTTTGAAAAAATGCAATTAGAAATTTTCTCACAGTTGCTCAGCCTTAGTAAACAAGAATGTGAGGATGGATGGTTGAGGACCCAATAGCGAGGATGAGAATGTTTGTTAAAGTTTACTAAAGATCTTGTAGAAGGCTCAACAAAGGTTGCCCCGAAGGGAATAAACAACAAAGAACACCCCGAGGGGACTAGAATCAGAACAGCTCCGGAAGAGCAGCGAGTCCAGGGGTGAGCTGCAGCAGGCAGAACTCACGCCGACTGTGAGAGGCCGTAGTCGAAGGCAGAGTTGGCTGACGACAAAGAGAAACAAACATGGTGTCTCGCCTTTGTTTCACTGTCCCACTGCTTTTGCCATTGTTCCACTGTTTTACTTGAAATTATTTGCAAAAGAATAGTAACCTGTGTCTGTGTGAGGTTTTCCTCCCTCACACAACATCCATAATCTTTACATACAATACAAAGAAACCCAACCTTTTGACACTATAAAAATTGTTTTTAGATGTTAATTTTTTGGCACAAACCATGAAATCAAAATTGATCTAAAGAAGTAATTAGTTGAAAAGAACAGAGCTTACCTTTCATGTTATTCACATATTTCCGTTCTCATTGTTTTTATTATTATAACATTTTATGTAGCATTACATGTTTTTTTATAATAATGGCATGAAACACATGTACCAGCAATAAAAAATTTTTTACCTGTCCTGTCCTACTTCAAAGCAGCCCCATGAGAAGGGAGGTGCTTCGTATGAGTTGATCAGTTTTGCTCTTTCCAGAGAATTGAAGATATTATATATTGAGTATTGCTCTGGATAGAAGCTCTTAATTTATTTCATTCGCATTCATCACAATAATTACATTAATCAATCATATAAACATACACCAGGACAGGACGGTGTTAATAAAAAGAAAGGGGAAAGAGGAGAGAAGTAATTGAGGGGAAAACAGAGGTAGAGAAGTTTTGGAGGGGGAAAGAGAAGGTGAGAGGTAATTGTGGGGGAAGGAGTCAAGATTCAGTTGAAAAATAAAAATAATATAAATAAGATTAGATACCTATCTTAGCACATCCAAGCAGTTCGCATCTATTTACACATATGCATACAAATATAAATATAAATATAAATAGATACATACTCTATGCACCATAATGATCTATGCACCAAACTGAAAAATAATAATGATAATAATAAGTAAAATTAATAATTATATATATATATATATATATATATATATATATATATATATATATATATATAGTCGCCAATAGCGACTTTTGAACATACACTACTGGCACACAGTTAGCTGGATTAGCTGCAAAGTTAACTTTCATTTCCAGTAAAATGCATGTCTGTGTTTTTATAGACCACCATTTAAATACTAAACAACATCAAATAATTTAAAACTATTTTTATTTGTATTCAACATTTTTATTGTGTAAAAAGCATTTATTGTAAAAGTGTTACTTAATTAAAATAAATTATATACAAAGAGTCAATACAATTTACTGGAAGATTCTAATTAAACTTTACTTAAGAGTGTGTGATTAAATCCACGGGCCATTGTGGTTAGTTTTTACTTTAGAATTCTATTGAAATTTCTAACATTTTCTAAGTTAAAAAAGTTTGCTAACGTTTTTGGAGTAAATGGTACTCCACATTTTAGTACTCAAACAGTGTTAGTTACCCTAAAAATGTACTCAAGTAAATGTAATTGGTTTCTATCCACATCTGAATAGAGGGATATAAACAGTGTTCACTCTTATTGTTATCACTTAACACATTTCCAGACTCAAACATACCATCTCAAAATCAGTTCACCAGCTCACCCGACATTGTAGCTTAACACAGAATCCCAAGCAGTTCCACACGTTTTTTTTTTTACAGTGAGTTTTTGTTAATTATACCACTGAATTTTGCACAATAACATTAGGAACTGTTTTTCAGTCAAAGGAGTTGATCAGGATATATCAGTATATCTGCCCTGGGAAAAGCTCTTTCTAGCAGCAAACAACCCTCACACTCATATTCTATCTTCTTTGTGCTAGTTTATCGACTTGTTCACATTAAGCATAGTTTAGGCATAGTATGGCATTAAGTATGGATGCAAAATTCACAAAAACCCTGCAGTTCAGTCCAGACAGCAAGTATTGTAATGTGTTTTTATTAAATTTTACTCTAATTTTCTCAGGTAAAAAGTTACTCTTTCATAAAGTATTAGCAGTTATTATTTTTTGTTCAGTTTTTTTTGTTTTGTTGTTTTAATATGTTGTTTTAGTTCTTATATAATGTTATTATTTTATATACAGCTTTTGTATGCTTTGTAAAAGTCCTTTAATAGGACAGTTTTGGTGAATTCATGTAAAATGTTTAATCTTCTAAGAATCTACATCTTTAAATTATGAGTAAGGTGGAACATGAAGCTTATAATCAGTCTGAAGAAAATGAAAATGGAGATGAAGTATAAAACGAGAGATGAGTTCTGAATATCCGTCTAATTCTTTATCACAGATGAGATGAGACACTTCACCTGATGGTAAACGCAGCATCTCTAACACACTGAAATCACAGACTCACACACTTCTCATGGTGGAGGAATAAAGCCCCAGATGTAGCTCTTCCACTCTAATCAATCTGCAATCACTTAGCATTGAGGGAAAACTGCAAGAGTCAAAGAGTTTGAATGAAACGAATAAATATAAAGCATACAAAAAAACATCATAAAGTGTGACTCTGGAGTGTGTTCTCATATGTGTTAACAGATCTGTGGAACTGCAATATGTCTCGGCAGGGGTTTGCTCAATACTCACATGATGGCTGAAAACTGCATGGTACATTTCTCAGGCATTTTTTCTATTTCTAAATTACATAGTCTTTTTCATAAACTGTCTCTGGTACAGATTCAACCTACTTTCACATGAAAAAAATCCACATATATACAGTGCTTTAACAAAAAAAAAGGATAATTTTTTTAAACGTTAGATACCGGAACCACTCTGCCGGTAGCTTGCCTAGTGTGCATTAAAATTTCTGTTTTGGATGATGTTACAATAAAAATTACAATCAAGAAGTGAAACATGGTCATAGGGCGATTAGAACCCTGAACTGAGGGGCAACTGAGCTACTAGTCCTACTTTCCGATACCAGCTATATCAGGAGTTAGCATTTATCAAAACGCACATACATTTTGACACGAATGCATTGTGTCAAACAAGTTTAATTACACATATATTGTTTACACTTCCTGTGGCACAGGAAGGCCAGCTATAGCTAAACATAGAGGCTGCACACAACTGCGATGCATTCTTAGGATTTACCCCAGTGATCCCTGAGTGAGGCTTGATCACTGACTGGATATAAAAAATATATCAGTGAGGTGCACTCAGGGGAGGCAGGTGAGGCACCTGTCATCATGGAAATATAAAATAAAAAATAAAGGGTAACATTCTATTCATTGTCTTAATTTATGTTAACTGTTCAAATACTATGAATATGTATTCAGCGCTAAGCCTCAATGTGAATTTCACGGTGCTAGCTTGCTATGCAGTGGGAACATTTTGGTCTCCCTCTACATGTCACTATTAAAATACTCTTAAAATGTTACTACATTAATTACAATTAATTGAAAAAAACATCATTGTATAAAAAGATAACAACCTTCAAAAAAACCTCACGACAAAGGACATAGAACTTGTAGACAGTTTTTCAAAACTAAATCAACTAGCTAATCAAAATCTCCAGTTGCGCAAAACCATGTACAACATCCTAAATAAATTGCAAATAAGTATTTGACACGTCAGCATTTGTATCAGTAAGGGGATTTCTAAGTGGGCTATTGACAAAATTTACACCAGATGTAGTTATCAAGCCAAATATTGAATTCATACAAATAAATCAGAACATTTAAGTATACAGGTTGAGTCATGATAAATAAAGTGAAATGGAACACGGAAGGTGGCTTGCGCTCTCCAAGTCAGTGGAGTGCTCCTGCATCAGGTGGAGGAGTTTAAGTATCTCGGGGTCCTGTTCACGAGTGAGGGGAGGATGGAGCGTGAGATCGACAGGTGGATCGGTGCAGCATCTGCAGTGATGCGGTCGCTGTATCGGTCTGTTGTGATGAAAAGGGAGCTGAGCCAAAAGGCGAAGCTTTAGATTTACCGGTCAATCTACGTCCCTACTCTCACCTATGGTCATGAGCTCTGGGTCATGACCAAAAGGACAAGATCCCGGATACAAGCGGCCGAAATGAGCTTCCTCCGTCGGGTGGCTGGGCGCTCCCTTAGAGATAGGGTGAGAAGCTCCGTCACCCAGGGGGAGCTTGGAGTAGAGCCTCTGCTCCTCCACATCGAGAGGAGTCAGCTGAGGTGCCTTGGGCATCTGTTCCGGATGCCTCCTGGACGCCTCCCAGGGGAGGTGTTCCGGGCACGTCCCGCTGGGAGGAGGCCCCGGGGAAGACCCAGGACGCGCTGGAGGGACTATGTCTCCCAGCTGGCATGGGCATCCCTCCCGGGGAGCTGGAAGAAGTGTCTGTGGAGAGGGAAGTCTGAGCATCCCTGCTTAGACTGCTGCCCCCGCGACCCGGCCCCGGATAAGCGGGAGAAGACGAGACGAGACACGGAATAAGTATTGAACACACTTTATTTAATACTTTGCAGAATAGCCTTTGTTGGTGATTACAGCTAATAGATGCCTCTTGTATGAAGAGACCAGTCGTCTGCATTGCTCAGGAGGGATTTTGGCCCATTCTTCCACACCAACGGTCTCTAAATCTTGAAGGTTCTTTGGACCTTAATGAACTTTGATCTTCAGTTCTCTCCAAAGATTTTCTATGGGATTTAGGTCAGGTCTTTCTTTGAAACCACTTCATTGTTTTCTTTGACTTGTGTTTGAGATAATTTTCTTGCTGAAATGTCCACCCTCTTTTAATTTTCAGCTTTCTGGTAGATGGGAGCAGATTTTTATCAGACTGTCCCGGTACATTTCTCCATTCATCCTGCCTTCATCAATATCAAGTCTGCCAGTACCCCTTGCTGAAAAGCAGCCCCAAACCATAATGCTTCCACCCCCAAACTGAACTGTTGGTATAGTGTTCTTGGAGTGGTGAACAGTGCCATTTCTTCTCTAAACATGGTGTGTAGAATGACTACCAAAAAGTTCAATTTTGCTTTCATATGACCATACTTTAGTCTCCCAATAATCCACAAGCTTGTACAATTGTACAAATGTTGTTTTGCACACTTTAACCAAGCTTCCTCATGCTTTTTGTTCAGCAATGGAGTCTTGCATGGTGAGTGTGCTAGGATGCCATGGCAGTTCAGTGCATTGCTTATGGCTTTCTTTGAAACAACAGTACCTGATGATACAAGGTCTTCCTGATTCTTGGCTCTTGGAGAACTCTACTGATTATTCTTTGGACTCCTCAGACAGGGATCTTACGTGGAGCACCTGATCGTGGCCGGTTTATGTTGAACTGATGCTTTTTCCATTTCCCGAAAATGGCCCCCGTAGTGCTCACAGGAACATTCAGCATTCTGGAAATGAGCTCCATAACCATTCCCATTAAATTACTTTTCAACAATAAATTCACAAAGATCTTGAGAGAGTTCTTTGCTTTTACCCATCATGAAGTCTTTCCTGTGTGCACCCTGGGTAATGAGAAGCCTTTATAGGCCATCAATTAGGGTTAAAGCAGCTAATATCAATTAGTACTGATATAATGTAGCACTAACTGGAAGTAACTGAAAGTTCCTACCTCAAGATCAGATCATGACAGCTGTCCATTTTCTTCTTGTGTTTTTGTCATTCATTATCCCAATCTGTGTGCTCCAGTCAGGGACTTTTGCAGACTGGTGTATGGACTTCACTCTCTGTATATGCCTGGTGCATATTGTCAAGCTGAATGCATCCCATAACATTGGATGTTATTTGCAATTCAGTTTATTTTTATTAAATAAATTAATTAATTGATGCAAAAATAACATTTTATTCTATTGTATCAATGTCATGTTGGTAGACAAGGAAGACTGATATGATCTCTTTTCTCAAGGTTTATTCACAGGTACCAAAGTAACACACCAGCAGTGAATTGCTTTACCATGCACAGTTCATGGAAGACCTCCAGGAAAACTCCACTCGAGCATTAGCCTAGTTGACACGGTGAGAGGGATGGAAGTGGTTAGCATCCAAACCTCTGTGGGTTATGGTAAGGCATATAGCTTGTGAGAGTAAACACAGATCCTTGATGACTGTTAGATAAATAAAGACATTTCCCTTTATCATGAAGAAGGTGAGTTTATATATTGCCCTTGATAATGATGAAACAGGTGCGGGTCGTTCGAACTCAGGGGAAGGTTCACGGGATTGGTTGAGAAGGGTTTGAAGTGGTGGACTGTGATTGGCGGAGCATCACAGTGGCGCAGTGGGTAGCACGGTTGTCTCACAGCTAGAAGGTCGCTGGTTCTAGGCTTGGCTGGAAGGGCATCCGCCGTGTAAAACATGTGCCAGAGAGTTGGTGATTCATTCCACTGTGGCAACCCCGAAAGGGAAGAAAGACGACATGAAGATGAATGAATGAATGAATGACTGTGATGGGGAGAGTAGGAACGAGCCGGGGATGTGACAATCAAATGTATACATTTTATATTGTTTTTGTTTTATAATAAAACTTCACCTTTTGGCCGTTTGTGTTAAATTTGTTTGTAATGTTTGTGAATAAGATGTTGAATATGATCATTATTGTTATTATTAAACTATATTTTATAAAATAAAAATAACGCAGCATGTTGGCTTAAAAATGTAACCCAGTGCTGGGTTAAATATGGACTAACCTAGCATTGGGTTGTCCATAATTGTAACCCAGCCATTTTTTTTGATTGTATAATATGGGTATGTGTCTATAATATAGCCAATAAAATGGAGACTACAATTAAAAAATACTATAATACCTAATTAATTTCTATATTCACATTAGATGCACAAAAGTTAATAAAAGTTAATATTTACAATATTGACAGATGTTTGGGATGAGTGCTGACCTCCATTTACTTTATGTGCTTTGTGTTTTCATATCATCACGCAGATGAAGAGAAAAAGAACAAAAATTATTACATTTGTTTAACCTGAAGAAACATAGGATTCCAGAGTAGATGACAAAAATCACACAGGACAATTTGAAAATAGAATCCAATCAGCTTTAATAGATAGGGAGACAATGTTCACTAGTTGCAACGAAGGTGACTAGGCAACCATAGATAATTAGTTACACTAAGCCCATCCTTGTGGTTGTTTTTCATCTTTTTGCACAGAAGACAAAGTGAGACTGAGAAAGTAACAGTTTGTGCTAGTCAGCTCATTGTAATTCAGATATTATGGATGGTCGCTTGAGCTTGGGGTTCAAGAACCCGGAGGCTTGGCCAGAGAACCCCAAATGTAGACGAATGCTTGTCTCATTTATGCACCAGGACAACCTCATTGGGATTGTAATCGATGACATATGAATTAAATTATAGGCAAGATAAAAAAAATTACAAGCATTACAAGCATAAGTGATTTAATATTGGGTGGGGATGAATGTGACCATGTTTTTAAGGACATGCCTTCAGATTTTCATCCCAAGTGTTCAGTTATTAAAGGATAAATTAATTGTGCTTTTGTTTGTCAATTCAGCAGAGTCTATATTAGCAAAGAGTTACTATTAACTTCTTTTATTATTATTATTAACTATAACTATATGTTATTATTAACTTCTTGATTAATAACCGATAATTCATGGCAGAAGAGTTATCATTATGTTATAACTTCATGTATCTCAGTTAATCCCTGTATTATATTTGATGAAGTTAAATAGTTTTCTGTGCCATCCTTCTTTGTGTTCTAAAAGCCACTCAGGTCACATTGCATTTGTAAACAACCTATGTACTGGCTGGACTGTGTGATACGACAGAACGTCTTGTATACGCTCAAAACATGTAAACATGATTGTGTTCTACTTACACAAGTGCATTTCTTATCTCTTCTCCAAGCTTGAATAAAAAGAGTGAGGCAGGACAGTAACAGCTAGAGAAGAACGGGAGAGGCTGTTTGCTCAGCGTTAGCTTTGTGTAAGTGCTGTTCCTGCCCTCACAAACAAAAAGTATTTCAGTTCTGTGTGTTTTTTGTGCTCTACGTCTATTTAAGGGAAATTTCCTTAACAGTTCATGTTTAAAAACAATGTCTCTACTCGTTCAACTTGAAATCTTCTTGGCCCTTCCACTGAGGAGAGAGATAAAGTGCAATTGTAAAAGAAGATCATTATACACTAAGCACTGTCGTCACATTCGCTCCCTGCTGTCTGTTGTTTGCTGTGCTAATAAAAAAATTAGTCTTCCTGTGCTTCCAGAAATGGAAGCAAAAGTCTACTTTAAGCATCACAACCAATTAATCAGCTAAAACAGGGTCAAATTTCTTTAATAATCTGAATGCAATAAAAGCTTTTTTTTGTGTGCAGAACTTTCAGAATTTCACGACTTAGACCTTAGAAACACGCTTAGCCCGGGGGCTAAAGCTAGCTACTGCCAACGCGGCACCTGTTAACATTTTTAAAACCCAGAAAATGTAAGTCGACATCTTGGCACGACTTACGTACCGTAAATTAGTATATAACAACAGAAAGTTAACAAATGATCTGCTAACGTGACTTATATAAACAACAGAAAGAGTATCTTGACCCAAACAGTTTGTCCCTCTGACAGGCTAAAGCTAACAAACACACGCGGCTCCTGTGCTTTTTGTGCTCTCTGCCCTTCAGGCAGGGTTAAAAACAAACATACTCCTATATACCGTTGGATAATTCAGTTGGATCTCTATTGCTCCAATCTGAAATGTGGTATTTATGTGATTAAAATAAATCCAAATTTCACTTATTTTTCAATTGCTCATCAATACTAAACACTGTATACACACAAAAGCTTTCTAAACATAAATAAACCAATAACGTGCTAAGTTAAGTGTGTATCTTTAAGCTCTAATTTCCCCCAAAAAACGATGTTTACAAATCAAACAAACACAAAAATGAGCACACACTCAAAAAATATTTAACCCCAAAAATAAAACTTATGTAATTCAATTACATGACAATTTTCCATCAAATTTAATTACATAATAGTAATGAAAAGTTAGAAATACAATTTAACTAAATAAATTCCTTTTCTTTTATTGGAATGCATTTAAAAAATGTTATGTGAACTAATGCACTGCAATTTAAAGTTAAGTTTACATGTTTTTACAAGTTTTCTTTATTATTATTATTATCAACTTTATATCAACATTATTTAGTTTTAATAAGGACATACTCAAATTAGAGTTGGGTACCGAAACCCAGTTCCAGTACGGAATCATGACCTCTAGACCTGTTTTGGACCGGACCGAAACAGAACGTGAAAGCAAGTGTTTTTGTCATTTTTATCATTATTTTTTCCCTTACCGTTTCTCGTGAAATGTGTTTTCCATCGTTTATCTCTTTAACTTTTATTTTCATGATCTGTGCGCCAAAACCATACTCTTTAATAAATAAATTGCCATTTTACAGCATGGAAGAAAGGTGGAAATTCCTTCACAACTTCTTGTTTCTTGAAATGTACCCGCATGGGAACACAAAATTCTTTTCAAAAAGAAACAATTCTTACGACGATATGCAATGAAATTCAGGCTGAAGGGTAGGTTTTTGAACAAATATATTATGTCTTTTTAGAGTAGTTAAATCTCACGGCTATTTTCACTATAACATCACGCTAAAGTCTCTCTTATTGAGTGCTTGATCAGTCTCACTGTCTTAAAAAAAAATTGAAATCACACAAACTGCATTTTTAAACATGACCGTGAAATCGCGCTGTTTTGTCCGTCTGCTAAATCAAAACATCCCAGTTTAACCAAAATGGCTAAAAGGCCAGCAAAGGTTTCCTGTCACAAAAAATTATGGCCTCGTCTGTTAGTTTTCCCTACCCTATAGAAAATTCCTTCTGCATTCTGCTACAAATATCATATATGACGATAAATTATTTTGGTCTTGTAGTCATTTTGGTGTAACTGAGAAGTTTTTATTTAGCCGACTGAAAACAGCGCAATTTCACGGTCATGTTTAAAAAGGCATTTTGTGTGATTTCAGTGAAAAATCATCCATCAGATTTATCAAGCACTCAATATTATAGTGAAAAATAGCCCGTTAGATTTAACTACCCTTAACTACACTCAATATGAGAGACTTTAGAGTGATATATATAGTGAAAAATAGCCCGTGAGATTTCCTTGCATTTTGTTTTTAAAGATTGGTTCTTGCACTTTGTGTACTAAGGCGGTTTATTAATTAAAGATTATGATTTAGGCGCACAAATCTTAAAAATAAAATTTCCTTAATTAAGTGGATGTTTCCGTTTTAACTGACAATTAAGTGTAATATTCGCATAAAATAATTATATGTATTCTTGTAAAGAAATAACCATAAAAGAGAAAAATGTAAGAGATTTCTCTTTAGAATGTAAATAATAATAGTTATAATATATAGTGGTAAATGGGGAATATTACATCCTTTCTACATAGTTTATACTTCCTTTCAGTTGGTGGCGGTAATGTCACATTAAGAAGGCTTGCAAATTGCCATTAAACCGCATAACAATAATAAAAAGAAGACAGAACACCCGTGCGGAAGAAGCAGAGAAACAGAAGCTCAGGCCTCAGGTGAGAATTAGACGGGCGTTTGCTCGCAACGGTTTAGTTGCAGTCTGGTGTAGTTGTCCTCTATGTGACGCAGCAAAGATCTGTCGATTATGACTCTGATCTATCTTTTGAGTGAGATAGATCCCTCTTCAACCGTTCACTGGCACCGTGACTATGGCTCCGGTGTTCCATCTGTTTCAGCACAGAACAGCAGTGGTGACATCAGGGGAACCAAGGAATGTGCGAGAGCGTTGTTTTGCTGGACATATATCAAACTGAACGTAGCTGACATCCATATTGCTACTATATATTATCATGGCATCAGCTTGATAATAAAGAATAACGGCCTTGATCACGTAAAGACTACGTAAGAATGTTTGATCCGCACAATGACTGAGACAGAGAGCGAAGTCGGCAAAACGTGTCCACAGGCCACTTCATTTTTTTTATAAAGATAAAGATATTTGTGGAAGACACTATACTATGCCACTCGGATGCTTTGATGAAAAAGCTAAATGGGTACATTTATAGCTTGAAGATAAGCCACTATGAATAACTGTTATAGTTGTGTTAATTTTTGAAACAAAAAGAAAAATGGTTTGACTTGTAGTTTATACCTTGATGAACAAATGCCCTTGTAGGTGTTGTTGAGATAGGTCCAAGTGACCAACTGAAGGGAAATTGATTATCCAAGGTAGTGACAATTATTTTCTCCAGATAACTGCATGATAAAATGTTGAGAACAAGTTAAGAACATGTTTTGCATAACACATACAGTTTAATACAATTCATTTATAACAAATGGAACTTGAGTCAGCAAAGTACAGAAGGACTTTTTACACTTCTTGTACACACGTGTCTTTCACCAATGTTGTCTAAGTATGAAAATAAAAAGCACTTCATTCATCCAGAGAGAAAAAGGAAATAAAAAAAGGTAAATTCAATCAAATTAAAAACAGTTTACAATACAGCTAATCAGAGGTAATTTCTTTTTTCAACAAGCGAGTTTTCTTTACAATTGAGTTGAACTAGTTTCAGACAATGCATTCATATGTGAGATTACAGGGAGCTGAGAAACACAGTCCTTCCTTATTACTTCCCCCCCTCTTTTTTGTTTTTTTCTCACACTTGTGAGAGTTATTTCTGTCAAATATGTAGACACAAAGAAAGTTCAAGTAAAATCCATAATGGGATCAGAATCATTAGGGCAGTGCATAGAGATAAAGAGAAACAAAGTGCAATTCTTCCTAATCTCTCCCAATGTAGAGAAGTCATGCATATATTTTTTAAAGGAACAAAAAAATTCCTGAAGAGATTAACATTTGAAGACTTTCATTTGAAATAAAAAGGCAAAGAAGCATCTGGAATGCACATCCTTATCGAGCATCAGATTATAAGAATTCTAGTCATTTTAATATAAAAATTCCTTCAGTCAGCTGTTTGACAAAATTTAGCATTGCGTAAATGTCACAATTTTTGTGATAGCAGTTTGCTTGTGTGCCATTTCAATCACAAATAAAAAGTCACCACATTTTGTGGCCATTAAATGTAATTAGACGCTTGTGCTTGATATAGGTCACAAAATTGCACACAAAATATTGCATGTTTTGTCAAAATTATACCAAAATTAATACAGTAAAATGGAAAAAGAATAATGAATCCCAAGCTTGGATACTGTTTTATTTTTACTTTCCTTTGGTCAAGCTTTGTTTTTTGGGGTCTTGTGCTATGTTGGGAGTGTACAAGTTCATAGACCAGGTAATTCTGCCAGGATGAAGGAAGGTATAATTAGACTGAAATAACTTTGTAATTTGCTGTTGATGTCAAAATTATTAAAAGAGGTCTCATTTATTGAGAGATTGATTAGCTATTGTGCAGGGCCCATAAATCTTTCAATAGAATGCAGCTGCTCCATTCATTTTGTGCTTCTTTTTCATATGTGCTTGTGTTGAACACAAAGTCTTCCCTCACATTATGTTCTTAGAATTAGAATCTTGAATTAGGCTCCCATTTCATTTAAGCAAAGCAATGGCTTTTGCTTTCACACTACCAACAAAGATGTATACTTTGCAAAAAATCCAGAACACACAAGCTTGGAATTCTACTTAGTTTTTTTTGTATATTGGAAATAAAATAAAGTTTTGAAAATACATTGGGTTTATTTTGAAAAACTTGCTGGCTACCAGAGAACAGATATTTGTGGGAGTGACAGAATTTAAACTGAAAGTTGTTATTTCAAACGTTTACCAACCTTACACTTTTCCTTTAATAACTATGTTTGGCGTAAATAGCAGGGAATCAGCTACTAAAGCACAGTCTGCTGACAAACCGTGGAAACTAAATTGCAGTTGTCGTATTTTCAAGTAATCTGGCAACGTTTTGAATTAAACAAAATAAAAGAAACAATTGGACATCACAATTTGATCAATGAAGGCCCAAAAAAGCACATCATTGTTCCAAGTGGTCTATTGTTTCAGAATTTTTTACAGTTTTCTTGAAATGAAAAAGTTTTTTTGTAAGTATATCATTCTTCTGTGGTTTATTTTGGCACAAAGTTTCATCACTGAAAATAGGTGTTTTGTAAAATTTCCAGGGAAGTACATGCCTAATCTTAGTCGTTATCTAGACAGAAAGCATCACTTTTCTCTCAGGTTAAAAATGTCTGGACAAATAGTGCTATATCCATTTATATTCTATCTGCTCTTACAGATATAAACTGCAGCTAACTTTACATTAAAAGGATGAGAAACAATTAACAGTATCAGGCCTGAAAAGCACTCATCTTTCAACATCGTTGTCACTAACAGCCCCCATGCGCCCAATTTAAGGCCACAGAAAATGAAAGTAAGCATGGAATAATGGAATTACGTCTTTGCACACATAATTCATACAATATAAATTCATGAGTACAGGAACTCATTCAATAAATATATAACCAGATGATTTTACACAAAGTGCTAGATGAACATTGGAAAAGGACAGGCAGAAATATAAGGCACTCTAAATGTAAAATAACAACCAGGTGGATATCTCTTTGATGGCACATGACAACAAGACAGGTGAGAGTGAGAATGGTATTGATTGCCATTGAGTAATAATACACTCCGATTATTGCACAAGAGTTTGAGTCTGTCTGATGTGCATTCCAGCAGGAAACCCACCATCATAGTCATATATTATCATCATCATCATCATATAAATCTATGTATGTTTCTTTGAAAATGTACACTTTAACATTATGTAAATAAAGACATCATCTTTGTTATATCTCTTTCTGCTCAATGGAAGAACTGAGATATATTCAAACCTTTATACTCTGCGCACCCCATGATTCAAGGCAAAATGAACACCACAAGACAACTGATTAATTGTGTTAAACTGACAAAAACAGAAGACAATGTAATTTTAAAAACTGGGGAAAAATTAAAGTATGCTAGAACACAACTAAAAATAGGATGCCATGGTGAGGAAATGAACAGTTGGCGCTATCTGCGGAAACTCCCCCACGTGACTTTAGATGTTTCCAGATTTTTTCTTCAGTGATGATGAGTATGATGTTTCCTCTCTTAGTACTTCATCAGTGATCGTTGCAGCTCCCTGTCTCACAATCCAGTCCCTGGTTGGTTTCTCACGATGCTTCAACAGTCAGAATTTATTAATATTATTACTATCATTATAACACTTCTCATCAGATCTGGGTGATTTTTATTGGTCCACCTGGAGGTTCTTCTTTTATTGTAAATATTTTTCTAGTTTACGTTGCACATCCAACACGTAATTGTAAAGTTTTAGTTCTTTTCACATACAGGTATTTTATGGCTCAGTAGATTTAAATGGACAGTTGGTTTCATTCTATGTCCCTGATGAAGTTCTTTATGTTGCATAGTGGTCGAAGCTCCCGAGATACTCCAACCCAGCTCTGTAGCAAAACTGGTACTGATCCTGAAACGCACAAGCACAGTTTAAGGTACATTTCATGACATCTCTTCACTAACAAATAATTAATTTCATTCAAGAAAAATTATATTTGTGTGAATTAAAATAGAACAATAGAACAAAATAGAACAAGTGGTTGAATCAGTGAATCATCAGGGACGTCAACTGAAGCAAGCTCCAGCCCAGTGCTTCGCTGTAGCAATCTAGTTCAACACAAGCTTCAAAGTGTCAGAGGGAGCATCCCTAGGGCCAGGGTGTATTGTGATAGGCAGCAGTCAAAGGCAGGAACCTAGGCAGCCCAAACTGGGTACATGAAATCTAGCTTTAGGAACATGGAACGTCACCTCACTGGGGGGAAGGAACCTGAGCTGGTGAGAGAGGTTGAGAGATACCAACTAGAGATAGTCGGGCTCACCTCCACTCATAGCCTGGGCTCTGGAACCCAACTCCTTGAGAAAGGTTAGACTCTTTTTTACTCTGGAGTTGCCCATGGGCAGAGGCATCGAGCTGGGTTGACCCTGTTAGTGGTTCCACAGCTTGGCAGTAATGTGTTGGAGTTCACCCCGGTGAATGAGAGAGTTGCATCCCTTTGCATCCGGGGACATTGAATCTGAATGGACAATGTTTTCTGCCTCCACTGTTGATGCAACTGTTCAGAGCTGCAGGCGTAAGATATCCGTAGCCTATCGTGGTGGCAATCCCAGAACCCGGTGGTGGAAACTGAAAGTAAGGGATGCCATTAGGTTGAAAAAGGAGTTATTTCGAGCTTGGTTAGCTTGTGGGACTCCTGAGGCAGCCGATAGGTCCCAACAGGCCAAGCGTGCTGTGGCTCTGGCAGTTGCGGCAGCAAAAACTCAGGTCTGAGAGGAGTTCGGAGAGGTCATGAAGGAAGGAGGACTACAGGTTGGGTTTGAAGAAATTCTGGCAAATTTTCCGGCACTCAGGAGGGAAAGGCAAGCCTCTACCAATACTGTTTACAGCAGTAATGGGGAGCTGCTGACATCGACTGAGACAGTTAGGGTATCACAAAATTCTCTCTGCTTTTTGCGGATGAAGATGTCCTCTTCGCTCCCTCAGGCCAGGAACTTCAGCAAGTATTGGGGAGGTTTGCAGCTGAGTGTGAAGTGGCAGGGATGAGGATGCAACTCTAAATTTGAGGTAGAAAAGGGTAGTTTAGATTGATCTTGCCTCAATTGGAGGAGTTCAACCATCTCGAGATTTTATTCACAAGTGAGGGAAGGATGGAGCGTGAGATTGACAGGTGAATCAGTGCAGTGGCTGCAGTGATGCGGTTGATCTACAGATCTTGTAGTGGTGAAAAAGGATCTGAGTTGAAAGGCTAAGCTCTCGATTTACCACTCAATCTATGTTCCTACTCTCACCTATGGCCATAAGCTCTCAGATACAAGTGGCCGAAATGAGCTTCCTCCACAGAGTTATGAGACGATAGGGTGAGGAGCTACATCCCTCGGGAGGAGCTTGGAGTAAAGCCACCATTCCTCCACATTGAGAGGAGTCAATTGGGGTCTCTAGGGCATCTGTTCCGGATGCCTCCTGAATGCCTCCCTAGGAAGGTGTTTCAGGAATGTTATGCCCGGGGGGAGGCCCCAGGTAAGACCCTGGACTTGATGGAGAGAATATGTCTCCAGATTGGCCTGGGAATGCCTCAGTATTCACTCGGTAGAGCTTGAGGAAGTGTCCATGGTGAGGGAGGTCTGGATAGCCTTGCTTAGAATGCTGGGGATCCTTGCTTAGAACTCTTTTTTATTTAAAAATCCTCAAGCTCTTTAATCACCTACATAAACATGAAGGGGTATACATACATGGTTTACATTTTTCATACAAGAATGAACTATTAATAGCATCAATATTTCTATAAATCAAAGAAAACAATTGTTTAAAATCTTTTCTGAAGTCTAGTTGAACTTTTCACAGATTATATAAATTATGTGAAAGGTAGCCTATTGACAATAACGATCAACAATAAAACTGAAGAAATGACAAATTAGAAGTGTGGCGGTAGAACAGTAATGGGTTAGGCACAATTGTGCCATGACTTGCCATCCTTAACAAGTTTTCTTTCCTGGTTGAAAACATGATGTCTTTCTCTTTTACTTTTATCACTTTCATGATAAATTAACAATAATTAAAGCCTTGTCTTTGTATTTTATCTGAAACAGGGCTTATTAATGTACCTCTGTCTGCACCATGGCAGGCCTTTGTGTTCTTAGGATCTTCACTGTCTGGCAGACGTCTACGACACCCTCATAGCGCATCCGCTCCAGCACGATGCTGAGGGTGATGAAAACACCAGTACGACCTACACCAGCACTACACATAAAAGCACAAGCATACACAAATGATGCTGAAAAAGTGGACATTGTGCATCCAAACTCAAATCCTAAGCTAACAGCCTTTTGCCAAGATTTAAATCAACAGAAGTACCTACTCAGAAACAGTGTGTATACATCGATCCTCAATTACATGGGCACAGTACAGTACTTCACAGATATACAGTACACACCTAACATTTCTTTCTAAATACTTGTCCTCTATTTTTATTTGTAAAACTAAAGAATTGAAGCTCTGCTACAGTGTCTTTAATATGCAGTTTTTTACAGTATAAATTAGCTGTCACAACACTAAGAATAAATGTCATATTGTGTCCAAAAATATCAACATTTTGTATGGCCACCAGTATTTTCTAGGACCGCCTTAACCCTCTTGAACAAACCCTCTTGGAGTTCTCCTGAGCTTCACAGGCTGCCAACAATCTGCTGAAGACCTTACCTTCTTGTTTGAGGATGGCCAATTAGGTTAAGATCTATATTTAATTCTGATTTTCTAATTGTGCGGTGGTTCCAATGCAGATTCATTCCAATTCAAATGAAACTGAGCACTAATTAAACTCTTCCTGGTCTTTACCCTAATTTACATATATTTGAGTGCAATGAAGGCTAAAAAAGCCAGGAAACAATATCTATATATAATATTTTATATATAAAACCCCAAACATAAGACAATAATTTTTGTCACACATATCAATTCAACTTAAAATTTCACACAAAAAATTCATCCTTCAGGATACACCACTTAACTATCCATCCGTTCATCATCTTGTCGGCTTTGTCCTTTTTGGGATCGCCGCAGTGGAATGAACCAGCAACCTATCTGACATATGTTTTACCCAAAAGATGCCCTTACAGCTACAACCCACCGGCAGACACACACTCATTCACATTTATACACTATAGACAATTGTTTTTACCCAATTCACTTATACCGCATGTCTTTGGACTTGGCATAAACCCACGCGATCACAGGGAAAACATGAGAACTCCTCAAAGAAATGCCAACCGACCTAGCTGAGGCATGAACTGTGAGACTACTGTGGCACCAACTGCGCTCTTACTTTAAGACATGCCAAAAGACACCATTTTTTACTCTTAATTTATAACAGAAAATAACATTTATTGACATTATACAGTGGAAAAACCAACTATGGGGGCATCCCAATACATATTATAAGTATATTTAGAACAAAACATGAATATATATATACAGACTAAGGGGCAAAACTATGATGTTAAAAAAACATTTTCAATAAAGTAAGCTTTCAACTAGAGAATGCATTTTTTTCCATAAACACGGACAGTTTGGAACACCTGATATGCTGAAATGTGTTACAAAAATATGGTTTTGTCAGATAATTACCCCATCTCTTTGTTTGCATTGGGTCTTAAAATTAAATAAAAATCTCCCCCATGGGTCAGCCAGAAAATCTTTAGAAGCTTGGAAAACACGTAAAACTGTTACTATTGCAGATTGGAATGTCAACCAAAAAATTTTTAAACGCAACCATTAACTTAGGGTTATTTGATCCATAGGAACTAAACTATTATTTATCAAAGTTAATGTAATAATAATTATTCATTCATTCATCTTCATGTCGGCTTTATTCCCTTTCGGGGTCGCCACAGCGGAATGAACCGCCAACTCTCTGGCATATATTTTACACAGCGGATGCCCTTCCCTGCCGCAACCCATCGCTGGGAAACATTCACACACACATTCACACTTTAACACTATGGGCAATCGTTCTTATTCAATTCACTTATTCCTCATGTCTTTGGACTTGTGGGGAAACCGGAGCACCCGGAGAAAACCCACGCGATCACGAGGAGAACATGCAAACTCCACACAGAAATGCCACCTCCCCCAGCCGAGCCTAGAACCAGCGACCTTCTTGCTGTGAGACGACCGTGCTACCCACTGCGCCACCGTGACGCCCCGTAATAATAATTATAAAAACCGAAAACTGTTTATGCCAGACATGTTCGTTGCATAGAGGAATTTACATTCTCACTTTGATTCTAATCTGACTGAGTGAAAGCTGACTTTATTTGTACAGAACCTCCACCCCAGATAACAATCTACCATTGGATCAATATTGAATCAACGTTTCAGCTGATGTTAATTCCATATCTTTTTAAATAACGTTGAGCCCCATCAAAAATGAGGGCATACTGATAGATTGGATTGAAGAAACTCCTTATGACAGATCATAATTAAAGACACTCACAGATATATGAAAGGCCTAAACAACTGACTATAAGCGCTGTCCAGTTGATCATGTTTCAGAAGGTAAAGCATTGCTCTCATAAGTCCCTATAAAATATTAATGTGAATAGCTAAAATAGCTAAAGCTCACCCTTTTATTGTTTATCTTTTTTGACTGGGGTGTCCCAACAGTCTCTGTTTTACCTGCAGTGTACAGTGATGGGTCCATCCTGGCCGAACTGCTCCTTAGTTTTGTGCACTTGACCTATGAAATCGATGAAGCCCTCTCCAGATTTGGGGACACCCTGCTCTGGCCAGTCAGTGAACTGGAACTGCCGAACCGTCCGAGACTGACCGTCCTGAAGCAAAAATATCATGCCATTTATCCATTGCTTTTCCTTTTCCCTGAGTTAATCTATGAAGCTTTGTCTCTCTTTGGTTCTATTTTTCATCACTGCCTTTGACCGGCTTTAAAGGGCAGACAGCACATCATGAATATGCAAATTAGACGTCATCATGAATAAGTAAATTAATGATGCGTTCAAGCCTCATTTAGCAACTCTTTCTGAAGCACCGAGCTAGGTTTGAATGATCCTAGTGATTTCACGTTCATGTACTACAAATGAGTTCATCTTTTCTAGGTTTGAATCATTTTCAGTCATCATAAACCTGTAAACTACAGCTTTTCCCCTTCTAATTTTCTTCTTGGATGTCTTTTGCCAGAATTTCTCATTTTACAACAATATAATGTTTTTTTTAAGTAATGACATCAAGCATTTGATCCTATGACATCTTCAGGAAACAAAATATTGTCACGTATTTTGATTGGATCCACATTTACCATCTCATTAATTTGTCACCACGTGTTCACTATTGATTTACAAGATTGATCAACACTATTGCCAGTGATATGAAATTAATGCCATTCATTCTACATGTCAGCTACGTTTCTTAGATTGAGAATTTAATTTATAATAACAATAATACAAATAAATATAAACACTTTTTAACGTTAACTGCAAATGGGTGTTATAAAAAAGATTCCATCATAAAAATTACTTCATATATTAGTATCCACCATAAAACCTGTCAACAGATATCTGCTTCAGCCTGAAGGCTGATCCTGATCCTACAATTTGGACATATATTTAAAAGAAAACAATTAAGTATCAGATTATATAAAATGTGTAAAAACAAACATTTGATGACATTATTTACCAAAATTTTAAAAATCAACTGTGACTGAATACATTATGTCAACAGAAGTGTTAAATCATCATCCTTTAAAGTGAGAGGTAATTTAATTACTTTGAAATGAAAAACATAAAGCCCAGGAATCACTGACTGAGCTTAGATAAGCTTTTAAAGCTTTTCATGTTGATTTTCCTCCTCACCCTTGCATCAGTGACTTTAAACTCTCGTAGGATGTACTGAGGCATGTTGTACTCAGCCATAGGATCCACCACGAAATACTGGTATCGAGCTGATCGCTCTGCCGGCCAGTACTGATGGCACTTCTCCTGAACAAGAAAATACACATTTTCAGAGCCAGCTCTATTTCACTTATGTCTTTTTAAGCATTTTTTTACATATATAAACTGTATCATAGAAAAAAAACATAAAAACTGTATTATACATACAAAAAAACACTATGCACAACCCTTTTAT
This sequence comes from Danionella dracula, assembly GCA_900490495.1. NCBI lineage: Eukaryota > Metazoa > Chordata > Actinopteri > Cypriniformes > Danionidae > Danionella > Danionella dracula. The sequence goes on from UELW01000456.1 coordinate 834,306, forward strand.
GACCACTCAGCACAAGACTACGTTAGACATGTACAGCTGTTCATAATAAAAACAAACACTGTGCATTGTGCACCAGCTGAACTATGTAATGAAATGATTGTTCATAAAGTAAAAGACTTAGAACAATATAATAGCGGCATCTAGAGAGATAGCAAACCGGTGAAATCCACGGTGAGATTCATTGCTAAAAACCTGTTCTTAGTATTCGAACAAAAAATTGTGAAGTTCCATGAAAAAGAACTTCATCAAATAAATATCCACAGAAGTTGACATCTTTGCTGGCAAGCTTTACTTAGACATTTTTCATATTTATATTTAATATTGGCTTTTGCTCAAACTTGTTATCTATTTCCCTTTCAAATACTAATTTTCCGTTTCAGTTCTATTGAAAGGAAAATATTGCTACTTGTAATAAGAACACCTCAAATCACAAAGCATACTTCTTTTTATTTTTGACAATCAAAACGTTTAGCTGTCTCTCTATCTCCACCTGGCTTGTATTTCACATTGATGTACGTTAATAACCTGTACACTGACAAAACAGTGTACACTCAATTCACCCATCAACAGACAACCATTTTATCAGATTAGCGCATTACACTGCTTGAACTAGTGATAACTCAGAAATGTTTTATTTGTATTTCAGTCATCAAGCAAAATTACAACCAAATTACTCTTTTAAATATACTTTAAAACAACACATTTTAATTCAAAACAAAACCATTGTAATGTTACTGAGAAATGACATTTCAGCCCAACTATATTAAAATCAGCCATGCCAGTTGACTTTTCTGAAATGTGTTACTCTTTTAAACAAATATAGCAGCATTTTTGGCAAAGCAGATTCTGACTCACTCGGCCCATCTCGCGTAGTTTTGTCAACATGACTACAATGGTGGAATTGTGCTCCCACAGCATCCTCCAAAAATCCTCAGTGGTTTCCGCTAAAGGACCTTGAGTGGCAATGTAAGCTTTCTGCTGCCTGGAGAGGAAAATCACACAACATACTACCTTAGGAAAAAAGCAGAGTGGCAAAAGAACAAGCATAGAAATGCACATCAAGGATCAAGATGGCGCCAAAGGCACAGATACTCACTTGAGCTGAAAACAACAAACAACCAATTAAAAAGGAAAATGCACCTGCGTCTGTGAGTTAAAAGATCTAGCCGCTGACCAACAGTATAATATCATAAACACAATGCACCCTTTTTAACACTTGGTAACCAACACTGATCTCTCCATATAAGAGGAGTGAACAGACAAAAAAAGTTAAATAATGTCTTTCCATTGATTTCTCTGTCCACTGTTTTAGTCATTCCAAATTGGAGGAAAGTGTTCCAGTGTTAAACTGATTTTGTAGTACTTTAACTGATATTGTGACAAAACTATAAAAAATAATCCATTAAATTGAATAAGGGTCTCGTTGGCACATGTGATAGATGTACATTATTTTTCAACTTAGTAGCAGTACAATGTGAATAACCAGACTAATCCAGGAATTTAGTATATTTTTATTGCTACATGGCAACCAAGTTACCAGTTGGTGCATTAGATTTTAACAAAATAAACAAGACCTTACATTCAGGATATGCATGGTCTTAAGGCTTTGCAATTGGACAAAAAAAACATTGGAGAAAAAAACTTTTTGGAAAATACTCTGGATTCATGAACTGCATTGTAATTGTACTTGAGTACATTTTCACTAAAGTGGCAGTACTTTTCCTGGGTATAATATGTGTGTACGGTTTTCAACCCTTCATAAAACTTATTCTACTTACTCAAACCCTTCAATAGATATCCAAATAATAATATGCAAGATATATCAGTTGTAACGGTCATCAAAGTTGTCAAAATTAAACTTTCTGGAACGTCACCAATTAAGAAGTTGTGCTCCTTACAGTAGGTGTCAGTGTGCACTTTAGAAGTCAGTTGCAAGCCTCCATAAAACTAAATTAAGATCATGACTGCCGTGACGTCAGACATAGATGGGAGGAGTTAGAAGCCAGTCCCTGGTTGCAGCGACCTATACTTGATGAATTGAGACGTTTTTAAATGATATTACCACATATGAGCTTTTCATGAGAATTGATTTTAATTCAAGTAGTATTTTTTTACAATGTATTGCCATTTTTGTGTCTTACCTGTATCCATCAACAAAGCTCCCATTGATGTAATCTGATCCTTCGACTCCTCTGATTGGCTGAAGACTCACTCTGGTTGACTCAAAAGGCAGGATGTTCACCAGCCGGTTCTTGAACTTGTTGCAGGTTAGGTTGGCACTGATGAAGCGTGAGGTATGTGCTTTTGTGTTTGCTAACCGCTAGAGGAAACAAAATTGAGGATGCTTTCACGCAACAGTTGAAATTAAATCCTAAATTAATCTCTTTATTTGGTGCCAAGAACCCAGAAAAAAGCCAGTCTATGTGCCTCCATTGGTTCAAGTTGAACTAGCTTTAAAGGCTGAAACAGATGGCTATTTGTTTATAAAACTGCTCCTCATCACTTCACTTTCAAGTGGATCTGGGGTTCTCTTGTTGGGCTCCTACTGATATGAAATTAAGTTGGTTAGTTTGCTGAAATCAGTGCTTTACAAACCTTGAACTCTAGGTCCATGCCGGTAACATTCTCTCCATTCTCCACCTGACTCAGTTTCTGGATGTAGCTGAAGAGGCTTCTTGCAGGCACCTCAGTGCAGCCGCAGTTAACAGCCTCAAGCAGCGCATCATGAATGAAGATGTACTGTTCCTCTGTTTGAACCATGTAATTCCTCTGTGCACGCATTAGCGTTACCAGGCCATAGATATCCACTGTCTTCTCATGCTTGATTCGCTCCAACATCGCATCAATGACGATGAAGCAGCCTGTGCGACCCACCCCAGCACTGGACCCAGAGAGAAACAAGAACAGCACCAAAACTATAATCAGAATAAGTACATTCACTCCAAACAATATGCAGAGGCAAATAAAAACATCTTAATAATAACTGACAGATAAAAAGAAAAAGTTATTATTGATGGCCCTCAAAGAGTAAGTATCCTATTCTTTAAAAATGCTAACATAAAGATCTGTTGTGAGAAATATTTTTTGAAACATTTATTTTAAAAATCTGAATATTTACGGATTGAATGCAACTACAAATAAATGTAGATCATTTTTTCAGTCAAGTATTTCTTTACTCTTTATTAAATATTTTCTCTTCTTAAAGAGCTTCGCTCTGTGTTCTGCACAGTAGCTTCCTGCCTAACACCACTCAATGTGTGTAATTAATGCATTCCTCAACACAAATGGAACTCTATCTTTGTGGAGTGCATGTTCTCTACATGTAAGCATAGGTTTTTCCTCTGGTAGAAGATTCTATAGAAGATGACCTTCTGTTTTTATTATTTAATTATTTAATTTCTATACATTTTTTTATTAAAGTGCCCCAATTGTGAGGTCTACACTTTAATTTTTGGTTACCAAATGTCTATTTTGGTCACAATTGATAAGCAGGTTATATATAAGACATACAACTTTTATCAGGTGACATCAATTATTGATATGCAGGTGAAGGTGATAATCCGGACACATCTTCAAGTCTTTTTGTCTTCAAGGACTGTATTGTTAGAAAGTAAAGCAGAAAGTGTTAAAAACTTACCTTATAGAAGATAAAAGTTTTATAGAAGACTTGTCAAATGAGTAGTGCCCTATGAGAGACTTCCCACTGTCCTGTCGAAAAATCTCACTTTCTGTTTTTAGTGTTTGGAAAAGAACACCCTTTCCTTCCTGTCAAAGCTTGCGCCCTTAATATTCTTAAAAGGACATGGTGAGCCACCACCTCCTGTTGTGGATCGTGTGTCAATCATGCAAACTAGCACTGCAGCGTTCTACTGAACGGGCAGAAGAGACTTCCTCTGTAGAAATAGAGTGTTTCCTTTATGGAGATCCAAAAAGGACAAAATGTGATGAGCGGGCATATCAAGATTTACTCGAGGTAACTAGGCTGCAGTGAAAAACTAAAAGGACTCAAAGTTAAGATGACAGGTTTCTGTTGGGTGGCAGTCAACGTCAATTTATTTGACTATCGTTAATAAAAAGGCACAGCACTGTTATAAATTGAAGAGACAGACTGTGAGTTCATCATCCATGAAAAGGTTCACTCTCTGCTCCAAACCATGCAGATTTCACTGGTGGGAAAGGCTTTGCAGACAGCGGCTCTGATTGGTATGGTTTTGCACATCATGGCAGTTGTGTAGACATATCAGGTGACCTGCTAAAAGACTTGAGCACTGGCAGGTCTATCAGTGAAAAGGCGTTCATCGAGCAGAGCTACACCAAGCTACCATGCTCCGTGCAACCAAACAAATGGTCCATGCCATTGTCTAATAGATGACTGCCATGGTTTCCACACAAAGACATCTGTGGCTTAACCTCATGGGCATCAAGGATGAGGATCACAGTTTTTTCCTTGATGCTCCCATCTCAAATTCCTGTTGGCAGGGCTCTTAGTACCATTGACACTAGGTTCAGGAGGTCGAACACTATGAGGAAACATATTTGTCAGGTTTTTCTCCCTTGCCATGTCCAAAAGTTGGGACTGTTAGCCACTGTTGGCCTTAATGCAGAGAAAAGTACAATGAGGTCAATGTAGGTTCTCTCCACTTCTAAGAGGACAACATATTTGGCTCCTGTATGTGTCTAATCCATTCTCAACACCGTAAGGAAAACCAGGCTAGGTTATAAAGTGTTGGTTCGTTAATTTCATAATGTTCTATTTGTAATGGCAGCAACATTCTCAGTGATACCTTTGGGCCTTCTGCACATTATGTCATGGTGGCTAAAAGCTAGGGGATTTCATCTAAGGGCTAACCTCCTAAGGCAAATACAGGTTTTGCATCATGGGCTTTGTACCCTTTCTATGTGGTCAGACCCTGGTTTATTACTTTGGGTCCCACTCTAAGTTTGTGTTGTTGTTGCAAGATGCTAATGACACATGCTTCCCTCACAGGTTGGAGTGTGTTCTCAGATGGCCATCCAGCCCAAGGGATCTGGAGATGTTCTTGCATGGCACATCAATTGCCTCAAAATGATGCCTCTATTTCTGGCCCTAAAATACTTCCTTCAGCAACTGAGCAGCTACAATGTCCTTGTGCGGGTGGACAATACTGCACTAGTCTATTACATAAATTGCAGAGGTGGACTGCGCTTTTGCTGCTTGTACAAGCTAGCGAACCAGGTTCTGCTTTCAGCCCAGGCATACGAATGTGGGACAGATTTACTGTCCTGAGAATCTGTAACTCATGGGGAATGAAAACACCACCCTTAAGAAGTAAGTAAAATCTGAGTGAGATTCATATACCAGAGATTGATCTCTTTGCTTCACAGGAGTCAGCACAATGTCCCCTTTACCGCTCTCTAAATTCCTTAGCTCCCCTGGAGTCTCGCCCATATGACTACTCAAAGCTATCCTGAATCCTCACCTGAAATATTCTCGATAATGTATCCAGTTGAGTTGAAGCCTTCTGTCCTCCACCTTTTTACAGCTCTAAAATCTAAAGAGCATGTACTGGACACAGTAAAGTAGGATAGACTACACTTACTGTGTCCAGTACATGCTCTTTAGATTTACATCCACCACACTAGCCAGTGGTGTAAGTCAAAGCAGCTTTTTATATATCACAGGGCCAACATTGGGTGAGAATAGCCATAGCATTGGTACATGGTCAACCAGGTCGATTGCCTCATCAATTGCTCTGACTAGAGGTGTCCCTTTGTAGCAAGTTTGTGATGCAACAGGTTGGTTCTCTCTGCACACATTTGTCAGATTTTATAGTTTGGATGTCTATTTTACTCCGGCTCACAGCCCTCAAGTAAGCATCTCAGATTCATGCCTGAGAACTCTTTTATGATTGTGTGCAGCCTACACATCAGACAAAAATTGACTTGATGATGTGTCTGATTCAAGCCTACTTTTAGCCTTCTGCTGCACATCATTATTTGATGTCCTCTGACAGAGGGTATACAAGCCAACATTTTGGCATGTTTAATTCACAACCAGTTAAACAAAGAGTAGTTTTAATAGCATTTTCACACATCATCTTATTTACTCTCATTTTCAGGGAATAGGGTTACAGCAAAGTGAAAGTGTAAATTAAGTGAAAGTGACCAATTGGCCAGTGACACATACCCGGAATTTGTGCTCTGCATTTAAGCCATCCCACTGTACACACACAGCATTAAACAAACATTTCGTTAACACACACCCAGAGCAGTGGGCAGCCATGGCGGCGGCAGCATGGGAGCAGTCGGGAAACTGGGGTCTTGCTCAAGGGCACTACAGATGTGGTTTTTGAAAAACAAATGTTTCATCGCTCACACCAACTTAAACTTTGTGGATCTGGGGATTGAACCAGCAACCTTCTGATCACAAGTCCATCTCTGTATCCACCAGACCACAGCTCCCCCAAAATAACCCAAGATGCTGATCTACTCAAACCCTTTTTTGATAAAGAAAACACTTTTTACTCAAATTCATCAAAGTAGATTTAGAGCATTTGGGAAAGAAACTCTTTATCTTAACATACTTGGAAGGTCAATGAATACTTAAATCTTATAAAATACACTTATTTCTTACCTGTTTCCCAATATGCCATAAACGAGATTAGAAACCTTATTTTCATTCACTTTGATGATTTGTATATGTTCCAAGTCAGCAGTGATTGCATACTGTGCACAGCATAAATAGATAGAAGCTAATCTTATTACTTACTGTATAATATGTGTGTAAGTTGAAACACATCACCACAGTTCTTGCCAAAAACAAAAAAGATTGGTTCTTCCATATCACGCAGGTCTTTCGCAAGGTAAAGTTCCATGCTCGACTATTGAAACTGGTTCGGGTGTGAGAGAGTGGTGATGTCATTTATACGGCAAGGAGCACCATTTCACTCTACCTGAACAGTACCCCTTGTTATATAAATCAAATAATAACTGAAATTTGGGCTGCAGAACATGACTGGAGGGATTAAGGCTATTAAAATTAAGTGGTTATTCCCCACTTCTCACTCCTGACCAATGACAATAAAGCTGTTCCCAAATTGAGCTCCTTTTCATACGGTTAGTTATCAAATCTATGTTTAAAAAAATATATCCAGGACAATTATTAGATAGATAGGAATCACAAGTTCTTATCAAAGATTTACAATGTTAAGCTCATCAACATTGTACTGTTTTTAGATAGCAGGTCATGAACAGACTCTAGAGTTCATGCTCAACCAAATTGATGCATTTGAATGACGGAGAGAAGTAATTGATAGAGTGAAACTGTCATGGTGGCCAACTTTTACCCCTACGTTTCTATGAAGGGGTCAGTACAGTTACATGGAAGATTTGAATGAAAAAAATGTCTGTAACTCTTATGTTTCTAATATCAATTTTTATATTTTACAATTGTTGTATACATTTAAAGTGTAACTTACATTTTTATAATTATACAATAAAAAAAACTAAACAAACAAAAATGAATTATGCGGCTGAACAGATAAACACAAAGATTTAATATTGGTTTGTGACTGAGGTGAGCTTGTCTTTGTGCAACGCCACTTTGTCTAATTCCATTTGGAGAAACTTAAAAAAAATAATTGAATATTTCAAAATATTTTTTTTATAAACATTTGACTGAATGACAGTCTGGCCTATTTAATACATATACATCGATAATAATAATTTTATGCATCGATTGATCTAATTTTTTTTTTTTAAGTATATCTTGTAAGTATTTTCTTAAAATGCGAAGCCCAACAAAAAACTGGTTTACAGTTCATTCATCACTCATGGCTAAAAACCACGTTGATCGCTTTATTCTCTGAATATTTGCTTAACTTTGTGTTGTGTGTTAACCATAGAGCTTTTCAAATACAAATTATTTCCTCAAAGTTTTGTTAAAGAACATGAGAGGGGTGCGTGCTTTTCAAAGGGAGAGGATTTCAGGATTTTTTGTTCTCTCCCACTGTAGTCCACCAAAAATTTGTAATTTATCCACATCTAAAAATATTTTAAAAACATGCCTTTATGTGGGGCAAAAGAGTCATGTATATGAAAAATGACTGTTATGAAAATAAATTACCACGACAGATTAATTAATTAACTTCATTTTCTGAAACTGGCTTTTAACCAGAGGGATGCAACCAGCAGAAGCCTTTTAACTGGTTAAATAAACAGAATATCAGCGTGTCAAATAGTTGTATATACTACTAAACATTGCAGCATTTAAAAGCAAGCGAAAGCACTGAAGGTACACAGACCTTAGACTGTAACTGAATACAGTTACTCAACCATGACTAAACATTCCCAGAGAAAAACATTAGTCCAGCTAGGAGTGGCTTACAGATAGAATCCTGAACTACACACCAATGTCCTTAAAACCTCTGATGAAATAAAATAAATCTTGTACTGTATCAGTCTTTTGTGAATTTACCCATTCTTACATTTAGAAATAAATATATACACCAACATGACAGGCTACGAGTTAAATCGAAAAATAATTGAAGAGCAAAAGCCAGCAGAGTATTTTTCTTCAAATTTAAATGGAGGAACACAACAACTGATGTTAAGTAGCAACAAAACAAAATGAGTTGGCAAGATGTGAAAAAACCTGTGTAATCTCTGTTGCACCTGTGTCTGCTCTCACAGGAAACAGTTCTGTGTTTATTGTCTTTAATCTCCATTTACAGCCTCTTAAAACCTCTGTCCATTCCTCTGCCAACTTTCTAAAGCTTTCCATTGACGTCAAAGTCAAGCTCTTCAATCTGAGGCACCCGGGATCAGAGCCATTCAATAAAGAATGCACATCAGCCTTGCTCACATTAGCAACAGTGCCAGTGCAGAGAGGATGTTTAATAAACAACATACAAATCAACTCAAATGTTTCAAAAAGCCAGGATGAAGAGCTTTTAATAATACAGTGCACGAGGGAACATGCATACTTAGCATGAAGTATCAGTACAATCGAATGTCTAGATGAACCTGATAACCTAACATGTCTAACCAATCAAAACATCTCTTCTATTGATTGTAACGATGAAACACGAGACTCCTGACAGGCTTCACTCACATTTCTGAAAAAAGAAACAACTTTTTCAAATCCATTAAATTCGGTGTCACTCACTCCCTCATTCCTCCATCAATCTCCCCTATCTGCTCTGCCCATCTCTGGCATCAGAGTCCTTCAGTGAGGTGGTGGGTGGCTTTTCTCTCTGTGAGTACCTGCAGTGGATCACCAAGGGGCCAGCCTCTGGAGGGTGGAGGGCTCTCACTCTTCTCAAGTAGCCCAGGAAGGGTGTCTGATGCTCTGGAAGGCCGTGATCGGGCCAGGCTGTGAACTGGAACTGACGAACCTCACGCTTCTCGCTCGAACCATTCTGAGGGGTAGAGGTACAGTGACACTCTTTCGGATTCTAATTCACATTCACGTTTACATTTAGTTCAAGACTCAAACTAAAACTCGGAATCATACCTAAAATCACATTCTGATTGAGTCAATTTTGAATTCAAACCATAAGTGTAAAACTTACCAAATGCTATACTTATCTTTTATAACTAAAATTATATTTTATACTAAATTCTATATTATTTTAAAGGAAACTGAAGGAGTCACTGCACTGTTTTGCTATTTTTTTGTTTTACAGAGCAGTGCACTGCGAAGTAAAAAAAAGTAGATAAAAGTATAAAAAATTTGTAACTGAGTAAATCTTGTGTACTAGTCATCTCTTCAAAACATTTCTGACAAACACTTACATTTTCCATGAATTTGAAACAAAAAATGGAAAAAAGGTTTCACAACCAAACACGTGTGAGTGAGGGTGTGTGGGTGTGCGGACGTGGGGTTGCACGCGTGTGTGCGTGCGTGTGTGTGTGTAAGAAGCCAGTGAACCTGAATGCTTTCATACCTTATAAAGTGCAAAAGTCCGGATGCAGTATGTTGCCAGCTCAACCGTGTCGAGAAGAGTGACCTGAATTAGGCCGTATGTCTCTGTGCCACGGCTCGGCCAATATTGGTCACACTTTACCTGTCAACACAAGCACACAACATTTTTCTTCCATTTTCGTCTGACACTTTTTCCACTCCACTCAGACACCTAGTTTTGTGTTTAGCATGTTTTTTGTATGATTTCTTTTGTGCGTATACTTTCAATTTTCATTCAGTGAAATTGAATTGAATTGAAGTCATCAATAGATGTTAATTGTATTTATATGTTTATACATTATTACATGTACTAAGAACTCTAAAAACATCCAGGAAATTCTCATTTTTAATACATTAAAAATTTGATAAATACATTAAAACGCAACCCCCCACCCCCACCCCAACACACAGATCATTTTCCAACACTCCTTTATTTCAGTAAATTGATTTCTAGTAGGAAAATGTGTCAGTTTGTCCACATCCTACTTTGACTCCACCAAAAATGGTAGTGCCAGAGTTTGTAAAGTTTCAAGGTTTGACTTTAAATACAGTTAGGTTAATATTCATAATTTGTATTTAGTACATAACTGGAAGGATTAGTTTGTTTCCCTGTATCTGTGTTATTTAAAAGAGCAATTTTCAGGCACTAACTGTACTGATTTTGTTAGATATGTATTTACGAGAACCTTTGCTTTAGCATACAGGACTGTCTAGTGTTCATACACCAAATGCACATTTACAATTTTTGAGAAGAACACCACTTTACAAACTATTTCATTAATTTCTTCCCTTTCGGGGTCGCCACAGCGCAATGAACCGCCAACTCTCTGGCATATGTTTTACGCAGCGGATGCCCTTCCCTGCCGCAACCCATCGCTGGGAAACATTCACACACACATTCACACTTTAACACTATGGGCAATTGTTCTTACTCAATTCACTTATTCCGCATGTCTTTGGACTTGTGGGGAAACCGGAGCACCCGGAGAAAACCCACGCGATCACAGGGAGAACATGCAAACTCCACACAGAAACCGACCCAGCCGAGGCTCGAACCAGTGATCTTGCTGTGAGACGACCGTGCTACCCACTGCGCCACCGTGACGCCCACTATTTCTAGATATAGAAATATATATTTCTTTTAAACAATGCTAAATATTTGACCCGCCTATACTATTGCTGCACCCTTAATAATCTTCAAAAGGAAAGTTTTATTGTAAACAATATCTTTGAATAGACATTGAAAACAATGTCTCGTTTACCAAACAAAATTCCTCCCACTGACATACGTTTGCCACACCACCTCCTGGGTTTTTCTGGTTGGCAAACAGAAAATCCCCATTCACATTTTGCAAGCTATTTTTTGGAGTGTTCAGCTAATATTTGTTACCAGTGTTGTGCAAGTATTCATGGAGTAAACAAACCGACCCCAACAAATACGAATTGAGAATAGCATAAACTGTATTATAAAGTATATTATTTATTAAAAATGTTACTCATCATTTTTTGGCTGTTGAAACACCAATTCAAATTGTGTTTATCCTGTTGCATTTGCACAGACCTCCCTCTCTTTCTTTCTTCCTTCCTACCTCCCACCTTCTCTCTCTCCCTCTCCCTCTGGGTGGAAAATAACTGGAATTAAACCTGGTCAGCCCCCCCCACCAACCCAGTCTTGTCTTTTTGAACTGGATTCCTGCTGACAGGCACATTTCTGGAACACAAGAGAAACCTGACAGACTCTGTAATTATACTTCACGCACACATCACACTTATTATTAGCGTTGAACGAGGTGTGTGTCAAGGATGCTGACATAACCACACAACAGAACAAAAGACACTGAAAACACTGAACAGTATGAAGAAAATGAACATTCATCCCAACATTCTTTTGAAAACCTATAAAATACCTGAAATGGTCTGTCAAACACTGAGCAGAGCTCTGTGACTGTTCAGTGGGCTACTTGCACAAATACTTCCGTGTTCTGCATATTACAGCTCAGTTATTTTAGGTTCTAGCAGTGGGATTGGGTTATTTCTACACTCACTCCACACAGTTCAATTTAATGTTTAATATTTAATTTTAAATAGTGCTGTGTAAATTAATAATGTTTATCAAATTTAAATACTACTCATTTAAAGATTTAAGTACATTTAAACTTGTCATAAATAGGGCTGGGAATTTAACGTGTTAATTAGATCAGTGTCTCTCAAATTGTGGTACGCGTACCACTACTGGTACTTGAAAACCTCTTGATGGTACGCAACACTGATGGCTGTGAAAAAAATTAATTAAAAAACCCCACAGGCGGCTGTCATTACTGTGGGCGTGGGTGTCAAACAAAAAACTCTGTCGTAGGCGTCTGGCCCATTGGTTGATTTTTTTGAAGGACACTGGGCTTGACCAATGAAATCACAGGCCCCTCCCTCCAGCCTATGGGTAAATCTGCTGTTTGACCCTCCTGAATAGCAGCGAGAATGAGTTTGATCGAGTTTTATAATGGAGTAATGCTGTTGCAGACACAGGAGCACGCTTTGCCTCCGTCCAATGTCACTTGGAGTGAAATGTCTGAAACAGGAGACATTCCTACACAGGTAAATCATATAACGTTACTTTGAGGTTATTTAAAAGTAAAGCTACTCTTGCGGATTCTGCCCTATGTACATCTGTCTCTCATGACAAAGGAAGATGGTCTCTTTAAAGTTAATCAAAAATTAGCATAAAACTTAATTTATCTTTAATGTCTGCAGTTGAAATGAAGAAAGATGTTAAGGTAATTTGCCAACAAACTTGATACTTTAAAAAAATAATCATTACATTCTTAAATCTTCAGGCTGTATACTGCTACTAAAATGAATAAATATTTGTATTATTAATGATTCTGGCTCTTATTTGAACTGTACATAACTGTAGCTGAACAGGAAGCTCTATACACTGTGGCTGTACTTGAGTTATGTATTTTAATGTTACTCATTACAGCGGTACTTGGAGTGCCAATTTTTTCTGAGGAAGAAGTTGGTGAAAAAAGTTTGAGAACCGCTGAATTATATTAATTAGTCACAGATAAAGTTATTATTTTAACATAATTATGCGCCTTGTTCCACTGCAGATCTGTAACATTACACATTGTAGATCTACAGCAAGCTAGTAACAAAACTAACAAGATGGAAAATAAAACTGCATGGCTGGTTAAAGGGAAATTTGAAATACAAAAGAGATGATAGAGAAGTCATTGATAAAACAGAAGTCATTTGCGTTTTTTGTGATGAGGAGTTTGCCTACCATCGAAGGGAGTTCTAGTTCGAAACACCTGAACTCGAAGCATGTTTTAGCACGCTCGATAGTTACCTCACCTGTGACAGCATCAGTCAGTCTGAGATGAGTTACCGCAAATTAAGTAAGTTGACATTGCAATCATTAACAAATGCGATATCTAAATGAATGAACTATAGGCCTGTTAATGTTATGGAAGAGAAGCTTATAAATGCATTTCGAATCACTGCCTCCGACACGATCATCAAGAGGCACAGTACTTTCGAGAATAAATCAGCTGTATGACATCGAAAATATATCAAAGCGGGACAACATAGCTCAAGCTAAACTGTTGTACAGAATAAGAGGGTATCTTTAAACTCAGAAAAAGTGAACAAATTAGTCGGTCTTAGTAACTGGTTAAAAGAGAAATACAAATTTAGATAGTGTAGCATAAGAAACAGGCTAATGTTCAATGATATGTCCATTGCAATTTAGTTCATAGGCTTGTGTCCAGTAATAAACTAAATTGTCAGGGTTGTTGTGACCTTAGACAGTTGTTTTTGTTCAGAAATAATTAAACTGTAATTTATAACCAATTGTGACATTATAACATTATTATTATTATTTCTGTTCAGTAAGTTATAATTGTCATACACTGTAACCTAATTCATAGGTTTGTTTTCAATAATAAATGGTAAAAAACAGCTTATTGTGATGTCTGTATCTATAAATGATTAAAAGTGATTAATTAGACTAGTTTATTAGACTAGTACCATATGATTAATTAGATAAAAAATTTAATCGGTTGACAGCACTAAACACACACTCACACACACGTGCACACACACACATTATTAATTTAATAATAGTATAAAGCCTTTTTATCCAAGTTGATCTTTAAAAATCAAATGACAAATGATTACAACTGCAGCCTATTAAACGTAGTCTATAATGCCACTTCCAGTAATGGCACGACCATGCTTGGTTTGACTTGCCACGGTTTGCTTTTGTGTTTCCAGCGTCTTTCAGTGCCAGTTCTGAGTGGGCTTGTTTTAGACACGTTACTCAAGACAATCACTCCACTACATCAGGCCCAGTTTCACTTGCTTGGAGAATAGCGAATCTGTGATACAAGTGTGGGTCAACAACCGATTGGCGAGAAAGAACTGTGAGCTCGAACAGGATGCCACGTAACACCATTATCTAGAATCAGGAAAAAGTACCACTACTACTCAAATCCTGCTTTATGAAACTTAATGGTTACAAAAAAAGAGGAAATTGGAGAAGCCCTTAGAAGCATGCAGAGCCGAGTCAAGCCATTATAAAACAGCTCGGTGGAAAAGCAGAAGAGAGGAGAGTCATCTGCAGTTGGCCACTCCACGACAGCAGGGAGGAAATCACTAGCTATATCCCAGATAAAACAACCCCCTGGGGATTTAAGTTAACTCTTCCAATCACACCATCAACAGTTTACACAAACACAATACCCGTGATCTCTCCTCCAGACGGGTCACCATGACAATAGTTGCCGCTCTCTGCTCCCACACCATCCTCCAGAAGTCTCCGAAGGTTTCGGGCAGTGGGCCTTGTGTAGCGATGTAGGCATTCTGCTTCCTGTAGCCATCCATGTAGTTTGCATTGATGTAGTCGCTGCCAGGAAATCCTGAGGTTAGAAGGAGACACATTTGCTTAACACAAGTGTTTCAAAAACTAAAAGAAATATTACACAAAATAGTATTGTAGTATATTTTGTGTTGTTTTTAAGTCTCACTCCCTAGGCTAAAAGTAAACAGAGACTTCAGCTAAAAATAAACATAGATGGTGCAGAGGTTGACTAGACAAGAAGAGAGGTGATTAAACACCCCACGAGAATAAGCATAATAGACTTACCATTTTTATATCTATAAGGATTCATTAGAACTCGGAAAGAGTGGGAAATGAAACACCAGATGCATGGTAGTAAAAAGAAAGGTGCTTGCTTTCTCAGGTTCTGTCAGACTCCTGACACTTTTTCCCTCAAAGACAGTCATTTTACATGCTGAACATGTGTCAAACATTTCTTTGCCAGTTGTCAGCAACATGAAAAGGCAGACAATATTTTGTATTAGCAGTGTGGCATTATAGTTTTTTTTTTGTGTGCTGTTGAGTGATATTAAGTATGACTGAACAGACAGTACAATACTGTTCTTCACAACAGTAACATAATAAAGCAGAAGCTTTAACAAGCTATTACATTATATAAAAGCTAATGTTTAAACCTGATCAAGTTGCAAAATCGTATTATAAAATCCAGAGAATATACACATTATGGTCATGTGCCTTTTTGTTTAGGAAGAAACTCATTAACACACTTGAAGATCATCTTTAATTCACCAAAGGCCTATATTGCTTGAAAGTAAAAAGTCCTTTACTTTGTTTTAATTTTTAGCACACTAAACATTTATATAATGCATTTATTTACTATCATTTTGATTAATGAAATATAATGCTGATTAATGCATATCTGTCACACTCCTTGATGTTTCCTGATGTATAATACATTTCTCAAAGAAAAATAAAGAATCAAACTGAATAGAAAACTGGATAAAGACTGGAGTGTGCAACTGGGGCTAACAAATTATGTCAAACTAAATTAGATGACATCATCATCCGTCCTTTCCTCCAGCTTCAAATCAGCACACCTGTTCCTACTAATCATTCAGCTTTTATTTTACTCTTTTTTCTAGTTGTGGAGATATTCATGGATGGCAAAGAGGTAGAAAAGAACTAATAGTTGAATATTTTAATCTTATAACAGCTTTGCAGCTAATTGAGAAAAATAAAGGTGAAACGTTTTGGTTTGAAACAAATCCATCTATATAAACACTACAATAAAAAGGCGAATAACTTACATAAACAATGCAGTGTTTATAAGTTGTTGTTTTTTCTTGCCACCATCTCCCTGTAGATGTCTGTGGGCAATTGAGCGTGAGAAGCTTGTGTTTGATTGGCTACCTAAATGCCAATAGCCTTCGTTACTCTGCATAATTCAAATATTATTATGAAAATATTCTTAAATAAAATATTCTTAACAACTTAATGCGCCAAAATGTGTGAATCATATAAGACCATGCATAAGACCAACCCTGCTTTCTATAGGAAATTTACAGGAAAACATTTGAGAGGACAATGAGAAAGATATACAAAATACTCAAACAGAACACTTAACAGCTACACAGCTATTGGATTGCCGCTAAAATAAAAATCTTAACAAAATATATAAATAAACAGGTGAAACATTTTCTTTTGGACTGCACTAACTGCCTTTACTAAACAACACTCATGGACTTCTTTAAAAAAGTGTATGTAGTATTTTAGCAGAAAGCAAATGAGGCTCTCAGTTTGGAGAAATCAACCACTTCCTTCTCAACAAAGCATTACTACAAAATAGTCAAAATAGGCATAAAGAAGTTATTTGAAGGATAAGAAATGACAAGAATGAAATCTCAGCACTTGGTAAGTTGTTCTCACTCGATTAACCAAGCCCTTTACTATCCAAGAATGTAAAGTTTAATACAATCTAAAGAATGAATAATACAAGGTGAAAATTTGTGAAAGGAATACAAAAAAAACCTTTAAGAAACCAAGCTTTAATTTTTTTGTTTCAGCTGTCAAGTTGGCCATGTTTAAAATGGGTGTTAATGACAGTCTGCTCACTTCAGGCCCTAGCTTCAAAATACTATGGTTCATTCATCGCCAGGGGAGCAGGAGGTTGTTGCTTAGTTTAAACAGTCACATTTAAACCTTTATGTTATAAAATGAAACTAAAAATCAATGGCTGTTCTCATGCCTACACTGCAAAAAATGCACTCTTGGAACAAGAAAATCAAAACCTCAAATAAAGTTAAACTCTTCCTATATCAAGCAAAATAATCTGCCAATGGGGTAAGCAAATTTGACTTGGCAAGATTTCTTAAAATTTGAAAAAGATTCTAGCAGATAAAAAAAAATTCTCAAAACAAGTCTTTACAAGTTGTAAAACTGCACTGAAACTAGAATATTTCAACTTGTATCTAGTCTCTAGTTGTCTTAAAACTAGACAATATGTCTTAAAACTAGGATGTTTTCTCTTTTATTTAAGACTAACTTAGAAAATGTTGTATTAAATTAAGTATATATGACCTTAAATTATGAAAGTTTGTGCTTAATTTTAGTTCTTAAAGTAGAATATGGATTCTTAAAACTAAAATTTCTAGCTCAAAAATTAAATTTTAAATAATTATATATTATTTTGGCCTCTTGATGCAATTTTTAACACTTAGTAGAGAACAGGGAGAAGATCACTGAAGGACCAGAGCTGGATTTGAACCCCCGTCTCCAGGGGGGTTCAGCTGATAAGCTATATAAAACTAAAAGAGAAAACGTTCTAGTTTTAATACAGATTGTCTAGTTTTAAGACCACTAGTGACTAGATACAAGTTGGAATATTCTAGTTTCAATGCGTTTTTACATGCTTTTTACAACTTGAAAAGATTTGTTTTGAGAGTTTTTGTATTTTTTAAAGATCCAACAGCTTATATTACCAGCTAGAAGTTTTTGCTCATTTGAAGAATTCTTGCCAACTCAAATTTGCTTACCCCATTAGCAGAATCTTTTGCTTGATCTAGGAAGAGTTCTATATTTGAGTTTTTTTTCCTTGTTTCAAGAGTGTTTTAAGTACAGATCTCTTGCATCAAAGTTAGTACACAACTGGATGAGGTATTAAGGTTTGGGGTTTTGATGATTTATTTACGGTATAGATAATTTTTTACGGTGTAGAACATTTGAGTCTTATTTCAAGAAATCAAATGTTCTTACCTTTACTTGATCTATACTAGAACTAGATTTAAGATTTTTTTTCTTGTTCCAAGAATATTCATTCATTCATTCATCTTCATGTCGGCTTTCTTCCCTTTCGGGGTCGCCACAGCAGAATGAACCGCCAACTCTGTGGCATATGTTTTACGAGGCGGGTGCCCTTCCAGCCGCAACTGGGAAACATTCACACACACATTCACACTTTAACACTATGGGCAATTGTTCTTACTCAATTCACTTATTCCACATGTCTTTGGACTTGTGGGGAAAGCGGAGCACCCGGAGAAAACCCACGCGATCACGAGGAGAACATGCAAACTCCACACAGAAATGTCAACCGGCTCAGCCGAGTCACGAACCAGTGACCTTCTTGCTGTGAGACGACTGTGCTACTCACTGCGCCACCATGACGCTAGTATTTAATATTGACTTCTTAAAATAAAATATCAATAACATTCTTGATATAAGAATATGTTGAGTCAAAAATTCTTGTTGTAATATTCTTGTTTTCAGATCAGTGGCAAAATTGGCAACTTGTTTCACATAGTTTCTTAATTCAAGAAAATAAATGACCAGAATAAGATTTTTTTTTCTCCTCAAGAAAATTGAAAATGAGAAAATTCTTCATAAAATAAGATTTTCAATCTAATTTTAAGCATTTTCAGCTTTGCAAACAGTTGTTTGAGAAATAAAAATGTTACATTTGCAATAAATAATCACGATAGATTTTATAAATTAAAAATTTTATTGAACGATCAATCTATAATGTTGGAAATGTAAGAAAATAATATTAGTGACTCAGTTCTGCTCAGAGCTGTAGTGAAGGGAACATCAAACGTTCATTAGTAATTCCCACTATGCACTAATCAGAAAACAGAATATAGTAAAATATATTTTAAAAACCTCAGTGAAACAGTGAGATCGTGGAAGATGAACCCTGCATAAAATGAACACTTTTCTTTCAACAGGATTTAAACCTGTGCTGTGTTACAAAACTGAGAGGAGATTGGTGCAGTTTAATTTGCTACAGCCTCATGTGGATAGGTGATCATGCATGCACATTTTCATTGACAGTCAAGCGACATCACCAAACTTTAAAATGGGTTCAAATCTTTTCCATTTGATTTCTGTCAGGAGAGAAGATGAGGAGTAAATGGAAAGAACGTGAAGGTGTGAGTGTGTCTGAAGCAAGGCTTGATTTTTCTGCACTGAAGCATCTGACAGCCCTTCAGCTCTCTCTCTCTTTGGCACACACACGCACGCTCGCACGGACACACACTGCCATGTGAAGATAAAGCTTGCTCGGCACCCGTGCTTGCTCTCTCTCTTCCAGGTGAATTATTTCACTTCTTTAAATCCATCTTTTATCATTTTCTGCTTCGTTCTCTGACTGAAAGACAATTAATCCCTTTCTCATGTCTTTCTGTTCCAGACAAAAGAGTGAAATGACACACACCCAGTTCAGGATTGATCATCATTTTAAGCCATTCTACAATGTTTGTGTGTGTGCTGATGTTATGTTTAAAAGACAAACAAACACAAACAACAGATTCAGTATGCTCTCTCAAAATCAGAAAGATCTGCAGCACACACACATGGAATATCAGACATATACGCTCAGACATATACGCACACACATAAGTGCACACACAAACATGTACATATGCATGCACACACATTCCTCCACCCAGTTCTGTGAGTGTGTGAGCGGTCGTGTTTATCAGGGCCAAGCAGCAGATGGGCTTCCACTGGTTTCATTGTTCGCAGCTGAATCAGTTTTTCGACTGTGCTAGGAGGAAATTAAACGCTTTATTGCAGGAGTCTTTTTTGTTATGCAGGAAATGTTGAATATGAACATTTAATTCCGCTGTGGATTCTGTCCAATAAAACTATCTCAAAACATTTTGATGAAATATCTTTGGAAACAACCGTTCATGCCATGTGTTTCAGTTATTAGGGGCCAAACACCAAATGTGCAAGGGACTTGTTGTTTTCGCTCTGGCTGTTTTTTTCTTTAGCCACTGAAGTCAGGCAGCTCCATGATCCCATTGCGGGAAAGTTGTAAATTTTGGCAAACATGTTCCAATTGTTCTAATGCTCAACTGGAACAAATTTCAAGCCTCAGACTTAAACTTCATAGTGCCAACCCTTGTCCAAACTTTCTTTTTCTGGTTATAGCTACTGAACTGTGTGTCATAGGAACAAAATTCATTTTTTGTCTTTCCTTAATATAGACTAAAGACTAGATATAGAAAAAAATCGTCCTACTTTTCCAAAATGGCCTGTTGAGTCAAGAGATTTCCAATTTTACAAGGTTAGCCTTTTTTGTGTTTGAATAACCTCAAAAAACTGTTCCATTTTAATACCTATAAATTGAGTTAAAAATGTTATACTTGTCATGTCTTAATGCCCTGGTGGTATAAACTTATACTATCTTTAACATATGTTCATAATTCTGGTCTCAATAGTGCCTGGTTCCCTAGGTCATGACAAAAAGATTTTTCTTTATTCAAATCTTACATAACTAGGTCAAAAACCTACTTTTTCAAACTCCTCCTAGACATTTTGTCTAATTCCCACAAAATCCATGCAATCATCTAACCCTGTCAACTAAGTGTTATGAAAAGAAACTTGATAGCTCAAATGGTTTTCAAATGACACATGTTTGCCAAATCAGTCACAAGGTTATATCTGATCGAGGCTTTATATATGTGATAACCTGCAGTTCCAAAATGATACCTAAAATCTATGTGTCAATGGTGCCGTTTCAATGACATTTATTCCCAGATCAACAGGTTATGAGCTCATATCCCAGGGGAAACAAAACCTGTTTATAAAGGTTTATGGCATGTCGGTTTTTGTTGAAAACATTAAACATTTTTATTGAAGTCAATGGTCTCGAGTGTTTGGCCCCAGATTACTGCTTGCAGTTATATTTTACTTCTACTTCTAATTTTAAATTTTAGCTTTAGCAAGAAATAGGTGGTTCTTTGAGTAGGTCCAGTGACCTGGCATTTCCATAGACTTTCATGTAAGACATTCTTATTTTACATTCAAATGAAACACATCTAATGCATGGTCACAAGAGAGTTTTTTATTCACATTGCATTCATTTTTAAAATGTGAAAAATCTGTTGCTATATATTGATAACATATTTATAGTAAAGTTTGATATCTTGTTTATAGTAGTAGCTTATGAAACTCAATCTCAAAGATGTTAAAAATGTTTAAATGAAAATGATTTTTTATATTCTTGATGACTGATTTAAAACAATTAGTCACAATTTGCTTTGTGAATGAGTCAGAGCCCAAAAATCTTCAAGAAAGAAAAGCGATATAAATGATTAGAGACCCCATTATGGGAGATGTCTAACCGCACCGCATATCATCTAAATAATCATGTGAGAGCCCGTTTTTGGTCCCAGTCCAAACCTGGTCCCAAACAAACAAGTGTGTCTTTGTTTACGAACGCTTGACACAACATTTTTCATGTGTCATTTTTAAATGCATAAAACTCAGGCTAATGCTACCTGAAGTAAGCATAACCTCTCTGGATTGTTCCAATGCTGCTTGCATTGAACTGAGCGCTCTAGCTCATAAGAGAAGAATACGAAAATCATCTATGATTGTTGGTGTTTTCGTCATTGTGTGGAAAATGTTGTGATTTGTAAAATGATTCAAGGGTTACATAAGGAAAATGTTTTTTTTTAAGGTGACCATCGGAGAATGAGATGTCAAACGCATGCTGCAGCCAGAGACACATGTTTCATTACAACCATTGCTTTTACACAAAGCGAAGACCCTCAATGGATGCTACCACATTGCAAGCGTATAAGATCCTCACCGCACTGCAGGGGCCGTCTCCCTGAAGTAACTGGGCTGGGCACCCGTAATGACACTGGCTTTATCACAATTGATCAGAGACACTAACTTTTTCTGACTGTCAGTGACCCCACAAGATAAGCAGTCAGTGGTCATCAAGTCTGTTCTGTGCACCTCCAACACTGAGTGGTTTAGCTCAGCATCCAAATCAGACATCTGGAGACTCTAGAGGACAGATTGGACTGCTGAAAAGATCATTGGAGCTCCCTTACCCTCTCTTCAAGAACCGTACACCTCCAGAATTAGAAAAGAGGTCTCTCACAACCACTCTGGATGCTGCTCACCCAAGCAACTACCTCTTCCAGCTCTTACCTTCTGGCTGGCGCTTCACAGCCCCAAACACCTGCACAGCTGGCACAAACCCAGCTTCTTCCCTCAGGCCATTCAGTTCCTTAACCCAAAACCTTCCCCACCAACACTCCCATACACTGTGTGCAGAGTTATTAGGCAAGTTATATTTTTGAGATTAATTTTATCATTGAGTAACTACTATATTCTCAATCAACTCAAAAGACACATACATATCAAAGCTGAATATTTCTGGAAGTTGGAGTGGGGCTTTTTTAGTTTTGGCTATCTTAGGAGGATATCTGTGTGCGCAGGTAACTATTGCTGTGCAGAATTATTAGGCAAAATAATAAAAAAGTAATATATATCCATCTCACTTATTTATTTTTGCCAGGCAAACCAATATAACATCTCAAAATTTACAAATACACATTTCTGAGATTCAAAAACAAAACAAACAAATCAGAGTCCAATATAGCCACCTTTCTTTACAAGGCCACTCAAAAGCCTTCTATCCATGGATTCTGTCAGCTTCTTGATCTGTTCACCATCAACATTGTGAGCAGCAGCAACCACAGCCTCCCAGACACTGTTCAGAGAGGTGTACTGTTTTCCCTCATTGTAGATCTCCCATTTGATGATGGACCACAGGTTCTCTATGGGGTTCAGATCAGGTGAACAAGGGGGCCATGTCATTATTTTGTAATCTTTTAGACCTTTACTGGCCAGCCACGCTGTAGAGTATTTGGAGCCATGTGATGGAGCATTGTCCTCCATGAAAATCATGTTTTTCTTGAAAGATGCAAAGTTCTTCTTGTACTACTGCTTGAAGAAGATGTTTTCCAGGAACTGGCAGAAGGACTGGGAGTTGAGTTTGACACCATCCTCAATCTGAAAAGGTCCCACAAGCTCATGTTTGATGATACCAGCCCAAATCAGTACTCCACCTCCACCTTGCTGGCGTCTGAGTAAGACTGGAGCTCTCTGCCCTTTACCGATCCAGCCTCGAGCCCATCCATCTGGCCCATCAAGACTCACTCTCATTTCATCAGACCATAAAACCTTAGAAAAATCTGTCTTCAGATATTTCTTGGTCCAGTCTTAATGTTTTATCTTGTGTGTCTTGTTCAGTGGTGGTCGTTTTTCAGCCTTCCTTACCTTGGCCATGTCTCTGAGTACTGTACACCTTGTGCTTTTTGACACTCCAGTAATGTTTTGGGAAGTTGCTTAGCGCCTTCTTCTTTCACCGTGCTTCTTGCAACCGTGTTGGATATTTGCCATGAAACGCTTGATTGTTCGATGATCACGCTTCAAAAGCTTGGCAATTTCAAGGCTGCTGCATTCCTCTGCAAGATATCTCACTATTTTTTACTTTTCGGAACCTGTCAAGTCCTTCTTTTGACACATTTTGTCAAAGGAAAGGAAGTTGCCTAATAATTGTGCACACCTGATATAGGGTGTTGATGTCATTAGACCACACCCCTTCTCATTACACAGATGCACATAAGCTGATATACTTAATAGGTAGCAGACTTTCAAGCCCATACAGTTTGGAGTAGGACAACATGCATAAAAAGGATTATGTGGTCAAAAAATGTAACTTATATAAACTGTGTTACTGTGCAACGTTATTGTGTAGTTTTTTTTTTGGTACCAACACTGGAGAGTAGCCCTGTACCACAACAAATTCCTTGTGTGTGCGCACATGCACACTTGGCAATAAAGATCTTTCTTTTTTCTGATTCTAAAATTCCAAATGTTACGAAGTGCTGATTTATAACAATATTGTAAAATGTTTTATAAATTTACAGTGAAATCCATTTAAATCAATGAAAAAAATCTTATGCAGGGTTAAACTCTATTTTAAGTAGTTTAAAGCAACAAAGATCTGCAGCTGATTTGTGTTGAACACAAACACCAAATCAAACAAAGAGTTGTCACAATAAACATGATATTTAGCACGCATATTTTAAAGTTTAAATGAAAATGAGTGCAGATTATTTTTGACAAAAGTAGTTCAATATTTTCTTTCTTTGCTGAAAGGGATTTGATGTTAAATATTGATAAAATATATGTTTTATTAGTTTTCATAATGGTTTATGACGACAAAATTATGTATACAGAATGTACTTATAAACTATATTTAAGCTTCTTTGGTAATATGTGGCATTTGACATTAAAATTCATAGAAACTTTTATCATCTGTTTCAGATCTAAATGACCAATAATTGATGGCTACTATACGTTAAAATTATCAAACAATTTTCTTCTTAAGTGCTTCATTTACGAAATAAAATATTGTTAATGTTATTCATTCATTCATCTTCATGTCGGCTTTCTTCCCTTTCGGGGTCGCCACAGCGGAATGAACTGCCAACTCTCTGGCATATGTTTTACGCGGCGGATGCCCTTCCAGCAGCAACCCATCGCTGGGAAACATTCACACACTCATTCACACTTTAACACTATGGACAATCGTTCTTACTCAATTCACTTATACCGCATGTCTTTGGACTTGTGGGGAAACCGGAGCACCCGGAGAAAACCCACGCGATCACGGGGAGAACATGAGAACTCCACACAGAAATGCCACCTGCCCCAGCCGAGCCTAGAACCAGCGACCTTCTTGCTGTGAGACAACTGTGCTACCCACTGTGCCACCGTGACGCTTGTTAATGTTATGTTACCTCTTATTAGGGCCGAGAACGCCACCAAAGGTGTGTTGTGAAGCCCTATTGTAATTGTAATGATTATTATTATTATTATTCCTCGTCATTCGTCGCAAAACTGACTCCCTAGGCGTGCTCGAAAAACACAGAATTATGTCAAATGGTCTTGGGCTGGCGCCCCCACAAATTCACCCTTCATAAATGGCCAAAAAAATTACATATTTTTATCTATATCTTCGTGCAAGTTCAGCCAGTGTCCACGAAAACAGCCTTGCATGATAAGCTTGGCAGGTTGAACAAAAGTTCCATCACCGGTTGCATCACTGTGACTGCACTCAAACAATGGACTCTACAGCACCCTCTTGAATGTTACAAAAATCAGCTGTTTTAACTCCCTTAACATTTTAGAAAGCCCACCACATTTTGCGCAAAGATCATCCTTGATAAACATGGCAATCTTTCACCTTTGTTGTGATCATAGCATGACAATTGTTTGTGTAGTTTCGCCTGGAAAAAATGCTAATGCCATTTCGACCTAGAAACATGAAAATCAGTACACGTGCATCGCCTCTATACAAGAACAAAAGTCTCTAGCAGGTTTTTGCCAAAATATACAGGGAGTATGCCATTTTGAAAAAAAAAACAACCATTTTGAAAATATAACACCATGCACTTTAACTCCTTCTAGATGAAATGTTCGATTTGGCTGAAAAGTGGTGCAGTTATTCAAAAGGAACTAGGGAAAAAAGTTAAAATGGTCTTGGGGTGGCGCCCCAGCAAATTTCACCCTTCAAAAATGTGCAAAAATTTACATTTTTGTACTGTCTCTTTATTCAAATTAATCCAACTTAACCAAAATGAGCCTGTCAGGCTGACCACAAATATGAGCATCACTGTGACTGTTCTCTAAAAACTGTTTCTACAGTGCCCCCTTAAATGTGACCAAAATCATCATTTTAGTTGTTTTGACCCATTGAACATGTTAGAAAGCCCACTAAAATTTGTCCGCAGATCATGTTCAATAAGTATAGTAATCTAACACTGTCACTGCAATTGTACCTTGGACGACAGCTCTCCAACACCCCCTTAAATGCAAAAAAGCTTAACTCACATTTTAACAAACTCCTCCTGGGAAAATTTCGAGGTTTTGGTCTGGTGACTCTTAAGGTATTATGGACCTAAAGTTATACTTGCTGTGGCACCATAACCAATTCAACCTTTTTAAAACGTATAGGGCTAAAAGGATTTCTTACTGTGGCCCTTACATACTTTATCCAAAAAGCATGACAACATTATGGAATGCTATGCTGAAGTGATGATACACTTTTAGTGCCACATACTGCCTGTATATATTTCTGGCCGTATCTCCACCATACTTCATCCAATGTGCATGAAGAAAATTAAGCAAAATATTCTTGTGATTCTGAACAGATCGACATACTAATCTTATAACACCAACTCTTGGTTTTATATGAGTTGTTTGTGTAACAATATAGATCATCTTTGCATTTAAAGCTTTGTATCTTTCAATAATTTGTAAAGTGCCTTTTCACTTTGTTTCGAGCTCTTGACAACAAGTGAAAACTTGTAAGGCCAGGAGGCAGTGCCTTTGGCTCCTGCGGACACATCGTGCGAGGGCCCACCCATCGCTGCTTGCAGCTTTAATTAAATTTATTTTTGTTATTTTGAAAAGAAATTAAGACATAGGCATGACTATTTTGCAAATAAATAAACTTGTAATTAGTCAAATAAATTATTCAAAGAAAAGTTTGGTGTGTGGCTGAAAATATGTCAAACTGTAGGTCTAGACACATTTTTCTACCCTTAAAATCCATCAAAATGTAAGCATTTAACATAAAATATCAGGACCAACCTGAAAAGTTTCCACCTTGTAAAAAAAGCACTTTTTTGGGTGTGATTTTAATTAATTATGTTTTTGTGCATTTAGTAAAATCACCCCTGGCTGACATCAACAGCCAAAATGTCTTTGACATGAATGGATTCAATGAACTTGTGGGCATCAGTTCAATGATCATGTATTGTTTAGAGGGAATTAAAAAAATCAGAGGATAAATGCATTATGTGCTTCAGGTCACACCAGGGAGCTAGTACAGGCAATACCTTGACCACTGTTATAAACAGTTATTTACATAGCCTACTAAACTAGTATTTTTAAGTAACTCCATGGGAATGTGTGAGTGGTTGGGGAGAATAGGGTCCAAAATTATTTTCTTTCAGGGGACCAAAAAATGGTAGCTTAAATTCAGGCTTTGCTCTGCCTGCAACTGGTCTCTCTGCCACAAGAACATTTTAGAAAAGGGAGCGTACCATCGATGGAGGGCAGCAGCACTCTGGAGTGGTCGTACGAGATGACATTTGCGTATCTGTTCTTTGGTTTGTTCACCTCCAGGTTCGAATGCTCCCAGGTGAACTGCTGACCGGGATCAATCGACTGTGAGAATGAAACAAAAAGACAAAATCATTGTTAATAAATGATCATTATTAATAAAAGCACTAATGAGCATCATTTCCAACTCAACATTTTAGTTAGAGATAGATGAGCAACCTCATCCAGCAGCAATGAACATTGAACAAATAAATGAATCTGTATGTGAAGCTGCAGTTCCTGGTATATGGTTTTCCCAGGACCAGGTTTTGCAAAGCACCCAACAAAAAAAATGGCTTCAGCCATATTAGCACTTTAGTGCAAAGATAGACTTTATTAGTGCAACAAGAGTAAAAATAAATAAATGTATTAAAATTAAAAAATCTTTCATGCAATAATGTACCACTTCTAGATCAACTGGTTCTCTGTATCAGCCTCTAAACTTCTTTTATCCTTCTTTTATCTTACTGGCCCAACTTCTTATTAGGATGAGCCAAGATATGGATGAGAGTCATAATTAAACACTTCTATAATTTGATTGTTCCATCAAAATAACTTCATCAACCTTACACTGTATAAACAATCACCTCTCTGTTTTTCTCTATAGTTTCCATTCCGATCTTTTACAGGGCGTCCCCTACTTTACAACTTTATGTCCCCTACTTTTACAACAAGTTCAGCTGCCTCCCTCTGGAGTCCGAATGGTACGGTGGGTAACGCCATAAGTCTGCGCCATTTCTTCGCTCTGTTTTGCTCTGGTTTAACTGTTAATCTCCCTAACAAAAATCCCTATTTTTCCCAAATAAACTATAAAACAAGATGAAAGTGTATGCGGCTTCACTTTTGAGAGTAACTGTTACTACGAGTAGATGTGAGTTTGACTAAACCAACAGAGTATGTGTGCACTCATGCTGCCATAACCAGAGACTATGCCTTACGTCTGTGTGTATGTGTGTGCTGTCAGCGTAAGCAGGGAAGATCACCTCTTCACACTGTATAAAGCAAATAACAGACGATGTAAGAGATTGCATATTGTCTCTCCCCTAATGTAAGTCGCTTTGGACAAAAGCGTCTGCCAAATACATAAACGTAAATGTAACACTAGATATCCAATAAATCAATAATTAAACACAAGCGAATGAAAGAATGAACAGATGTAGATACAAATGTATCGGCATGAGTAGTGAAATGAACAATTGGTGATTAGATTATTATTTTAAGGAAATATGTAAGCAACCAAATGGACAAATGCAAACAGCATAAAATAAGAAATTGCACCTACAAGAAAGTCAGATTAATTCTTCACTTAATACAAAAATGAATGATAAACTGCGCTTTAAAGCATTCTTTCTCTCTCTCTCTCTATGTGTGAGTGTTTGTGTATGTGTGTGTAAGTGTACGTGTAAATGTGTGAATGAATGAACGGCAGTGTTTGCAGGGAGCAGTGTTTTCTACTGAAGCTCTTTAGAGCAGCTCTGACCTGCTCTTCAGGCTTCTGCACCGCTCGCACTTTCTCCACGTTTACTTTAATAATGAAATTATTCAAATCATTTCTTCTCTGCAGTGGAGGGAGAAAATGAAGAGATGATACCAATCTGCCTGCGAGCAAAAGAGCGTTTGACGAGTTTCACATTAGAGTTTCTGAGCGAAGCACGCTGAATGGAAATGAACGGCTCAAGAAAACAGCTTTGAATAGAGGCTAAAGGCACAGCTCTCCTCACAATGAAAACACCATAATGAATTCTTCTAACTGATTAAATAACACAAACGAGGTGAGTGAGTGACCGAGTGAGTGAGTGAATGAATGAAAAAGTAAAAGAATGAAGAAATGATTGAATGAAACCAATGTCAGTGAAGTGTAACCTCATAATGTAGGAAAGCTGGAGATGACAGACATTTAATGCTCTCTCTCTCTCTCTCTCTCTCTCTCTCTCTCTCTCTCTCTCAATCTGAGTAGCAGTAAAGCGTCACTAAAGAAGACAAATCTGGGTTTAAATCCCGCTCTTTCTGTCCGGATCCGCTGAAATACTGCTGCTGAACTCGACTGATTCATTGTGCCGAGGAAATTGCTTTCTGAGCTCATGCAAAACCACCACAGAATGACAATCACATGTATGTGTCCCAGCAAAGAGAAAGAAACCGAGCAACCAGAAAAAACACAGAGGCAAGAATGAACACAGTACAGGACTAACATCTTGTGAGAAATCCAGAATTAAACCAGAGCAAATCCCACAGGAAAATCAGAAAACAAACAGAGCGAAGCCACATTAACACAAAGAACAAACAATAATAGCCATAATAAAAAAACAAACAAAAGAATTAAACCAGGATAACTCCAAAAGTCAGAGTTAAGGCAGATCAAAACACATAAAACAAATGGCAGAACAATCTTAACACAAAGAACAAATTATAATATCATAGTAAAAACAAACAAACAATAAAATCAGGACAAAACCACAAGTGAAAAATTAACTGACAGTAAATTCACCACAGAAAAGCTTTCTTTTGTGCAGTGAATTTACAAAACACTACCTATTTAAGCTATTGAAGTGGATTCTCAGGCTCCTCCTCTGATGCTTTGGAGCCAAAACCCTATCTTCTTACCCCTATTTGTCCAGTACAAAATTTGCTCTGTCTGAATGTTTTACTTTAAACAAAACCTAGAACCTGATGTGTAATAGCATTTTCCTCTGTTAGTTTTCTTCTTCACTCAACATTTTGCAACAATTTCCTTATACCACATCTATGAACAATTAACAATTTCAGACAATAATTTTCAGGAATCTGGGGTGATTGCATCATGATAAATCAGCCCAGACTATCTGAAGGCAAATCTGTTACTCATTTACAAATTAATTTAAAGCTCCTTTAAATTCTTCTAGCTCTCCCTCTCATTCAGTATCAGTGCGATTTGTGCTATGTTGTTGGATGCGAGAAAAGGACTGGACCCAAATGCAGGTACAATATAAGATTTATTGAAAGCTCTATACTTGTAAACATAACAAATAAGGTAGAAGATGGTTCAGAGTTGAGAGAGAGCTTGACTCCAATGAAAAACACCCACAACGGAAAACTCAGACAGTCCAAACAAAATCAAAAGTCTTCTCACTTAGCCTGCGGGGAGAGCGAAGGTAAGGTAACAGTCGAAGAAGTTACACTAAAGCACGCCAGCAAACAAGACGGACAAGGCATTAGCATAGTGAAAGTAGAAGTGCAGTGGCACGATAGCAGGAGATCACTGAATACGCTGACAAAAGGGAGAGGACGAGACAGAGTAGATAAAGACATACAAACAAGTCACAACAGGAGCGACTCAGGTAATTAGAGACACTGATTTGATGCACACAGTCAGGTGTGAGAAATCAGAGAGCACCAGGAAAGCGCAGAAGTACATCACAGAGCCCCCCTTATAACGAGCGCCCTTAGGTAGAACACCGGATGAATCCTAGCCAGGTAACTCGGAAGACGCAAGTGCACCACAGTGGGACTTATGACTTTGAAGAAGGAGAAGGGACCAATAAAGTGCGGAGTGAGTTTTCAAGAGGGAGATTTAAGGGGTAGGCTGTGAGTGGACAACCAGACCTTCTGTCCACAAACATAGCAGGGGCTGGTATGCGGCGACAGTTAGGGGAACGACAGATGTTTTCATGTGACTTGAGTAATGTAGCTCTGACTAGCCGCCCGGTTCGTCTGACCCGTATGTATGAGCACTTCCACAGATGGAACAATATCTACTCTCTCCTGTTCAGAAAAGAGAGTATCTGGTACCCTAACCAACAGTGAAACAGGGAGACTTCTGTGGAGGAGGAAGGAAGGCCATTGTAAGCATATTTTGCCTAAGCTAGTTGACCGCACCAAGAGTCTGTGTTCTTTCTAATCAGGCAACACAAGAGATGACCCAGATTTTCATTGGCTTGCTCTGACTGGCCATTAAACTGGGGATGAATCCCAGACGAAAGACTCAGAGAGGGGCCTATGAGCCGACAAAACTCTCTCCACGTGAATTGGAATAACTCCTGGATGGGCAGCGAGCTTAAATGAGTGAACCCAGTGCAAGACCGCGGCTCTGACTGACCCGGGTACGAACGCTGAGCAATGTGGATTCTTGCTCCAGAGCATATTTCACTGTCTCCTCAATACCCCATTGTAGACCTCCAGGATAAATTTGGAAGGAATTATCGGCTCAGTAGCAGACCTCTGTAAAGCATTGAATTGGTGTAAAAGGGCATCTGGCTTGGTGCTCTTACAGCCTGCTCGGAACGAAATGGTGAAATTAAATACCACAAAGAAGAGCATCCAATAGGCTTGCTGAGCGCCAATTCGCTTAGCGGAGATAATAACTTGTAACACCAGGATAGGAACCTTGGTCCTCTCCAGCCAATAGCACCACTCCTCGAGCGCTAGGCAAATTTCTAGAAATTCAAGGTTGCCGACATCCTAGTTATGCTCGGCTGGTGAGAGACATTGGGAAACAAATGCACAAAGATACCCTTTACCATCTTTGGCCAAGCGCTGTGACAGAACAGCTCCCAGTCCAGTCTCAGAAGCATCCACCTCCACAATTAACTGGTTCTGAGGATCTGGAATGGTGAGAAGGGGAGCGGTCGTGAACCGCTTTTTGAGAGTCGAACGCACGCTGAGCCTCTTCTGACCAGACAAAATTATGTTTAGAGGACATGACCACATTACAAGTTTGGGAAATCTGACTGACACCGCGATTAAAGCGTCGATAGACGTTAGCGAAGCCCAAAAATCAATGGAGAGCCACCTGGTTCGAAGGACGAGGCCCATCAGCGACTGCAGTTACCTTTGCAGGATCCTTGCTTACCCCCTTTCTGACACAATATACCCCAGAAACTGTACCTTACTGGCATTAAAAACACATTTCTCTGCTTTCCGAATAATTTATTCTCGAGCAGATCTTGCAACACAATGCGGACGAGCAGTGTATGTGTGGCGAGATCAGGTAAAAAAATGTAAATGTTGTCTAAGTAGACAAACACAAAGACATTTAATATGTCACGCAAGACCTCAATAACGAGTGCCTGGAACACAGCTAGAGCACTAGCCAAATCGAAGGGAAACACATTGGCCAGCCAGGGAAACCCGAGCACAACCAAAGTAAGCAGTGAGTGAAAAACATAACACATGATAGACTCATGATGACTGCCAGACCCAGATAATCTCACTGGACTGCTCTTTATCTGTGGCAATTGTGTCCATTGTGGGCGAAGATGGAGACAGGCTGCATCAGTTGATGCAAGCTGATCCCACAGCCCTTGCCAAAATTAGCATCAATGAAGTTGAGCTCTGCCCCTGAGTCGCTCAGGGCGTGGCTGGTGGTAGGCTTCCCTCACACAGAAAGATAGACAGGAAGCTCCAGTCGGCTTCTAGGAGAGCCGGAAGTGGTCGGGGACTTGTTAGCTGTCACCAGACTATTTTCTTTTTTCAGAGCCCTTTGTGCATTTGACTACATCTTTTCTTGCCCTAACAATAATAGGCAAATGCAATATAGCACAGTGAGTGGAAAAGTAACATGGTCCTAATTACATAATAGAAACATCCTGAAGGAGTTTTTGTGGTTAGGGTTTGTCAGTGAACTTTAAATCCGGGTCAGGCATATTCAAAGCCGTTGTTAATAACAACGTAAAACAACATAAAACTAGAATTAAATCAGGACACAAATAAATTCCAAGCATAATGAAAGCCGAGTTCATGCACTATCTGATGGCTTCAAGATCTAGAGATCACCAGGATGCTTCTGACCTTTCCTTTAGCGCTGTGTTAAACAGCGAAAAGATAACAACGGTGAACATTTTACTAGAACAGAGCGAGAGATAAAATCACAACTGAACACGACAGTTATCCATTTAAAACAAACACCCACTCTCGTCTGTGCACCTGCTGCACACAAACACACATTTTTGATTAAATAATCACAAAAGGACATCATTCGAATAAAAAGCTTTGCATTTCAAGGTTTTGACAGACGAACTGAAAATGGGGATTGAAAAGATTTCAGTAATTGATCACTTTTTACCAATAAATTGCATTGTAAACAATTTTTCTCTGACAAAAGAGCTCTAAAGAGAGATGTAAAACCAAGGCAACGGACTGATGTATTGTTTGTAATAATGTGTATTGTAATAACGTTAAAATGTATCTGTTTTTAACCATTTAATGACTGAGGATTAATCTGTCACTTTCTACATGGGATCAATACTGAACAAGAATAGAAAAGACCTGACCTCATACTCCTGTGAGAACTTCAGGTTGTCGTTGGCTTTGAGGCGCTCGATGTGGTCGGCCAGCTCCAGGATAGGAATGGGAGGATGATTGGCCATTCCTGTAGATGGAATAAAAGAAAGAGTTGAAGAGGTCAAAGAAAGGGTCAGCAGGAGCTTGGTTGACAAACAAGGACAAGCCATGTACTATGAAAGTGAGGTGAGGTGTATTCATTTGGTCAGTGAGCCTGAGCCAAGCTGCCACATGCAGGTGAAAACTGAGCACAGAAGCGGCGCAGAGAAGCCCTTCAATCACTTGCTTATTCGCTCATTCATCCATGTATTCATTCATTCATTTGCATATTCAATGATTCAGCCCTTCATTTGTTTATACTTCTATTCTTGCATTAATTTTTTCTTATTCATTCAATCATTTATTTTCATTCATTCATTTAATTTTCACCATTTATCCATCCGTTAAATTGCTTATTTTTTTCATTAGTTCAGTCACCCTCCCATTCTTTAATGAATTCATCATGCCATCCATTATTTAATTTGTTTCATCCAGTCATTTATTTTGTCAATCCTTTCATTGTTTTATTTAGTTTCTTATTCGCTCATTCATTCCTCCTTCCATCCTTTAATTCATTAATTCTATCCTTACAATTGTTTGCTTATTCACCCATTCTTTTTTATTTGTTTGTTTGTTCTTTCATCGTTTTATTCTTCATTTCATCTTTTCATTAATGTGTTTGTTATTTGCTCCTTCATTTTCATTCGTGTCTCCTTTCATCCTTTCACTTATTATTTAGTTTGATTTTTGTTTGTTTTAATTTGTTCATCTTTCCATCCTTTTTCAATGATCAGATTATCAGTTCATCCATTCATTGATTTCTTTATTCACTCATGTGTTCATACATTTTTTTCTGTTTCTTCATTCATGTATTTGTTAGATTGTTCAATCATTCATTTGTTGATTCCTGTCAGGGATCTAAGTTTTATTTTTATTTTTTAAAACCCGGCCATTATCTTTCTTGTATTTTTTCATTCAGTCCTGTTCATTTCTGTCTTTGAGTTTACGCTTGGTCACAGTATGAAAACAGCTCCATTGACAACGATACAACGATGCGAAACCGGAAGTTACAGCCTACGGAGAGAGATTTCGAATTGCACTCAGACAAAAGTTCAGCTGAATTTAACTTTGACCTGTGATACCATATCAAATGGTGATAATACTAAGCACAGATTGGAGAGGTGAGAGACCATGTGTTAACAGAAATCTTGTTAAAAAAAAAGAAGCTTTTTTTTAGGGCTTCTATATTGCTGCTGCTGAAACCTGCTGCTGTTGGATAATTTATATTTAGAGCTTGATCTTACTTAAAAAGTGCTACCTGCTAGTAGAGCTACGCTGCAGCATGGCCATGCAGTGGCGTCGGAGATCTCAACAGCTAAATAGTCTGACCAAGGCATTGTTTACGTTGTGTCTTAATTAAGTTTTCACATTGTCTTGTTAGTTTTAGTAGCTGATCAGGAGTCTTTGCACATGCCGCAGCTCATTATCTCCTGATCAGGCTCCCTTTTTAATGCCTTTTTTCCTTTAGTTATTTGTTGCTGCATTAGTTAATATCAGCCCCTGTGTCCTATAAATGAATTCTGTGGTTTTTAGTTTATGGTTTTGTTCAATCTTATTATAGTGTTTTTTGTTAGTTTTTTGTTCTGTATTAGATAGTTATTTAGTTAATTTAGGGTTTCCCAATCTTGGGTACATTTTTCTGTTAGTTTAGAGTTTTACATATGAAGAGTTATTTTCTTGGACCCCTGGCTGCTGTGCATTTGAGTTAATTTGATTTCAACATTTCTTGACAATTCCCTCATTCAATCATCCTTGCATTCCTTCATTTCCTTATTCATACATTGCTTTATTTGTCCATTTGTTTCTTCTTTCAAAAATGAATCTATGTATTCAGTCATTCAGTTCCCTGATTCATTTGTTAATTCTTTCTTTCATTCATGTGTAGTTTACTCATTCACCCACCCATCCATGAGCTGCTTATTTGTTTGCCCCTGAAAGCACTAGCATAGTGGAAGGATGTACGTGGGCAGAACGTTCAGGGTTGGAGTTGATGACCATTTGAGCTGATGACCATACTATGAGATGATAGCCTGGATTCATCGTTAGAAATGACATTTTTTAGACATGACAACTCTTGGAAGGTTTAGAAAATGTTTAAAATAAGTGGAAGACAGTTGTGTCACAATTGAGGAGACATTACTCCAGACGGACTATCCTTGCTCTTAAAATTGTGTAAGAATATCAGCTGTGTGTCTCTTGTCTCTTGCACACATGTATATGAGTGTCACCTTCTTTGACAAATTTTGTTGATCTTTCTTTCTTTTTTCTTTCTTTAAAATCTTACAGAATTTTTACTCCCATTCAATGCATATTTGATATACTTCCTCTCCTTTCTAATAACCTCGTTCCATTATTTCCATGTTTCAACCTATTTCTTCTTTTTTCTTTCCTTCCTTCCTTCCTCTCCCCCTTCCCTTAATTTCTCCAACCCTCTTCCTTTTGTTCAGCAGCACCAAAATATGTATTCCTTTACTTAATTCTACTTTCATCCTTTTATATCTTCTGAGCTTTCAGTTCCTGTTCTTCCCCCATCTTTTTTGTACTTCTGATGCTCCTATTTTCTTATTTCTTCTTTTCCCATCTTTCTTTTTCTTTCCGCTTTTCTTCGCAAAAAATAACTTCCCTCTAATATTCTCATCCTCTTCCATGGTTTAGACAAATTTTTAAAAGCAAATACTGTTTTAACTCAAACACAGCGAAGATGAGTCAGATCTGACCAGACTCCTGAATTGCGTACTTTTAATAATCCAAATGTTTTGTTTATAATTATTTTTTTTGTTCAAACATCTCTGCATTTCATTTATCTGCTGATGGAAAGAGAAAGACCCCAAAAGCACTTCTGGACTGTAAGCCCTGTGGCATGCTTTAGTTAATTGCTAATGAATTCTACAATCTTAGATTGCAATCATCCACGCTTGGAAAGAAACGCAGTAAAAACAAGAGCTCATATGCTTCAAAGAAAAGATGAAAGTTTCAGAGCTGAGAATTATGCTGAGTATTCTACTGAGAAGGTGGACAGTGATCAATGTTTTAAATGTATTGTTTACTTCCTGATTCATAGCTGGTTTCAGGATTTTCAAAAAGATTGTAAGCATCTGATTGGTTGATGTTGTTAAACAGAATAACTCAATCAGAGCAAGGATAAAGTCTCATGGTTGAACTGTTCATTATTAAGTGCATCATTTGAGAGAGGAGCAGAAGGAGATGACCAGACAGAGTTGCATGTAGAGAAACAAGAACAACTAACTTGACAAACGAAGGTTACTGGGGTAAACTGAAGAGGCGAAACCTGCAAAGGAAGAACGGATGGGGTAAATCATAGCAATGAATGTTAAAACAAGCAAATGTGAAGAACAGAGGCAGAGGAGACACAGCCTGAGGCATCTTGCTTGTTCGTTCAAATGCTCTACTCATGTCTGCGAAACAGTGAGCACAAAACTCTACACCCTAGTGTTGTTGATAAACCTGACAATTTGCTCATGCTTAGATGAGTCTCACTGACATAGAGTAACACCAAAGGGTCAACCTAATTTACCCATACAAAGAATTCATTTTACATTCTTTTCCATTTCCTTCTCTGATCATCAAACACTGGAATTTAAAAATTGATTGAACTTTTGCTTAAAAGTGGTTACAGTAGGAGTTCATTTTTTAACCGTTAGGTCTATTTTTAGTACTCAAAGAGCGTTATTGAACCACTAAGGCAGGAATCAACAAACAGCAGCCAGAGGTCTGTATCCATTTGAAACGTTGATGTCAGTATGGTTGTGAGCATTTATTACCCTGCAGACTCAAAACATAGTAAATTATCATTAAACAAAAACACATCTCTTAATTCAGTTTTTTTCAAGTAAGTTATAGCATTCAACCATATTAGAGAGCATTACAGAACATTAAGTATTAATTAAACAATACATTTATTTTCAGTAATGTATTATTTTCAATTGTGTTTTAGACAAGATAAAAAAGTCTAAAGAAAGGTTAAAATGTTTTTTTGTTTTGTTTTTATGTTTCAAGGGGCTACAATATCTTGAATGAAACATTGAGTGGCCAAGATGACATATGACAGGAGACATCGCTGGTTTTTAGCAGTCCAGAGACAAGATCAGAAAACACTCAATTCAATATGAGCTTGAGTATTGTTTGTTGAAGTTTTTTTTTGTTGAAGGAGCTTTATCGTAGATGTCTGAACATCAGAAGTGAGCCCGAGGGAGATTGCTTGAGCAATAAGAGAGTTTAAAGGGGAACCCAATGCTTTATACTCCCTCAACACCCACGATGACAGCACTTCAGCAGACCTCTGGGGATAGATGCTCTCAGATTGAATCTGAGATGTTTTTGAAGATTTGTGATGGTTTGGGGAGTCGAGTGATGCAATTTCTTGTTTTTTTTTTATAATGATGGGGATCTCATTGACAACTGGAACCATTAGGGTTGTATTTTTAACAAGTCTGAGTACACAATGACTTGTTAGGGTAAGTGATTTAAGTTAATATAAAGTTGGCTCAAAGCTCCAGCTGAGCAAGTGTCTCTTTGCTTCAATCTGAATTCACTAGTTGACTATGAAAACAATCGTTTGAATTTAACAATGATATGATTTATAAAAAAAATACATTTTTATTATGGCATTTAAATATAATTGTTCAACTAACATTTTTCTATTCTTACAATTATTGGCAAATACTATTTTGAGACAATCTTGGAAGATCCATAAAAGTGTTAAATGTGGTATTGTCTTTCAAGCCAGTAATAGACAGAAGTGTCCAGTTCTATGCCCATTTTAATCTATATGAGAAAGATTAAAGATTTAGCTTTGAGGATCCGCTGACATTCTAATCTATAACTGTTCTCATGGTTGATCAATGAAAGTTGCTTTTGGGACAAAAAAAGAGCACCTAGTGGTGCTCAATACACACTCTCATGTCGACCTCACAACAGGAAACAGCTAAGAAGAAGAACAGCCAGAGAAGAAGACTTGCGGGCAAAGAGAACACAAACAGAAGAATGACAAGAAAGAAGCGCCAGAAAGAAAAGAAGGGAACGTGGACAGTGAGCTGCTGGAGCTCAGATTCCTGGCTTTTGGGGAAGTACATCTATGGTGGCATACAAAATGTATAGAAGTATTTCTACATTTTCTTGAGAGTGTTAAAAGATTAACATGTAACCTAAAAATAAGCATGAACCAAAAGTATCAAGGTAGAACTAGATGGATGAACAACCTGAGAATTAATTAAGCAATATTAATTTTCATCACACCAAAAAAAGAAACTCGGAAAAAAGAGTAAAACGATAGACAATCATTGCAAAGACAGAAATGGCGACATGCTTGTTCATCAAGCGTGAGTTTGTTTGTTTGTTTGCTTGCTTGCATGTTTGTTTGTTCTCTGAGGGCTTCAGAACAGAAATTGCTCTGAAAAAGCTCATGTTTTCACTGCAGAGGAGGCTTGTGAATAGCGGAGGAGCAGAAGCTGCTCTCTGATAAGCGGTTTGCATAACAACAGCCTGCGTGCAGCAGAAAAAGAGGCCGTTGCGCTGCGCTTCTTTCATCTCGGGGCTGATAGAAGAGGGCATTAGCTAATGGAAGCAGCAGGAGAGATCTGCCATCCTGCGCCTCTCAAGACCCATTACCAGCCACACTCACAATGAAACTGCCATTCGCACAAACGCACGCCAGCCACATCAAGCACCCTCCAGATGAAAATTGAGATTGGGAAGGGAGAGGGGTGTTGGGGGGATGGGGGGGGGGGGGGGGGGGTTGGCGACTGTATGATGGCATCAAGGGTTTTGAAGAGAGGAGGGCTAATGCAGAGGCAGATCTGGCTGAGGAGAGGCATCTTCATCCTGTCGAGAGCTGCCTGAAGGGAAAAATGGAGGATGCAAAGCTTCTCTAAGAGGCTGTTTGCCAAAGAGGGGCGCGAGCCGTCTAATAAAGAGGCGCTGAGAGCATTGAGTGTAGGGAACATCACTTTTCAGAGCGTACTGCAATGCTAAGCTGACATGTGAATGCTAGCCATGACATGTCTTTTCTGTGGGTGAATATCAAACAAGCTGTGAGCATTGGAAACGACCTCTGCTGAAAATTGCATGAAATTAGCCACCATTTCAAATTTCTGTACCAATAGCTTGTTGGAGTAGCTAGTGATTAAATATGGGGTAGCTGATACATTTATTCAAAGTAAAGGGGGCTTTTATTCGTTGTGTGTCTGGAGCAAACACAAACATATACATAAACTTGTAACTTTTAAAAATGCATTAGCCTTGGAACAGGTGATTTTAC
This sequence comes from Danionella dracula, assembly GCA_900490495.1. NCBI lineage: Eukaryota > Metazoa > Chordata > Actinopteri > Cypriniformes > Danionidae > Danionella > Danionella dracula. The sequence continues at coordinate 874,197 of UELW01000456.1, forward strand.
AGAAGGTTAGAGCAGGGTCACGGCACCAATGACCAGTAATAGGAATTGTTTATTGTTGGGAAACATAAATAAATAACCTTCCTAATTCAACTGAGTAATTTAATAGTCACTTTTCTAAAATGAGGACATTTCACAGTTACCGACAATAAAACTGCTATGTTACTGCTGAAGTGTAAGACACTGAGGGACACTCAACGAAGATGTAAGCCGCGGGGCTACACATTTTGCAACTACACATTTTGATGTGCGGTCTAGGATGTTTTTTTCTTGGAAGGTTTTTTTCCTCAGCAGAACAATTGAGAAAACGAGCTACAATGCGATGGAAATCAGGGATTGTATACATCTCTTTACAAGATCATACACTCTTTACTAGATGTCCATAAGTGTTGCTTAAGGTGGTTAATTGAGATTGTTGTAGCAGCACTATATTTGGACTGATGAATAATGCAAAATAGCAATGCTAATTAATAGCTAGCCAAAGCATAATATAAGGAAGGTTTTTTTTTTTATTTAGTTGGACCCCATCGTCCAGTGTAAAATGTGGCATTAGCCATGAAAGCATCACAAAAATCAAACACTCAAAAGCCAGACAAGGCAGTCACTCCTCCAACCTATCACCTGGGGAGCAAAGCAAAGGTACGATTGCAAAATAACAGAAGCACACTAGACAGAAACGCTAGGTTGACTAAAGTAGATGCAGCAATGAAAATTACATGCAATAATTCAGTGACTAAATTAAAACAGGGAAGAGCTTAAATAAAGGACCTAATGATTAACAGCAAACAGCAGATGGCTGGATTAAGCAAAATCACAATCAATTGGTTAATTATAGAATGCAAGTAGAACACAAGAGGAGGGAAACCCACATCAATATTGTGATAGAAAGAGAGTGAAAGTGATCACTGTTTTTCACTTTGACCAATCACAGAGCTTGCACTCTGCGAGACAATGACACAAAGTTATAAATTCGGTGGCAGGTTTCGCAAAGGGGTCAGCAAGGAGTTATGCAAATGCTTAGCGTTTGTAAAGGGCAATTGCAAAAAAGCTTGACACACAAGTATAGATTGGGCTTAAGTGAGAAAAAACTGAAAGTTATCTCACCACTCATTGCTAATATTCCACAAATGTTGGAACTACCGGCAAGTATTCAAGAAACAGGATGAGTGTCAAAATAACTCTTTTTAAGTTTAAGTACTTACAAGCTTTGACACCTTCCAAAAACGCACATCCTGGTTTAAACGCTGCAGCCATGGTTCATTTTGCCATTCAGATTCAGAATTGGATTCTGGATTATGATCATATGGCTGGATCTAATTATCAGCTGCGATTGATTGTATTTCAGCAGCAGTGTGCGTTCGTGTTAGAAAAAGCATTAACCAAAGGTAGCGTTCTTGTCTGCATAATGATCTGAGTTTGGCTATTCCCTAAAAACATGATTCAGGGAGGCTTGGAATGCCGTCAGCAACTTCTATCCCTGTTGTGCATTGCTTTTAGGGTTTAAGGCTTCATTTATATGCTGGGAAAAAAAAAACTTTTGTCACATGAGGGTTTTGTTCATGAATCACAGCGGCATCCGCTCACCGGTTGGCTCAAAACAATTAGAGCCAAGTTTTACATGTGTCTGGCACTGACATACCGTATGTGGGCAAAACATGCTTCAAGTCTAAGGGTCATAGAACAGCTCCATAAATTAGGATAATTTTTTTTGTCTAGAGAAGAACTATTGTTATCTTTTATCTCTGCTTTCAGATGTGTTTTCAGCCCTGGAATCAAAGGAGGTTTTCAGGAACCACAGCTCTGATGTGTGTTGTGCTCTTCCTAATTTTGTTCTATGTCTAATATACTGGGTCGAGGTAACATATTGTCTCTCACCTATCTTGAGAAATGGTCAAACTTATGTTGAAGCCATTGGAGTCACACCATCAAATGTTGCTCCAAGATGTTTTTTCCACAGCACTGAGCATGTCTCGCAGCAGTTTTTCAGAAAGACAGACAGATGAAGAGTGCGTTTCGAAGTGTGTGTATCCGATTGCGGCACAAGCCGGTCCCTTTGGCTGCAGGTTTTCCTCTGAGAAACTAATGGAGTGACTGTAGTCAGCTTGGAAAATAAATCTATAGGTCTTCACGGCTGGCTGCCTACACTTTACCTCCTTCAGCAAGGTCAGGGGAGAGCACCCCCCCTACACACACATGCTCGCACCTCTTTCACACACCACTGCGTTCAAACACAACTACTCCAATGAATGCATGTCTGAGTGAGAGCAATGATTCAATGACACACAGTATAAGTGAGGAATAATGGAGGACAGCTCTTGAAAAGAGCCCAGATCAGAGGCTGACCATGCTGATGTGGATTATTTCAAGGGATTCTTGAAATAAGTTGTCCCTTATTGAACCTCACAGATAACAAACCACCAGACTCTGTCCGGTGAGACTGTCCATCTGCCATCACGCTCAGTTCCCTTTTTACGTCCTTCTTTTTTGCAATGTGACGAGGGAAGTGACACCCCATGTAAGGACACTCCTAAATGCAAAGATTTCTGAGGGCCACACTTCAGATGAAGGTTTTAGATTTACCCAAAAGCAATACATATAACAGTATGGCAGCAAATATAAGAAATAAGAGCTGCTAATGTGCATTCTTTTGAAATTTATATTGATTTTTAAATTTTGAGGTTATTGTTAAATTATACTCACTCAAATATGTCTATTTTACAGTGGACTTTCTTTAGGAAAGTTACTCTATGTACGAGCATTAGTGCATGTCACCGACGCTGATTTACATGATTCAAGAGGTGATATTTAGCTCTTTTTTTACAGTTTATTTGGCATAAACTTATGTTCTTTGTGGTATGTATCATGTTGGAACTACTGACGATGATAGATCTAGCATACTGTTATTGTTAGTATTGATCTTTCACTTATTCAAAGCAACAAACTGTCACTTATTCAAAGATTTTAAATAGTAATCAAATTAAAGAGAAAATCAAGGGAAGCAGTAAAGATAATAGTCACCTGAGATGACTCAGGAATCTGCTTGACTCTGGCAATGTCTCATTTCAAGCTGTTCATGGGACAATAGACCCGCCTCCAGACACTCGTCTAACCCCGAGTATGGGGATTTACAAGATTGAAGACTTTATAATAATTACATAATAACTTTATAATAATCATTAATTAAGCAGTAGCAAATTGTTAATGAATAATTTATATAGCATTGTTTCTATGTTAAACTAATATTTATTAACTACTTACAAATATGTACTAAGTGCTTTAGTCTTGGTTTATAAGCATTTACACACACGCTTAACATTAAATTTATACTTCAATGCAGATCAGTTAATCGTTTATAAATTAAAATTGTCAATTAAAAGAAAGAGTTAGTTATTAGTTGGCATTATGGAATTATTAATGCTTCATAACGAATGCTTCATTAACACATAATCCTACTGTTACTCATGATTGCTTCAGGTCATTTTAATACATTTTCTAGCTACCAGTTAACTGTTTTTGTGAGTTCATCTAAAGTGGGGACTTTAGATAAATGCTTTAAATAAAGGCATAACTATTTATTACTTTAGATGAGCTCACAAAAACAGCTTTACAAGAAATAAATAGTAAGTAATGAATCATAGTGTGTAGATATTACACCAATACCTTTTAATATATTAAGTCTCATTTTTTCTGCCTTTGGTTTGAATTATTTGCCATGTCAATGGCAAAAAATGTTAATTTTGATTGGAATGTATGGCATATGAGCTGTAAAAATGCACCAATCTTTGTCTGCTTGCTTTACTGTAAAATGTGATTTTAATTTTACACTTGTGAATCCAGACTCACATATAAGCTTTCTCTCTGTCTTTTCTTCTCTGTCTCTCAGTTCACCAAACACTGCAGATTTTCATTCATTTCATTTGGGTTTAGACATTTTAGGAGAGGGTGGAATCACTAGATTATTGTTTAACAGCAGAAGGAGAACATTAACTATCCCAGAAAGTACTAACTTATTCTTTGTTCCATAAGCTCTCTGTGAAATTTCTCCAGAAACTGCAATTATGCTCGATCACCCCAGTTTTCCAATAATTACACTGTATAGCCATCATTACTATCCAGCAGTGCTGGACCATGGTGTTCATCAGACAGGCACAGCTAGCCAGCGGATTCCTTGGCAGTTGCAGATCTCCTTTATTTATCCCCAAGGGAAAACTTTATAATTGCAGACAAATTCCAACAAGCCACAAAAACTTTAGTCCAATTAGGCAATATAAATTAAAAGTACAGTGGTCTCTCGCTATATCACATTTCAGCTTTTGTGCCCTCGCTATTTCACCGATTATAATTTGTAATCTCTGGTGCCAACTAGGAGTAGCCTGGAGCGCTCACTCCCCTTTCGCTCGAGCTGCATCTCCCTCTTGCTTGAAGATAGACTGACTTGGGTGTTGAATTACTTCGTGTTATGGCAAGTTGTTGATGACAATCGTTTGTAATGACTAATTTAGAAAAATAATTGAAATGGGCATCTGTGTGTCGGAAATGGGGAGGAGTTGGACATCAATAACTTGCTGCAGCACCAAGTGAAGGGGAGCTGTGTCTTGATCATGAAATCTCCTCTGTGCCATGTCTCCTCTCCAGTACTGAATGCGCTCAGTTTGCCACATTTGCATAAGCCTTTGATCTCTAGCAGTGTCACTCTGAAGTGCTATACTGTATGTTTGCAAGTTTTCTCCCAAACAAATCCCACAATTACAACAAAACCTTCGGCACCCTCAAAGTCACTAAACAGTGTGTAGTTTGCTCTTTAAAAAATCTAGAATAATTATAAAAAAAATAAAGCTGGCTACTTTTAGGATTTCACCTATGATTATAAGCTCAATAGGGTTTAGGCCTGGAGTTGGCTGTAGCTCAGTTTCAGTGCTTTAGAAATCATCTTGCAGCATGGACCATCTTTATAAAGAGCAACAATACTTTTTTTTTCTATTTATAGTTCTTTGTCATGAAGGGCCATGTTGAACTTCCAACGAGACCAGTATGAGAGCCTTTACACACCTGCACCCCATTCACACCTAAAACAGTGTAACGTTAATAAGTTACATATACAGGCAAAATTTTTGCCTTTTTTCAGACAGTGAACTCACCTTTGTTGCTTTGTTTTTTGTTGGAATAGCATGTGCATTCATCCCTTTACATGATTTACATATGTTATAAATATGCATATTTATAAATGTATGTATGTGTGTATGTTTGCTAAATATGTAAATATGTCTCTCTGCTACCGTTTTGTTGTGGTAGTGTGAATTGTCTTTTAAAAGTAGATTAATTCAGACTTACAATATCTGTTTTTGTCTGAGTTTCACTACTAATACTAGATTTTAGCTGTCTCTTTAAGGTCTGGATTGCATGGCGTCAACAAATAATTTGTCTTATTATTATAATTAAACAGCCCATAGACATATTATCACAATCATTATCTTATTTTATATTTTCTGTTATTATTGTATTAGTATTGTCTTGAAGTATTTATTGTTTGTAAGGTTAGGTTGTGTGTTATTATCACAATAAGAATCTTGTATTTTTACAGGGTTGTGCTGATTTCATTTTTATGTATTATTATGAACGAATGTAATGAAAATAACATGGGTGCTTGCTGTGTATTTGTTAGATAAAACAATTAAAATAGTTCAAGAATAATCTAGAAATGATTCAAATGATTCAATTAGATATTTTAAAACTATTTAAATTAGATGTTTTAAAATAATTAAAGACTGAGTGCCGCCTCTCCTTGAGTAAAACTACCATTTACAACTTCAATATTTGAACTGATGGCTGTGTTGACGCAGTGAGAGAATTATCAGTCAAAAGTGAATTGAAACTGCGGAAACTTTGGGTCTCCCTGTTTGAAAGACTGCTACAGACGGATGAAAGTGATGGTGATGTGTTTGATGTCTCAGATAAGATCAACTCAGCCTCGCTCTCTTACCAGGCGTCTGGAAGTTAATTCGTCGTAACTCCACAGGGTCAGTGGGATGATGGGAGAGCATCTCTTTACCTCCAGGTAAACTGGCTTTCCTGGTATCTGACTCAGCTCTTTTCCTGAAAAGACACACATAGTCATTTTAGGAAAACAGCTTAACGGATTTGGTTTAAAGATAATGTCATTAACATACATTGATCGATCATAAAAATTATGGACCTGATATTTTGAGAACATATATTATATTACAATCTAAAAAAGCTTTGTTCAAAGAAATGCTGGCTGATCATATATTATAAATATATCATAATATGAATATAATCATGTAATATAAGGATTGTGCTGGTGTTTGTTGGTGGATAGGGGTTAACAGAAGCCAAACAGACCTTAGCTGTTGACTTAGTGTTGGCTAAACATCTGAAGATGTGTTGTGTTTATGTTAAATTTAGATAGAGGAAAAGAGCTATTGTGTTACTAACCAAGTAAAGTGGAATCACAAAAGTTTGTTTTCAACATAGACTGTTTAAAATATGTCTTTATGTGTTGCTTTAAGAACACATGATTTATTAACACATTTTCCTATTGTAAGTCAAAATTAATTCAGATAATTATAGCACATTTACTACCTGGCAATTCATGTTTTGTGTGAGTTCATCTAAAATGAGAACTATTTATTCTTTGTAAAGGATTAACAAATGAGACCAAATATTTCAATGGTCTGCTCTGTGCTGTTTTTTTTTATATACATTTAGAATAAAGTGGAGCTTTAAAATCTCATTTTTTATACACTATATCAAAATAATCAAATTAAGGATGAGTAAGGGCACACTGGTCTGTTTTTTTGTATGATTACTTTAATAGTTAAAATGTATATTATATTTCTAGTATGTTAAAGTATATAGTATTTATATGCTATTGTAAAATGGCTAGATCCTTTCACAGTTGCTAATACTGCTCCAGTTACCAGTATGCTATGGTTTCAGACTCTGCATCTGGAAACCGGGGCTTATTCCAAACCAAACTTCCAAAACATTAAAAAAAACCTTTAAAAATGTGAGTTCCCCTTCATTTGGTCACAATGATGTATGTTGAATGACGACAATAAGAAAGTGATAAAACAGATCTAGCTGCACTCCACAGACTTGAAAAGGGCTAATGGGAATTTACCCCATTGTTGAGAGAATTTGTATACAGTGATTATTTAATAACCCAAAGTTGTCGTACCCCCGAGTCATTCCTAACCTCAAAAGGCTTTGTTTGTCCATGAAAATAATTTTGCGATGTATTGGATATAAACCAGGAATCCTGTGACTGCCCATTGTCCCTCATAGCACACATTTTTGTCAAGTGTGTTAAACTTAAGCGTCGCCATAAATATTGAGCATTCATAAACCTGAGACATGTCCTAAAAAGCAGTGCAAGCTTTTTCATGTCACACCCTCTGCACGTTCTATCAGCCCCGATCACCAGTCACATTCTCCAGCCAATACACAACGCACTCAATCACCCGTTTACTAATCAGACACACCTGGGCACTCATCACCGTCATCTGTTCCAATCATCAACACCACACTATAAAGACTCACCCACGCCGTTCACTGATCGTCAGGTATCATCTTCACAAGATTGTATCTCTCTCCGTCTTCTCATCCCGATCTTCTGCCAGGAGCTTCTGCTACTCGTTGCACCCAGAGACTAACCCCTGTTACCGGCTTGCTCTGCTCGAGGGAAGTAAATCTACTAACCACCTTGACTCCACATTGAACTGTTGCTAGTACTTCGGTACGAAGACTATTGTGTCTAATAAACACTGTGTGTATCGCACCTTTTGCCTCTGCCTTCTGTGATCCGTGACAGGATACCTGACCGAACAAAAATTCCCGGAACATGGACGGGCTCGCTAACACTTCCGGGAGCCCCGCTGACTCATACCCGGGTGCAGCGGCACTGAGCCAGCAGCCCGCGAATCCGCTCGCAATGTCGAGCTCAGCTCTTTCCCGTCCCGCCAGTTATGCTGGCGATCCTCAAGCCTGTGCTGGATTCACACTGCAATGCTCGCTGTATATCCAGACTAACTCCACATCCTTCCCCAACGAACTCTCCAAGGTGGCCTTTGTAATCTCTCTCCTCACCGGTCGAGCACTGCAATGGGCAAACGCACTCTGGAACGCCAACAACCCAGTCCTTCACTCCTATCACTCCTTCACCGAGCACCTTAAGGAGGTATTCGGCACAGCACTCACATCACTATCGGTCCACGACGAACTCATCTCACTCACCCAAGGAAAGCTAACCATCCACGAGTACACTCTTCAGTTCCGCACTCTCGCAGCCAGTAGTGGGTGGAACCACGTAGCGTTGTTAGCCGCATACCGGCGCGGATTGAACCCCAACGTTCGTCGTCATCTTGTCATTTACGAGGATAACGTGGACCTTGAGGTGTTCATCCGCAAAGCCATCAGCATCTCCCAGCACCTCAACGCTTGTTCCATCCCTACCATTCCCCATAGAGCACCATTTCATCCTCACCCTTCACCATCACTCACCACCATCGGAGCCCCTCGTCTTCACCCTGCTTCCTCACCACCCGACTCCGAGGAACCTATGATCACGGATGCCTACCATCTGACCTCCGCGGAACGCCACCGACGACTCAGTCTCCAACTCTGCCTGTACTGCGGAGAAGCTTCCCACCTACTCTCTTGCTGTCCAGTTCGCCCTCCTCGTCCAATGGTGAGTGCCTGTTCCATCACTCCATCAATGTGTAAAATTCCTCATCTGCAAGCCACTCTAACCATGAACTCTTGTGACTTCCCCGTTAATGTCCTGGTGGACTCCGGAGCCGCTGGGAACTTCATCTCCACAAACTTCATCAATAAACATCGCCTCCCGACAGTACTCAACGAAACCCGGTATCGTATATACACTATACAAAACTCACCATTGGGCGAAGGCCAGATCACCCGTCAGACCCGTCAGGTCATACTAACGATTTCCCCAGACCACTGGGAGAAACTCTACCTCTTAGTGCTACCCAGGGCCAATGTCGATATTGTGTTGGGTCGACCTTGGTTGGTCCAACACCAACCCACCATCGATTGGGGCACTGGACAGATCCTCGGCTGGAGCAAGACCTGCAAGGATCACACTCATCACTCATCGAACCACCAGTCATCTCTTCCCCTTCACTCAACCACCTTAGATCACTCTTCAACGGACCTCACTCGGCACGTTCCTTCCACCTACCACGCCTTCCTAGATGTCTTCAGTAAGGAACGTGCCGCACAACTTCCTCCTCACCGGCCCTACGACTGTAGCATCGACCGCACGGTCGTATCTACCCTCTCTCCCGTCCTGAACACGAGGCGATGGAGAGCTACATTGATGAAGCCATCAGCCAAGGGTTCATCCGACTATCCAAGTCCCCTGCCGCATCGAGCTTCTTTTTTGTGACCAAGAAGGACGGAGGACTCAGGCCCTGTATCGATTATCGAGGATTGAATGAGGCTACGGTAAAATTCGCTTACCCGCTACCACTTGTACCCGCAGCTCTTGAGGAACTTCAGGAGGCGCGAGTGTTTAGCAAGCTGGATCTCCGCAGCGCGTACAACCTGATCCGTATTCGAGAAGGAGATGAGTGGAAGACCGCCTTCATAACCCCCATAGGTCACTATGATTACTTGGTGATGCCCTATGGGTTAGCAAACAGCCCATCCGTTTTCCAAAACTACATGAACGAAATCTTCAGAGACCTCCTCCACAAATGTGTAATTGTATACATTGACGACATCCTCATCTATTCCCGTAATCTGGAAGACCACCGTGACCAAGTCAGCCAAGTATTGCAACGTCTCCGTGAACATCACCTCTACCTGAAAGCCGGAAAATGCGAGTTCCACCGGTCCACCATCTCCTTTCTTGGCTACGTGATCTCCGCTGCGGGGGTCCAGATGGAGAACGCCAAGGTGGACGCCGTAAACAACTGGAAGGTACCCCAAACCGTCAAGGAGCTCCAGCGCTTCCTCGGATTTGCCAACTTCTATCGACGCTTCATAAAGAACTACAGTACCATATCCTCACCCTTGTCATCACTCCTCAAGGGGGGTCGGAAAACCATCGCCTGGAGCTCCGAGGCGGATCGCGCCTTCCGACTCCTCAAGAGCAAATTCACCGCAGCACCCATCCTCAGACATCCTGATCCTACGCTACCCTTCGTAGTCGAAGTCGATGCGGCAGACGTAGGAGTGGGGGCCGTACTCTCCCAATGGGCTAACAAACCCAAAGCTCTCCATCCGTGTGCGTACTATTCCCGGAAACTCACTTCTGCTGAGCAGAACTACGGCATAGGGGAGCGTGAGTTACTAGCCATCAAGCTGGCCCTCGAGGAATGGCGACACTGGCTGGAAGGAGCCAGATTCCCGTTTACCGTTATCACAGATCATAAAAATCTCCAGTATCTCCGGAATGCCCAACGCCTGAACGCCCGCCAAGCTCGGTGGTCACTATTCTTCGCAATATTTAATTTCTCTATCACATACCAGCCGGGGAGCAAAAACTGCAAAGCGGACGCCCTTTCCCGCCTGTACTCGCCAGATCCCGTTCTAGATGCTCCCGAACCCATACTACCACCCTCCATCTCCGTCGCTCCCATCCTGTGGAAGATTGACGAGGAGATCCGAACCGCCACTTTCGAGGAGCCAGCCCCTCCGGATCTACCACCCGGCTCAACTTACGTTCCGTCCAGTCACCGTCTCACCCTCCTCGAAAGTACGCACACCTCCCTCGGTTCAGGACATCCGGGCAGCAGGCGAACCCTCTCGCTCCTACGTGGGAAATACTGGTGGCCGGGTATGGCCAAGGACGTTGCCCAGTATGTCCGGGGATGTTCGGTCTGTGCCGTAACCACCACTCCTCACCGTCTGCCTGAAGGCAAACTCCAGCCATTACCTATTCCCCGCCGACCCTGGACCCACATTGGTGTCGACTTCGCTATAGACCTGCCTCCATCGCGGGGTCACACCACCATATTGGTGGTCGTTGACAGATTCTCCAAGCAGTGCAAGCTCATCCCGCTCAAAGCCTTACCTACTGCTTTGGAAACCGCTGAAGCACTATTTAATCACGTCTTTCGCAACTATGGTCTCCCCGAGAATATCGTCTCCGACCGAGGACCTCAGTTTATTTCCAGGGTCTGGCGCGGGCCTTCTTCCAGTTACTAGGCACATCCGTCAGTCTTTCGTCCGGCTACCATCCACAGACGAACGGCCAGACCGAACGGAAAATTCAAGAAATCTCTCGCTACCTCCGGACATACTGTGCCCATCACCAGAACACCTGGAGCCAGTACTTACCGTGGGCAGAGTATGCCCAGAATTCCCTTCGCCAGGCCTCCACGGGACTAACCCCCTTTCAGTGTGTTTTAGGGTACCAACCGTCACTGTTTCCATGGACCGGCGAAGTCTCGGAGGTGCCCGCGGTAAACCATTGGTTCCAGGAGAGCGAGAGGGTATGGGGCTCAGCTCACGTCCACCTCCAACGGGCAGTACGGAGACATACCGACGCAGCTAACCACCGCAGGTTACCCAACCCGGTATACCAACCCGGGGACAAAGTGTGGCTTTCAACCCAGAACATCTGTCTCCGACTGCCCTGTAGGAAGCTGAGTCCCCGCTACATAGGGCCATACACTATCCACTCACAGATAAACCCTGTCACCTACCGCCTCAATCTGCCACCTCATTCCCGTATTCCTTCTGCCTTCCATGTTTCACGCCTTAAACCCTTCACTGATCCTGTCTCTCCTCCTTCCACAGACCCAGAGCTGCCTCCCCCTCCAGCACAACCCGAAGTCGTGGGTGAGAACATCTACCAGGTCAAGGAAATCCTCGACTCCCGGCGGCGGGGCGGCCGACTCCAATACTTAGTCGACTGGGAAGGATTCGGTCCCGAGGAACGGTCATGGACACCCCGGGAGGACATCTTAGATCCCTCTCTCCTCGAAACATTCCACCAGCAACATCCCAACCGTCCGGCTCCTCGAGGTCGCGGCCGTCCACGCCGCCGGTCCAGGGTGCCAGGAGTCACCCGTGGAGGGGGGGGTACTGTCACACCCTCTGCACGTTCTATCAGCCCCGATCACCAGTCACATTCTCCAGCCAATACTCGACGCACTCAATCACCCGTTTACTAATCAGACACACCTGGGCACTCATCACCGTCATCTGTTCCAATCATCAACACCACACTATAAAGACTCACCCACGCCGTTCACTCATCGTCAGGTATCATCTTCACAAGATTGTATCTCTCTCCGTCTTCTCATCCCGATCTTCTGCCAGGAGCTTCTGCTACTCGTTGCACCCAGAGACTAACCCCTGTTACCGGCTTGCTCTGCCCGAGGGAAGTAAATCTACTAACCACCTTGACTCCACATTGAACTGTTGCTAGTACTTCGGTACGAAGACTATTGTGTCTAATAAACACTGTGTGAATCGCACCTTTTGCCTCTGCCTTCTGTGATCCGTAACATTTCACAGCTTAGATATGGATAAGATAATGTGGATTTTGTCTGTTGTATTAATATTTACAAAATGGTTTCACAAAGACACTGCTAAAAATTGGAACAGAGAGCCTTGGGTCTTAACATTTCAATAAGTCATGAAGTGGTTAAAACTTTGTGTCTATTACCTGTCGGGTTGACTGCTCCAGTGATAGCAGAGAGAAAACAAACAGTCAGTACACACACACCTCTTTTGTAACATGCATATTCTGCTTTATCTGATATTAAACCACAAGTTAACAGTGTTTGAAGTGCTGTCAAGGTAAAACGTTTAATCTAAATTGTATTTGTGTTAATTAAGTTGATTAAAAAGACCTAAAAAGATAAATGCAGATTCGTAATTCCTCTTATTATTCAAAGAGATAAAAATAATGAAGCACTCATAACCAATTTTCTGAGAGCAAGAGGGGTTTCATTCAAACTATTCAAATCTTTCATTCTGCTGCAGACTGGCTCCTGGGATAGGCTTCAGTGGCCTTTGTGGGAACGATAATACTCATAAACCAAGGTAGAGAAGAAAAATAAATACCAATGAATTAACCAGTGACTTTCCCCAGGCTCTGGATCTTTCTTTGTATACAAATTGAGGGCACATTTTAATACCTAAGTCTTCTCTTGCATGAGCGACTGTAATCGCTTGCGTGTTTGCTCTGATTGAGTCTGTACATGGACATGTTTTTCTGTAATATTGTAGTATCAGACTGGATGAGCAGAGTGCATGTGCTGTAACATCAGTTCTATGATTAAAAAAATAAATCTGCCATCGAAACACCATTAACAATAATAATTCACCACTATACAGCTCGATACCTGGGTGGAATTTACAGCTAACCTTATTCAAACGAGAACATGAGGTATTTACAAATCATTTACACCAATAGAGCTTTAAATAAAACATTATAAAAATACCTTTATTTTTTTTTTTTTTTTTTAGCTGTTTCAAAACACAATGCATGATGCAGTTTATTCCTTGTTGTGAACTTCTTTTCAGTTGCTGATTGTGTTTAGCGCTTTCATCAGTAAAACTTTTCCTGCAATGTGTTTTTCTAACACCTGGCGCACATTGTTCTCAGATTTCACTGATCAGATGAGGACTTTGACAATTATTTATGCTATTAATACTAATTTGTGCAACTTAATCACTAACTTCTATCTGCAGTTATTTCACTGGAATACAGTTCTGTTACACTCCAGAAACAATCATATCTAGACATTACAGATGTGCATCAAATGTGTAGTATTTGCCAGAACTTTTTTTAAGCTTAATACTTTATTGGAAATAATTCATTCACATCAGACCAGGTCAGTCTGAGGGGAGTTATGTTAAAATGCAAACCATTCTTCACAATATTAACCTGACATTCTCATCAGGAAGGTGGGCACAGTCTCATACCCAGACTTCTCGGCTCTCTATGTGTGGCACATGTAGACACAAAAACAAAACTCTTAAGTATGGAATCATGTTGACCTTCTTCCAGGACGAGAGAAGTACGTGGGCCTGATGTTTCCATGTGTTGCTGTAGCCCAGGCCTGGATGTGGTGCAAGATTATTGAGGGCTTTAAATGTTGATGGGAGACTTGTGGATGCGCACTGTTTGACTAGAAGTCAATATAACTTTATTAATTATTATTTAAGTACAGAGCTGATTGTTCATAGAGAAAGTGTGATGACTGGGGCAACAGCATTCTGCACTTATAATAATCTGCACTAATAACTGAACCAAAACCTGTGTGTAGTTTCTTCAGGGAGTTTACTTTAGGGCATTGCAACAATACAATTTGCTGTAGACTTGAGAATGGATAAGGGTTGAAGCATTGGAGAGAGACGGTCAGTGATTCATGTTAGAGATTTTTTTCTGAAATTTCTGAGAGAGTCTATAGGGAGTCTGATATAGTATCACAGAAAGGCTCTTAACCTGGTTAGCAATAAGGTGGCCTTAAGTTATATGTTAAAAATAAAAAATTGTTTCTGGAGATACAAGTCGAGAAGCACAAGTTGTGATACTTGTACTCGTGACACAGAAACTGTGGATCTTGACCAATGCAGTCTCAATACTGTGTAGTGGTCAGAATCCTGACTGAAACTTGCATTATAACAGTACAGAAACATTTCTGATTAGCTCTTACATACTGCAATCACAAAAATTATTGCGTACAGGTTAATGTTCCTCCATTGGCATCCTGGCAATGATCACCTCTGTTGCATCCTCACCTGATGGTAAGACTGGTCTTACTGATCTCTGATCATCTCTGATTTACATCAGTTAAAATCTAAGGGGTGACGACTTGACAGTCTCTCGATTCATATAGAAATTTATTTGGAGCATATGTCTAAGTATGATCTGGTCTCTCAAGAGCAAACTCTGCTGGACAAATTAATATTGGTAGCTCAGACTCTGAGTCATTGTTCTCTGTAGTGCACTCTTTTCTTAAGCTGTGTGACTACTATGGTTTCCCGTCACTTTCAGATGCATTATGTGTGGAATTTTTGTCCTTCTTTAATAAGAAAATTGAAACTATTTATTGTGACTTCCTTTATAAGTTTTTGTATTTCCTTCTACTGATGAACTCTGCAACATTATTTCAAAATCTAAACCTGCAACCTGTCAGCTTGATCATCTTCCCACGAGACTGGTGAAATAGGGTTTACCCTCTCTCTCTACTCACCTCTCTTAATCACGTCTATTATTCACTCATCTCTATTATCAGGTCTCATACCCACCTCACTTAAAACTGCTGCCATAACCCCCATTCTTGAAAAAGCTGGTGATGACCCACAGAATCTTGAAAATTAACGTCCCATTTCCAACCTACCATTTTAAGCTGAAACACTGGAAAACATTCTCTCTTCCTTGTGGAAAAGTTTCAACCTGATTTCTGTCCATCTCATCATAGTCTTGAGACAGACTTGGTTAAACTCTCCAATTAAAATCTGTTAGCGTCTGATTCTGGTCTTTTGTCAATACTGGTGTTACTTGATCTTGCCGCTGCATTTGAAACTGTGGGACACCATATTGTGTTGAGCAACCTTCAGATGCTGGACATCCCTGGTGTGGTTCTCAGCTGGTTCAAGTCATATCTGACTTTTAACAATTTGTTCAAGTTAAGCATTTCAAGTCTAAACCCCTGTAACCTCTGGGGTCCCTCAGGGCTCTATCCTGGGTCCTCTTCTCTTTCTTATCTATGTATTGCCCATTGGTTTGATTTTCAGGAAATTTGGTAACCCTCTCCTTTGCTTCTCATATTAACTCTGTTTCTCGCTCAGCATTTTATGACATAAGAAATATAAATCGTTTCCGTTCTATGCTTTCAACAAGGTCTACAGCTTTCCTTGTTCATGCTCTGGTCACATCACGCATCGATACTGCAATTCATTATTATCCGATCTGCCTTCCAAATTTCTACAGAAACGTCAACTTGTTCAAAATGCAGCAGCAAGACTCGCTTCAAAAGCACCCCGTTCAGAACACATCACCCCGTATTTCACCATCTTCAATGGCTACAGATTAAATACCGAATCAACTTCAAAATTCTTCTTCTGACCTACAAAGCACTCAGCATCCTCTCTCCTCCTGATCTCTCAGATCTAATCACCATTCACACACCAGCACGTAATCTGAGATCTTCTTGCACCACCAAGCCCCCCAAATCTTTCATTGGTGTGCGCTCTTTCAGCCATGCAGCTCTAGCACTGTGGAACAGTCTCCCTGAAGTAGTACGTTCCAGTACTAGCTTGGAAATTTTTTAATTGAGGTTGAAAACTAATCTTTTTAAGAGGGCTTTTGGTAGTTGATTTTAAAAGTATTTATTCTTTTATCTGCCTGAAGTATCTTTTATCCTGTAAGGTGCCCTTGAGAGCCCTGAAAGGCGCCAACAAATAAAATGTATTATAATTAACCCAGATTAAATATCCATTATTTTCACAAATCTAAATATCCATTATTTCACTAGAGCTTTCAGAAACTGTGCAGTTTTGCAATAACCATTTTAATGTCTACAGGTCTTCCTTGAAGATCTTCATCTTCATCTCTTGTCCCTCAACATATAATGCAAAAACACAAAACATATTGTCTACTCTCTTTACCTCTTGAAGAGCAAGATGGAGATGACGATGATTATGATGAAGATCACAGCTAACACTGGACCCATCACCCAGATAAGACCCTCCTCCTCGTCAATGATTGGCTGTGGGTCTGTGTCAGCGAACAACACTGGCTCAGAGAATGGGCTTGCCGATAAAACCAGCTGAGAGAAAGAGAGAAACCAGCATATTTATTGATTGCTTCTTGACAAAATGTATTGTATTATATAGCAAACTTATTTTTTTCAAGGAATCCAATGTAGATTTAAGAAATTAAGTCCTGTATCAGTAAAAATCCATTAATCTATCCACTTCTCCATGTTCAGGCTGCTGCCTAAAGTGACACAAATCCAATTGTTTTTGCCCATAAATGATCTGTATCAAATATTTTCCTGACAGTCTGAATAGCTCAATTCTGAGATCCCAAGGTTTCTTTCATATGTGATTCTGAATCCAATTCTGAATCCGATACTTATTATACTTTAGTTTGCAATACAACTTCATTCTAAATGCTCATGTCATATCATATTTTTCCAAGTTTTACATCAATGAGCCTAACTTAAACAAGGTTTCTTATAGATACGAGTCACAAAAGAAGCCAATTTTTTTAAATTTATACAGAAAGACACTCAGAGATGTGTTCAAAGCTTTAATGAAATCATTCAACTCTACTTCCGCAAATATTCTGTCTATTCAGTGTGATGATCTCAATCTTTTGCTTAATACTATAGCAATGTACAAATAAGATTGCCAGAGAGCATTACAGGCCAAATCAATCTAAATTTGAATTGTGTTGATTTGAACTAATGACAATTGTAGTTTAATAAAACTGATAATTATATGGCATTAAAACACATTTTGTAACTTGAATATTGAACATCTGAAATGTAAAATAACTGAATTTCTAAACTGCAGATACCCAGTTTGTAAAAATACAGTTTCAAGGTTTCAATATGAATAAATGCAAAATTTTAATTTGTGAAATTTAGAAAGTTGATGTGGGTTCATCAACAGGGATAGGTAGAAAATCACCAAGCAGTCAGATACATTAGCAGTAGAGTATGGCGTTCCACAAGAATCCGTTTGGGGACCTCTATTCTATTCTCAATCTACATGCAGCCACTCAGCAAAATTATTAAGAGACATGGTGTTAACAGACGAAACACAGCTCTATATATCAGCAAAACCCACTGACGTTTTGAAAATATATACATTTCAGAATGTGTTGCTGATTTTAATAATTGAATGAATGAAAATTTCCTTATGCTAAATCCTGAAAAAATGTGACGCTTCCAGACACATGGTAATTTTAGCCCTACAGTTAAAAATCTTTGTGTTATTATGGATAGAGAACTGACTTAAGAATGTTTAAGGTTTCTTGCGTATCCCGCGTTCCTAGGATATGGAACTACGGGAGCACCACTAGGGGCATCCCACTCTTTCCACACACTTTGTAAAAGTTAGTGATGGTGAGATTAAGTCTCATGAGGCTTTGAACCACTTGGTTCGAAAAGGGTTAATTTCTCGAAGCTTTATGTGCACAGGAAACTACCAACTGCCCAAATGCATAATCACAGGAAGCAGTATCTAAACCACATAATTTGTCACATAATGGATTTGTGTGACAGTTATGTTTTCTGAGAATGAAAATAAATTACAGGAAACCGATGATGGTTCCCTATCGTATGCTGTTGGACAAAGCATACAAAGAGCTGATCAGAATTTCTAAGGGTTTCGGGTCCTATATAGACCCTCAGTGCTCAGACTGGGCAATTGAGACCAGGGATTGATGCTGCCTCCTCTCTGGACAGAGCTTGGAGGTTCACTACTTTGAATGGGATGGTAGGAACATGACACTCATGTTATCCTTAAGCCCAGGCCTGGATATGTGCCTGAGTGTCACCAGGTCGAAAATTTAAGCAGGTCTCGTCGGAGAGTGCCTGCAGATCCCCCACCCTCTTGTAAAAGACTAAAGAGACCAGGAGCACTGTCTTAATTGACAGAAAAGTAAGCTCTACTGAGTTAAGTGGCTCGAAGGGAGGATCTTGGAGTCCTCTCATAACAACGGAAAGATCCCAGGAGGGAACTAAGGACCACCTAAATGGTCTAACCCTTCTGGCTCCTCTAAGGAATCTGACCGCTAACTTGTATTGTCCCTGCATGATAATTTTAACTGAATGGCGGTAAGTAGAGATCGCAGCGATGTTTATCTTTAGGCTGGATTGAAACAATCCTTGGTTGAAGCCCTATTGGAGAAATTTTAACACGAGGGAAGCTACTTGGGTCCACTTGGCGATAATGACACCAGGGGATGAACCAACTATACTTGGCATAATAGGCCCTAGTAGAGGGAGCTCTGGCAAGACACAGTGTTTGAACCACGGAGCGTGGCATTAAACGGGGGACCTACCCCTTGATGTGCAGACATGTAGGTTCTAGAGGTCTGGCCGCAAGTGCTAGTGTCCACATCTGTGGGTCACAAGGTCTGACCACGGTGGAGTCGAGTTCTACGAATCAAGATCAGTTAGGCCAATTAGGTGCTACTACTAGGACATCTACCTTGTCCTCCCTGATCTTGCACAGGAGGAATACCATATTTGCTGGACTGCCAGAGGATGGAGTCAACAAACAGGGTGAGCGCATCTCTCCATGTCGATTGACATGCGTTGCCCTGAACAACACGTAAAGTCCCTGCAGCAGTCTCCTGAAGTGCTTTACCGCTAGAAGCACTACATACAGCTCTAGGAAATTTATGCTCCAGGAAACATGTTTCTCGGAACAAGACCCTGAAAATTTGTGCTTCCGGCATACTGTACCCCACCTGGTCCTGAATGCATCGGTAGTCACTTCTCCCAGGCGGACGCTGACACGAAGAAACCACATATCTCTCCAAAGACAGAGATGGAGGTGGCAACTGCGGACCACCAAGTTTATGTAAACTCAGGGCGGGCTCTCCAGAGAGGTGCACTTGAATGTTCAACTCAGCTCCATGCCCAGAAAAGATATGTTCTGGCCAGAGGTTCAACGACTCTTTTCTGAGTTGATCCGAAGCCCTAAATGGCTGAGGTAACATAGGACCTTGTCCCTGAAACGAATCAACTGGCCTGTGACTGAGTCAATATAAGCCAGTTTTCTAGTTATGCCAGATTTCGAACCCCGTCTGTCTTTAACGCTACTAGAGCTGCCTCTATCAGCTGCGTGAAGTTACGAGGGGAGAGAAATCAGATTAAACCTGGACTTTATAATACGTCAAGGATTACTTGACTAATAAACATATAGCAACATGTAGCATTATATGGTTATTATATTTTTAGCCCATATAACTATCTAATAGGAATTCCTATTTAATCCAATGTATTATCTCTAGGCCTTTGTGAAGCTGCTTTAAAGCAACTGTTAAAAAACAATCTAAAAAAATTTGGCCAATCACAGAGATCTGCATTTTGACTAGTTGTTGAGTGCATTTTAGGCTCATCCACTTCCCTTATCTTAATGGACTTACTCAATATGTGCTTTTTAGATCACATGACCTTACTCTTGTGTCAAGTTAACTGTTTTTGCTCAGAAGCAGTTTCTTACAAAAAGTCACAATCCCAGTTTTCTTTAATTTGTGAATATAGATGGCACTGGCATATGGAGGGGACATTATATTGGATTGGAGCCCGATTTATGAAATGTTGGAAAACATTTATTTATGAATTATTGGTTTACAGATACATTTTATGTGGTCACCCATAAACACACTCAGTTTCTAAGCTGTTTTTCTAAGTTGATAAACATCTTTACCATTACCATCATAGGTTGTGTCTGGAATCAGACAGGGTTTAAGAGCTTCTCACTAGCATCAATGCCTGATTTATCTGATGGGAGGCTTGGATCCAGTAGAGGACAGTTTTTGAACAAAAAGAGTTCATTTAATGGTGTTTTGACATGTTCAGATGAAAGTGAAAGTCACTGAAACTGTCTTGCTGCCTTCAATCAGAGTATTGACGGGTCTGTCTGACTAAATGTGTGTGTGTGTGTGTGCACTGCTGTTGATAAGGGTCTGCTATTACAGTGACTGTCTTTATCTGACAGTCAGGCGAGGGAGAGCAAGGGAAAGAGAGAGAGAGGGGGTGGAGAGAGACTAACAGATGAAAATATACCAATAGCTAGATAGAGTGAAAAATTCTGATATATATATATATATATATATATATATATATATATATATATATATATATATATATATATATATATATATATATATATATATTATATATATATATATAGAGAGAGAGAGAGAGAGAGAGAGAGAGAGAGAGAGAGAGAGAGAGAGAAAAAGTGAGAGAGAGACTGTCAAGTGATTTTTTTATAGACATTGAAAGATTCTAAGAGGAGAAAAAAGATATTGAGAGACAGAGAGAGAGGAAAAGTGAGATTACAATGTAAACTTCCATCCATTCATCCATATGTTCATTTGTTAACTCACATTGTCATTTATCTCCATTGCGGCAACAATGAAGAAGACATACTCAGCTCCGCTCATCAGTGGTCTATTCTGGAACTCTCCATAACTTTTCCCATCTCCAATGGTGAACTCTGAAGGAAGCTCTCTGAGGAACGCTGTTATATACGGCTTCAGATCCAGAGAGCGATGGAAGCGGAGAGACACAACCGTTCGATTTATCCCCTGCAACAGCTGAAGGAAAACATTCACAGCTAACAAATGAAGATTATTATTTGGCCAAAAATGTCTACAGAGAGTCCTCACAATACGATGAATACAGTGGTTTTCTATACATTACTGTGTGTGTGTGCGTGTGTGCGTACGTGTGTCTCTGTGTTTGTCTTTGTGTCTGTTGTGGAAAGCATATATGTAGGGGTGTGTGAGAGCGTGTTTGTGTTCCTCAGCGGCCTCTGATAAATCTCCCTGCTGGACTCTCAGACTGATTCAGAGCATTTCTGCCCTTGAGCCACTTCAACACGAGCTCCGATATTGACAGTCAGTAAATGGAATCTGTCTGTTTGTGTACGCTGCAGGGAAAACACTCTTGACAAATATATTTATATCTTTGTATTTAGCATTCAATGCTACAGTATCAAACAAACCAGCATTTAACCTTCTGATTGAGAAAATAATGTTTCTTCAACACCAACACCTCACAAACATATTATACATATATATCTTTTTTAATGTAATGACTCCCACCAAAAATGACCAAGCTTCTGCTGGTAAAGATCTACACATTTTTTGTAATATACAGTCTTCTTAAAAAAAAATTAGGACACCCTATGCAAAGCTAGGTATATTTTAATAAATGGATGTATAATATCAATCTTAAGAACACTAAGAAATTAAAGTAATGTAACTAAACAATTAAAACGGGAGAAAATACTTTAAAGGTTCCAAAGATTTCATGTAAAGGCAACTTTTCAAACATTTCCTGCATGTTTTAGTATTGTTTCCACATCAAAACCATGTCTCAAGTTATGTTCAGACTTGTTCATACATGTTTGTGTAATTTTTCTGGGAACTCAAAATGACTTGATGGCCATAGTGACACCCATTTACCACAGCACCACCCATTAACCAGCTAAACAATGAAAAGAAAGAGTGATTTTGAATGGCTCAGGAAAAAAAGACAGAAATTTGCAGGGGGTGTAGCCGAAGCATGGCGATGGAAGTAAGAGGGGGTTCAAGGGTTATTTTGTGGAGCGCAAACATTTGAGGAGATTTGAAGACATTATTTATGACAAATACTGCCTTTTGAGTGTTGTGTGCAGTGAAAGTCTAGAGTGGCAAATTTGATTATAAAGGAATCTGTAAATGTATTTCTATAAAATGCATAATGTAACTGAGGAAAAAATATAAAAAGTTTACCCCTCCTAAATTTACTCAATTCACATAGAGATGAATCATACCAGGTCCACATATTTAGTACATCATTACTCAACATTTTGAATGAAGCTTGCTCTATTTAATCCTCTGATATTTATTTTGGTAAGCATCAGATGAGAGCCAAAGTGCTCTTTGAGGCCTTCTGAAAAAAAAAAATGATAGTAGCCTATGAATCTGTCAAATACATTTTATCTGTCTAAATAGATTTTAAAATCCTTAATTTCAGTGTTTGGAAAATAGTGTTCAAGTAGAGGGCTAGTCATCCCGTCAAGCTTACCCCAAGAACAGACCCCAAAGTGCTACTAAAAGAGGTCACCAAAAACCATAAAATGTCATCATAGGACCTACAGCAACCTCTGGGTAATGTGACTGTGTGAGCATCTCTCACTATTGTTAACATTGAGAAAAAACATATCGTTATTACTTATTATATTAAAAAATTTCAGATTACTATATTCTGTCAATGAAGCTTCATGTATTACATAACAAATGTCTGTACATTTAAAGTGTTAAGTTTTTTTTTCAGTAAAAATCCATTAAAAAATGATGTCTATTTCAAATAAAGTGTGGTTTAAATATATAAACAAATATATAAACAAAGGAAATAGGTTGGAGTAGTTTCTACTGTCTACAGTAAAACAGATAATCCAGAACATAAGCCATCCCGCAATTGTCCTCTGTGATGATTTACCTCCTCCAGGTCCATCTCATCTGGATTCTCCCAGAGTTTGATGAATTTTCCTGGACGCTGTTTCTTCAGAGGAACCACAACAATATAGAATCCCCTAGACAAGCCAGCAGAAACAGTGTGCATCAGTGGGCTCAAACACACCATACAATTAGTTTTGATCAATTTGAATGCTCAATCCACTGCAGATGGCATTAGATTAGTGTGTCTGTGTGTGAGAACTGAGAGATGCTGCAGTAAACACATCAATAACCGGCAGCTTCATTAAACTCTGCTATCTGAGACCAGGTATTTATGCCACAACCAGATATTTACCTCCATCCTGTTTTTCTTCAAAAGCTAAAAAACAAATCAAAATCACTTTTATTTCCTCATTGAACACTGACCTGAGAGGTGCCGAGAGGTGTGTGATCTGGAGGTTGGGCAGCTTAACAGTTGCTGACTGGCTGCTACTGGTGACTAGCTCTGGCCTGTTCTTCAGAACATCTGGTGCAGTGGTCGCACCCACCCGGTGCTGGAGTCCACCAGCACTATTTCCACGGTTGGTTAGAAGGAAAGAGTACTGGGTCTCAGGCTGGAGTTGCGTGATTAGCTTCTGCGCTAGTTTACCCTCCACTTCAACACTCTGTCCATTACCATAAAGAATCTGAACAAACACAGACATACAGCAAACACTGATCTTGCGTGAGTTCAAAAGAGCTATTGATTGTAAGAATAATTGTTAGTTGCAGCCCTAGTTAATGATATAGTAAAGCAGTAGACAGTCAAGAAAGCAGTTTGGCAGAAGCAAATTGCCATCTAATTACACAAGCCAAACCAAGTTCAGCTAATTCCTTGCATCTGCACATTTGGGTTGTCAATAAAAGCACACAAGGACAACAAAATCAATTTTTTTGAGCATTCCAGAAGAAAAAAGACAAATAAATAAATTCCAAATATCCAACCGTTGTCATTGAGAGATTCCAGGCAGAGAGACATCATAGCAATTCTTTTAAGCTTAGTGTTTAATTTCATTTGGTAACTTTGACATTATGTCAGACATCTGAATATGGGAAAATGCTGAAAGTGCTCCAATCACTCTGCAATTATTTGTGCAGTGTGTATTAACATCCCATTCTTAGGGTTTTCTGGTCTATGCACAGACTACTTCTCGCTTTAAAAATAGTAGATCTGGCCCATCGATGGCATTTTTTACACAACGGTTGGCAGGGTACATGCTATATGTCAGGTTCCAAAAAGTAATATTATCCTTGTTCAGTCTATGAGGACCATCTTCATATTATGAAGAAAGAATTGTAGTCATTTACTGTGTTATATAAGCCTTTTTGGACAAAACATAGCATTTAATTAACTTATTTTCATGTTTTTATAATATGGGAGAAACAAACGAAAGCACCCAGAGTACAAAACACACACACACAAGGAGAACAAGAACTTTTCCAGGAAGGTGCCTCTCTGCCTCTCCCTTCTGCCCTGAAAGTCTACTCTATAAACCCGAATACAATGAGTCATATTCTTAAGTTCTCTGATTGCATACTTGTACAATATCCCTTTCACAATGTTAACTTTAGATTTAATTATTTTATGCATCTGTCCAAGGATTAGGTTTGTAATAATTGACCTTGAAAATATCTACTCCAGCTCCCTTGACTCTTATGACATGACATGACTACGGTTGAGATTTGAAGTTTGAGCATATTAGTATATTTTACTACAAGCTCTGGTCTTTCTGCACTTAGTCCTTGTTAACATGTAGTCCATGTTAAAAATCTCATTTCCACATACTCTTTTTAATTGAAATTTTTGCAATTCTGCAATTCTGTTTTAAAAAAAGTTAATTTACTGTTAATTATCATCACATTTATCATGGAAAAAATGCTCCCTTCGTTAGAGTTCTCTTCCACTTTGTCAGAGGAAGCTATTAACAAATGTTTTAGACTATGTACATCCATCCATTTTCCATTATTTGTATCTATTATTTAACATTGGACCTGAACAAAAGATTTCAAGCAAAATGGCACTTCCGTTTTTTCTGAAGAAGGTGTATTACTAAACCAGAAGCACCAGTCCATCTGTGCTCAACGTTTAGTTTACTCTTACTCGTGGCTCCAAATAGTTGTATCCCCTCCACTTGAGGCAGGGTCTGTACTTTAATTCTCCCTTGGATTCTTCAGCAAATAGACCATGAATGTTGGGCCAGGGTTAAGTTATTTGTTTGGCAGTCAAAGAATGAGGCCACAGCAACCAGATTTCTGGAAACTACTACTGAATAATATTATGCTATGATTGACACTTTTAAAGTAATTTTGAGTTCAAGGAATGTTTGTCTCACCGTGAAGGGCTGTGCAGGGTAATAGTTATCCGGAATCTCCCAAGTCAGCAACACTGAGGTCTTCATTGCTGCTCTTACGTGAAAATTTTTTGCAAACACTGCTAAAGGAAATGTGGAGTTAAAAACTTGAAAAACTAATCATGGCTCTTCAGCACTAACAAAAAGGGGCAGTCAACACAGCCTTACCTGCAAACCGGTACTCGAGACCTTGTTTAGTGATAGCCAGTTGCATGAATCATCTGGACTGGTCTTAAAATACTTTTAGCATAATTGCCCTTAAAAACTACCCATATATTTGAGAATTTGAACACAAAAGTGAACAATTCAAAGTACATCTAAAATCCAACATGGCTTGTTGCCAAACCCTTAGAGTGTTTAAGGGATAGTTTACCACAAAAATCTGACTGTACTCACCCACTCTTTTCATGGACTGAATACAAAAACCATGTCAAACCTTTTTGCGTATTGTCATTGACATCCATATTTTGGGAAAGCATAGCAATGACTACTGATTTGGGTGAACTTTCCCTTTAACAAAGAATATTTTTCATGCAACTGACTGAGACTCACCACACAGGGTTTAGACTCAACAAAATACTGGTACTAGAATGGCAGTTATGTTAGATAAAGTCCATAATGAACTGAAGTACTAACTTTGCTCCTACCTTTGAGGACAGGTGGCATTCTCTGATGGACCCAAGTGCTGTCTCTGTGTATGCTAATTGTATATAGTTTCAGCAGTGAGCAATTGTTATGTTGTTAAAATATGTTATGTTGTTTGTGTGATCAGTGTTATGTGTGTAGCGCTTCAGTCAAATATTGCAAGAATTTTAATATAGAGTGGGGGAAATAAGTATTTGGATAAAGTATTTCAATAGGAAGATTATTTCTAAGAGCGTTAACGAAACCAAATTTAGACATCTAGCCAAATGTTGAATTTATACAAAGGAATCTAAACACTTATTAAAACAAATAAAATCATAGTAACATATGAAGATAATATATGAAAGTGAACAAAATGTAATGGAAAGCAAGGAATTCACCTGAACTGATGATTGAGATAGTGACTATAGCCCCTATCACCCTGTGGTTTATTAAGAGAATATAGTGTGGTCAGATGGAAGCAACATTGAACTTTTTGCCAGTCATTTCACACACCATGTTTGGAGTAGAAAGAACATACATCAATCATTGAATTTAGGAGTGAAAGCATATTGGTTTGGGGCTGTTTTTCAACAAGGGATACTGGCATACTTGATTATTGAAGGCAGAATAAATGGAGAAATGTACAGGGACATTCTGAATGGAAACTATCTTTAACTTCTACTACTACTATCTACCCAAAAGCTAAAAAGGAAGAGCATACCCTTGGAAAATCTAAAGAGAGCATTGAAGATTAAAGTTCATCAAAGAAGCCCAAGGAACTTTAAAGATTTAAAAACTGTTTGTGTGGAGAAAAAATGGGCCAAAATCTCTTCTGAGCAATGCAGATGACAGCATTCTCCATACAAAAGTCATATAGACTTGTATCTAAGTACTAATAAAGTGTGTTCAACAGTTATTATACATTTGTCAACTGTCAGTGCACTCTTGTATTCTTAAATGATTTGATGACTTTGTATTAATAACATTTTTGGCTTGATGACTACATCTGGTGAAACTAATGTCTTGCTGTATGTAAGCTCCTACCTTGGTTTGTAGGCTGTGTTTTGAACTGGACACTAGGACTGTAGGGACCAGGGCCCTTACTAGTGAAAGCACACATTTTAATATCATAAGTGGTGTCGGGTTTGAGTCCGTCCAGTGTGACAGTGGACTCGGGCGCTGTGATGAACAGCTCAGAGGGGCTGCGTGGGCTGTTGATGTCTTTGTACTGCAGTGCATACTTAATAATAGCTCCATTGCGCTCGGCTAGCACTAGCGGCTGCCAGTGGATCTGAATGGTGGTGGTAGTACTGCTGTCTGCTACAATGTTTAGTGGGTATCCCGAGGGAGAATCCTCAGGGGTGCTGATCTCCTTCACTGTTTCCTCTCCAAAGCCAACCTTGTTCCGGGCAGACAGCCTAAATGTGTAGGTTGCTCCCTTGTGGATCTCACGGGTGGTATAGTGGTTTTCACGCTCAGAGAACTCGATTACTATCAGTGGCTCCAGGTCTTTCCGTCCAAATCGAAGCCGATAACCCAGCAGTTGGCCAAAACTCAGTGCGGGGGGATGCCATTGAAGGAGAGCAGTACCCATGTTAGTGGGGCTCACCATGAGACGAGGCTTCTCCGGCACTGAGGAAAATCAATGAAAACAAACATGGTTTACAGAAGCAGTGGGGAAGTGTAATATTGTTGATGTTGATATTGTTTGTTATAATGCATTTATGGTATTATACTATATGGTTGTTAGAATGTTAAAAGTTAAATTTGTCAACAAGTTTACTATAATTTAGTGCTCCTAGTCATATAGAATGAAATGTAGTGGGGCTGTATGTTTCATGGAGGTGATTAATGCTGTATAGACATACATAGGAATTAAAATATATAAATATATATGTATATATAGTGTGAGTGTTGAATCCATAAAATCCCATGTTAAATTAATTGGAAAGAAGGGGTTGAGTTTGTGGACGCTCGTGTGGAGGATGTTGTCAACTACCTCCTTTATGTGATGTTTTAGTGCGTCCCAGCTTGTTCTCACTCTCATCTTACACACTAAAGTAAGAACTTATTCTGAATGAGCACCTAGTTTAATCTTGCCGTATAGGGTTCGTATTGAACCACCGGGTTAGGCTGTACTCGCTCACGTCTGCAGGTTTCAAACACTGTGTTTGTAGAGTCACAGAGTGTGAGTAACTGCAATGTCTGACACTGCAATGCGAGCAATCTCTGAGAGCAAACAAGTGTAAAATTCAACATATGACGTGGATGCACAGAGTTGTGCATGAACAAACATTTAAATTAATTTATTACCTTCATTTAAGTGGAGCAGACAAACATAGTGAAGGCAACTTTGTTAATTATTGCAATGATTTTAAATTATATGAATTACCCTGAATAACACTGGAAAATTGAAGCAGACATGATGGGGTGTTGCTGTATGGCCCTCATACATGCAGCTTGTTGCTTCGATTCTGGTTCTAGAGTTTTGGCTCTAGCTAGCAGGAGCGAAGGGCAAAGCTGATGAGATGCCCCTGTCTGTATGGGCTGGGGTGCAGATGCTGACATGGCAAAAGAGGAAAGCACATTGCTTGTTGGATTGTGCTCCAGGAGATAGCTTGCACGATATAGATGTTAGCTCTTTGGATGTGTCTTTTATACTGGAGATGATATGGGTATATGGTTGGGTGATGATTAGTCAAGCTCCTCCAGAACCTATGTTAATCGCATAATTAACCTCAAAATTGGACTTTCTGTTCTGAGAATAGTGAAGCTAATATAACCCCAAATTTTTCTAACTCAACACTTATTCACTCTCATGATTCCCTTGAGATCTCTGGCGCCCCCCACGTTGGGAACTACTGCTGTAATATTTTACCTTTGGAATATGCTACTCTTAACAATGGTAGCCAGTTGAGATGAACTCTCTCAATTTCTATAGTGATACATTAATACCACATTTTAAAAATATAACACAACTAGTGGTGTAATACCAGGTACATATGATTATGAATCCCCCGCCCCCCCAAAAAGACATTATATATCCCTTTGCACCTGTTTCTTTTCTCATTTTTCTAAACAGACCAATTTGCTCCAATACCACATAAAGGATAAAAAGGAAATGATCAGCTGCGATCCAAGCGTCTGTACTCAAAGGAAGCACAAAGCAAGCAATAAAAGCCTCTGAGAGCTGAATAACAACAGGATGTAGAGAGAGAGAGAAACATGGGTCTCCAGTCGTTCACGGATAATGGCGGTGCTTTTCACTTCCTTTATTTCCTGCTCTGAAAACTGTTTTGATTTTTCCCTGACAGATTTTCTTTATTTCTTTCACCTCATGAGCTTTTGAGAGTCAGCGCCATGGGGGAAGAATCAAAATGGCCGACGACACTGAGAGAGCAATTACTGAAGCTGAGGGCTAATCACACACTGCACACATGCATACACGCCTACGCTACACACACTCTCACCAGCTCCGGTTGTGCTGACAGTCTTTGGTTTGCTTCTGGCTCCATCTCCTTTCGTGGTGTATGCAGTGACAGAAACTGAATACATGGTTTCAGGCAGTAAATCAGAGATGACCAATTCCTGCAAACACATTACAGTGTTAAGGGATGGAGTTGAAATGGATTTAATGATAGATCATTGTGCAAAACTTTACACAATCCATCTCACAGGTGTTTCCCATTTTTCGCATCAATGAATCCACATTATTAACATGGGTTTATAGTTAACAATTCCCCACTGTACATGTAACATGTCATCCCCTTTCAGAGTAAGTGAAAGGTTATCTGTTTGTTACCATATGGGCGGCAGATATAATACTGTCTACTTTCCTAAAAGGCATTTAGGTTGCACTTTATAATAACTACAATATCCTCAGTAAAACATGATATTAACATTATTATATTCCATATATTATAAACCAAGAATATAGCCTCTAAAGTTATGTTTAAAAAAAACTGCTTATAAATGTGAATTTTATTGAAACATAAGCAATGCTATAAACAAATGTGATTTACATTTTTGGTCCAAAGTTTTACATGTAAACAAACCCAGAGACAAGTTATGGAGCCAAAATTGAAACCCACATTGGGGACAAACAAAGTTTGCCCCTGCCAAATTAATCAATTCAAATCTTAGTTTTTTATAACGCTTTCCGCTGCTGGGTCATAAATCCACAGTTGGATAGTGCACACATTTTCATTGCAACCCAGCAGAGCAAACAGCAAAGAATAAAAAGAGAAGATGAAGAACCGAGAACATTGCAACTGATCACTAATTCATATGTATTTAAAAATAAAATTAGTTAACTTTGACTCACACTCAGAATTTTTGCCATTTCATCAAACATCTCAAAAGTATCTTTTTTGTTCTAAGAGAAAAGTAACTGCGGAGCTGGAGCTACACATTGTTTGTTTGGCAGCTAAATATTTCACATTACCTTGTGTGCAAAAACCTGTTCTATAATAAAACAATAAAACATATTTTTAAACAGGGAATTATAAATAGTCAAACTAAATATAGATATATAATAGAAAATATACAATTCACAGCCTATTGTAGTGTAATCCCAGAGAACACAATAACTCCTAATTTGGCAGACCATATACAAATTTAAATATAAAGAATGAAGTGTCTCCTGAGATTAACTCACATGTTCAGCTGAATCATTGTATTCCCACTGAAGGAGGAAGCAGAGGAAGGAAGAGAAAATCATAAAGGTTAATTTGACCTACAAATAATCACAAGATTGTCAAACTCTTTGATCACTCTCTGCCACTTTTACTGATCAAATCCGACTCAAGAATCTTGATGTTATAATATCACTAAAAATACATATTCCAAACCACATTTAATAATGCAAGTCAAACAACTCTAGTGTTTTGCCGTTAAACATACCCAAGCAACTACATTTGTTTAATTACAGAAGACTGTGAAAAACATTTGAATGTAATTAGTAATGTGTAAAAAGTAAGTGAAGCCCTAGCTGATGTGATACAAGTCTGTTAAAAGATTGAGAACGGACACATTTGAACATCTAATTAGTTTGAAAGTTTAATCACGTTTAACATTCCCAGTAGAACACTGATTAAAAAAAGAGAAGAACCCAACTAAAGGTCTACAGTGGGATCAAGCTGTAACCCTGCTGGTAATGTCAATCCAATCCTCTACACTACACACTTCAATTTGAAAGTGTGCTAATGTTTATACTACTAGTTGAGAATTAAAACTAAATATTTATTATCAGAAACTGGGGTTAGTGATAAGTTACCAGAAAACTGGCATATATATGTATAATAATAATTCCCAGTCATTGAAACAACTTTAGAGCTGAGAGATTGGTCAATATAACTTCAGGGTAGAGGACTAGGCTGCCATCTACTGAATTGACTCACACTTTACATCATTTAAGGAGTGATTTACTGATTTTGCGTAGACGTTGTTTTTCTACCCATGCTCGTGTGTATGTGATTTTTTTGTGGATGTAAGGAAAAGTTTTTAAAAATAACCAGGCACATGTGGACATGGCCTCAGACACTTACAGAAATATAAACATTTGAAATGCATCCTGGACAAAATGGCATTGAGTTCAAGCTGTTTGGCTTGCCACACTACTATATATTTTTGAAGTATGTGCTATCTTTGAATGTATATGGTGTGGACTGAATACTTTTAATTGAGAGTTAACAAACTGTTACTCTGAAGTAGGTTGGGGTTATTCTTTCATTGACATCTGTCTGGATAATGCAACTTGTGTAACAAAAGGTCAGAGCTTAAGTACCCTCATTGAGTGTCAGAATCACACAGTGATACTTCCAGAAACCAGTTAAGTGTAATGTGCACAAAGGTTTATTCATATCACAGAAGTCTATAGGTCAAACTCTTAAAACCATCTGATCTCTCAAGAGCCAACCACATAACATAACATAGGTAAAGCCCAAATATAGTTCCCTACTTTTCCGAAACCATTCATATACCAGGGTTATACTTTAAATAATATATTTCCATTAACTACCAAGTAAGCCTAGCCCAAGAACAGCCTCTCAGAGTTTGAAATCAATAACTAAGATTGAGTAATTAAGGGTAATTTAAACTCTAACTTTAGCACTGGCATATGGAAAATTTAGACGAGGCGGCAGTTTGATTGAATATTTACTCACAGACAAGCATTTCTCTGAAGTGTGCATGTTCACATCCATAAACAGGTAACTCACCAGGCTTGTTGAAATAATAACATATATGGAAGTTATTCAAATGAGAAACTGCAAAACAGTGATATGCATCCCTGTTGGATATATTTCTCTTTTATATGAAGGTCGGCAAAATATTTGAACTATTTAGTCGGTCATATGCAGCTTTTATGGAAAGGATTGTCTTGGGTTACTTTGCTTTAATTCTGCTGACTTAGAAACCTTTTTGTTAGACAGGTTTTCTGCAGTATGACAAACCTCAGATCCGGTCTCCAAGTGAACTGCGAAGGGAGTCCCACCTAAGGCTCTCTCTTTGCACTACATATGTTGCAAGAAATGGACCTGGGGGCTTACAATATGTAAGGATTAGGATGGCAAGGGAGAAAAGCCTCACAAACACTTTCTTGTAGTGTTCAGCTTCTCGAACTTATTAGTGATGGTACCAATAAGCTGAAGGTGAAATGATAGGTTAAGCCACAGATGTCTTTCCATGGAAACCATGGCAGCCATAAAACGGCCGATGGCACGGCCGTCTGTTTGGTTGTAAGGAGCATGGTAGCTCAGTGTAGGTCTGATAACACCTATTCTTCAATAGACCTACCAGTGCAAGTGCTTTAGCAGGTCACCTGATTTACCTTAAAAACCACCATGGTGTGCAAGTCCATACCAAGTTAACCAGCTGTCTTCAAAGCCTTAACCCACCATTGAAGATAAGTCTGCATGGCTTGGAGAGCATAGTGGGCTTTTCATTGATAATGAGCTCTCAGAAAAGAGATAGCCTGCATACATCTATTTAATCCAAGGCATCATCATAATCTTGAGCTTTGTTGTCAACAATAGTTGAATAAATTGATGTTGAATGCACAAACCACTGCATAAGAAAGGAAAAGGGGAAAAACCGATTTAAGCCCCTACCTTCAGACAACCAACAGAAATCAGCTGTCTAACTTTGAGTGCTTGGTCATTATCTGGTGTTACTTTTACACCCGTATTTGACTTGCTTGGCATTTCATAGGGAGGAGCACTCAGAGGAAATACTCTCCATCTCCCCTCTTAGAACCACGAGAAAAATATCCTCTGCCCATTCACAAGCAAATATCGCTCTTGTAAAATTGACGTGAGAGCACTTTGATTCAAAAGACAATCCTGATCCTTTAAAGAACGAAGGTCGCAAACATTTACATGCTTGCTCAAGCCTCAGGACAGCATTTCCCTTCTACATTTTCCAAAAGTTTTGAAGATCATCGTGTAGAGAAGTCTCTCACAGGGTGAAACCCATAAATAAACATAGCCTTCATATCTAAGTAAGCTAATTTATTCTTGCTTTCTGTTTTATATTTGATTTCTATGCATACATGCATAAACACAATATAGTCTTTGAAGACAAAAAAGACCCAAGGATATTGTCCGGTTCATGTCTTTTTATAACCTTCAGCTGCACGTTATTAATTCATGTTAACTTGTTAGCAGTAATTTACGCCAAAATCTATGGAGATGATACACAGACATGCCTCACAAAAAGGTTTGGGAAGGGAACATAGATATTAAAATTGTATAACTTCTTTCATGAACTCACACACTTTTTGAAGTTGTTTAGATGCTTAAAACATCATCCAGCAGTCTAAATAGACCCTTTTACTTTTTGTAAACAATGATGAGGTTTCAGGTATATGTTTACATTTTAGCAATGGAAGTTTGGTGAAAATCAACAGTTTGCCAATCTATCAAAAGACAAATACAAAAAATGTTTTTTTTAAGAGTTCGCTTACATAGAATTAGTCCAGAAAACGCAAGCGTATGTGACGAGATTAAGATAAGAGT
This sequence comes from Danionella dracula, assembly GCA_900490495.1. Lineage (NCBI taxonomy): Eukaryota > Metazoa > Chordata > Actinopteri > Cypriniformes > Danionidae > Danionella > Danionella dracula. The sequence goes on from UELW01000456.1 coordinate 908,369, forward strand.
ACTGGGTGTCCGTGGGAGGGCCTCAGGCCGAGATAGTGATGTTGGCCCGGGAACCCCACCCCCACCTGTGAGATGTGGAGACAGGGATGTCGGCGGAATATTGTGTTTCATCATCGAATTGGAAGTGAAATGGTTACAGTTTTATACCTGGGAGTGGCAGAAGGAGTGAAAATACAAAAAAAAAAAAGAAAAAAAAAAAAAAAAAAAAAAAAATATATATATATATATATATATATAGATATATAGATAGATATATAGATAGATAATGTAATTGTTTATAAATTATAAACTTTCTATAAGTGCAACCGTAAATGCAATAACCAGGCATTTTGGGTTGCTTAATACCTTCTTCTTCATCCAACTGAATGGAGAACACCTCCACTTCTGTTTTCAAAATGCGCACACAACTATTTAATCCGTATTTTGATCTATTTAAAAAGACCTGCTCAACATCGATTTTCCCAATCCAAACATTGAATGGAAAACCACCTAATTCGCTAACGCTGCAGAGAAGTCAGAAGTTGAAAAATCTGTAGAAATCTGCTTCCACTAAAAAATCTGCTTGCTCTAGACTAGTGATGTGGAGAAAAGTGGAGAAACTTAATTCACTGCGTGCGTGTGTGCGTGTGTGTGTGTGTGTGTGTGTGCGTGTGTGTGTGTGCACCCTTCTGAAGTATCTCCACACAGAATTTTTTTCCAAATACAATAGCCAAACGGACTCTACTTTGACTAAGTGAAGAGGAGGAGAATTTGGTGAGTTACACGTTTTCGACTTCCATCAGGAATTTAATAACCCTGCATAAGGCTTTAGCGGCTTTATTAATAAAAAAAATATTCATCAAATTTTAAAACGGTAATAAAGTGTTCTGAAAGAAGACTAAATACTTGTAAAGACTGATTTGAAGAAGAGGAGAATGGAAACTGAAGACACCTTCATTCCAAAAACATAGCTACGTAGCACCAAATCTGGTCCTTTAACTTGTTATCATAGGGGAAAATGTTTTGATGGCATTTAGCACTAGTGTCTAAAGGTGCTAATTAGAACCAACTACATTTATATAAACTGGTTCTTTACATGGAAAAAGTGCTATATGAGACCTCTAAAAAGTAAATACACTTCAACAATTCGTATCACATTCAGCGATTCACATGCACATGAGGTGAAAAGCGCCTAACTTTCTTAAAAGCATCTTTAGACACTGGTGCTCAGGGGCAAAATAACCAGATTCTGTAATGTGTAGCAGTTTTTTAGAGTATGGGGACTCCTAAATATGACAGACTGAGAAATCAGGGGCAGCAATTTGAACAGTTAATTAATACAGTCGTGGAGCACATCAGAGTTCACCTGTCATTTTATCCTTCTTAACATACATGCCAGTTACTTTTTGTTTTAGTTTTTAATTAATCTGCGATAAGATATTATTGAGATTCTGCTTCCCTGGAGACCTATATCACCATTGAGATGACACTCTGTTATTCATGGCTGCTCATCGTTAACCTCAAACGGGAAATGAATGTCTAGCAAAAGTCTCTATGTTCATCTTCAAGATATGAAAGCAAGAAATATTGCACAGCATACGTCATCCTTCATCTGACAGTTATCAGGGTCACTCGGTGTCCCTCTTTTACATTAATATGTGAAAATAAGTACCTGGAATTGAATAGTATTCTTTTCCTACAAATTAAATTTTAAAAGTTTTAATATTGATGGGTTAAGGTTAGATGCTTTATCTCGAAATATCCACAAATTAAACGCATCATGAACAGAAAAAGAAATGTGTGTTTGATCTTTTGATGATTAAGGTTTAGGAACTCAAAATGTTTTTGTGTGAAAAACACCTGTTATTGAAGCAAGTTTAAGAAGAAACTTCGAAAGAATGTGTGATGTCAGCTTTTGTCTAGCCCCCTCCCTCTCACCGAATGTCAGTGTCACCTCCACCCACAGTGACTAAAAAATCATCATGCTTGCTAATCAACAGACGAATTAAAAGTAAAGAAGGATTAATCGGTTTAAAACTGGCTTGAGGATAATCAGGGGATATGACAAGACCCCTGATCAGAAGAAGTGGTTGAACGTTTTTACTTCTAACTTCTTTCAAATTTCTATAAACGTTGATAGAGTATTAGTTAAACAAGTCATCAATGAGAGATTTTAAACTAATAACATTGCATTTCTTTAGTCAAGTAGTTTTTTTATACAAACTGCCTAACAATGTTATTTATTCCATGGTCTGCCTGAATACTCCATTCTGATTTGCTGGCAGGTGTTGATTTATTCTGAAAAAACTCACAGGTAGTCCAGCTCAGTTTTCTCACTCTCTGTTTTCATGTCTGACATTGGTAATTATTGTAATAATAGTTAACTGAGTAGGGCTGCGACAACTAATCAATAAATTCAATAATAATGAAATTTGTTGTCAACGAATCCCGTTATTGATTAGTTAGCTTAATCACGGAGTTGCGTGACACCAAGATGCAGAGATCAAACATAGATACACAGTCGCCAGTGCAATGGAGGAAGCATCTTCTGCAGGAAAAAGCTTGCATCAAAAATCTTCCAAAGTGTGGAATCATTTCTCATTAATCGCTCCTTAGAAGACGGTGAGCTGCAGGCTATGCCAGCGAACTTTCGTGGCATGGGAGCACAACGGTGATGCACGAGCACCTTAAATGAACGTTGGTATTTCGGATGCCGAAACATCAGTAGGGCAAGTAAAAACTATTGATTAATTGTGTAATATTTGTTTTGTTTAAGTGAGTTTGTTTAAAACTGTTTGCTAACTTCGGGACAGTCCCTCTAGATCGATGGGCTACCTGCACAACTACTTTCACATTCTGTCTAGTACAGTTCCTTCTGGTTATAACAAAAGCAATGGCTTTGTTTTGTGCTCCCTCTCTGCAGGAATTTCCAAAAAATTGTGTGAACGATGTATGGCGTTTATGCAAAAAAGCTAGCGTGACTTTCAGCAGTGTAGTAGAAAATGGTATTTTTTACTTCAGTAAAGTTGTGCACTGATCCACAGATTCGCTTTTCCTGGCTCAATTTCTCGAAGTATAAGCACTGATAATAAACATTTGAGAGCTCTTTGTAATTTGTGTAACATAGCCAACGAGCTACAAAGCAGTTTGAGCAGAAATAATCCTTCAGAGATCTTTGCAGGTTCTCATTGAAATTACATTGACAGTAAAACATTTCTGCGATCTCTGAAATTGATTATTTCTGCTCAAGCAGATTTGTAGCTCATTGACTATGTTACACAGATAAGAAAGAGCTGTCACACCAATTTTAAAACAAAGCCGCGACCCTTGACTTTGCTATAAACGGAAGGGCCTGCACTGTTCTAGACAGAACGCAGAAGAAATAATAATAATAATAATAATCTTCATAATCCTCCCTGCTTAGGTTTATTGATCAGTTGACACAATTTCTATTATGAGAAGCTGAGATAGACTTTGACGGTGTAACAGATTGCATATTGTCCCTCCCCTAATGTAAGTCGCTTTGGACAAAAGCATCTGCCAAATGCATAAATGTAAATGTAAGTGTTAAAATAATGTTAATAATAATAATAATGCCTTCAATTTATGTAGCGCTTTTCTAGACACTCAAAGATGCTTTACAATTGTCAGAACATTATTCATTCACTCCATATTTACACAATTGTGGCAATAAGCTACCTTGGTAGCCCTCATCTGCCCTGGCTGCCATTCTGCACCTAAGACCTCCTGACCACCACCAAACACACCCCACCAGTCACACTCATCCATACTGGGCAATGTGTGTGAAGTGGCTTGCCCAGGGCCATAACAGCAGAATGGCCCTAGCAGCATTGAACCCCCAACCTTCCAGTTACAGGACAACCAACTCCACCACAGCGACTTCACTAGAGCGATCGCCTCATCAGAAATAGAGATTAGTTAAATGGTGTTACTTTAAATTAACATACATTAAACAGTACGAGTAAGCGTCACGGTGGCGCAGTGGGTAGCACGGTCATCTCACAGAAAGAAGGTCGCTGGTTCGAGCCTCGGCTGGGGCAGGTGGCATTTCTGTGTGGAGTTTGCATGTTCTCCCCGTGATCGCGTGGGTTTTCTCCGGGTGCTCCGGTTTCCCCACAAGTCCAAAGACATGCGGTATAAGTGAACTGAATAAGAACGATTGCCCATAGTGTTAAAGAGTGAATGTGTGTGTGAATGTTTCCCAGCGATGGGTTGCGGCTGGAAGGGCATCCGCTGCGTAAAACATATGCCAGAGAGTTGGTGGTTCATTCCGCTGTGGCGACCCCGAAAGGGAAGAAAGCCGACATGAAAATTAATGAATGAATAAACAGTACGAATAACAGTAGAATATTACATTTAGTAATTATTGTGGTTTTCAGTGAATGCAAGTGACAGTTCATTTGTACACCAATACAAATTATTCTTTCATTCATTTTCCATAATAAAGACTACTAGCTTTTTTTTTTATTTCTAGAGTTTTTATGTATAATCCAATTATTTACAATTTTTTTATTTTAGTTAAACATTAAATAAAAATCCATTTAGTTTTATCCGATTAATCAAAAAGAAAAAAATTGGCAAACTATTTGATTATCAAAATAATCGTTAGTTGCAACCCTAATAAGGAGTACATAATTTTTTCTTCTTCTGATTATTACTTCCTTCTATGTTCGATTGAGCAGCTGGGACAACCTTTATTGAGAACTACTACAGTTATATATACTTTTTTACATGATTAATTTGGTTTTTAGAGATAAATGGTTAATTTCATTCTAACAATTATTTCGAAGAATCCGGTTAAAGAAGTATTAGTGTGTACTTCCTCATTAAGAACATTAAGAATGACAAAATGGTCCAGACTAGAGAGAAGCATGTAAGGTTCTTTTATTTCCTGTATTAAGCAGTCATCCCCTTTATAATCAACATCATTGTGTTTGGTAACCTATAACAGAACGATGTTAATTTAACAAAAACTTAAACCCTGGAATGAAATATGCCACCACATAAACACACCTGAGGCACACTCTGAAAGGACGGGGACTGAGAGAAGTTGTTTTTAAAAAGGATACTTTTACTTCAGTAATTGCAAAAAAACTTTTAAAACTTTTAAAATAAAAAAAACTAAAGTAAGAGTAATCATGTACATTTTAAACTGTATTCTTTACTTGAGTAACAAAATCACATACTGCAGCCAAACATGTGACAAAATTGACTAAACTGGCAGTTTTATATAAAACTGGAGATCAGCCTTGTAACTGATATTGTCTAATACTTGATACCAAAGAACAAAATATTATGCATATGCTTCCATGCTAGAAAATAAGATTGGCGAATGTTAATATGAATGACGTTCAGACAACAGACAAGCTGAGACAACAGTGATACCTCTTAGCAGCTTCAAAAACAGCTGCTGTAAAAGTTACTCAGTACATATTTCAGCTTTTTTTTTTTACTTTATATTATATTGATAACATTACTGTTACTTTTACTTTAACATAAAACACTGATCATATATTTTCGATTATCTATTTTTATCATTATCATCAGAATTTATGAAATTGGATAGGTCTACTCTATCCTGTTTATGCCATCAGGGGCAGTTTTAGATATGGGCTTTAGTGTGTGTGTGTGTGTGTGTGTGTGTGTGTGTGTGTGTATATATATATATATATATATATATATATATATATATATATATATATATATATATATATATATATATGTAATTTAGCCTAGAGAGGTAAAGCCTGACCTTACCTTTTGGTTGTCTAGATAACAATGAATCACCAGGTAGTGGCAAGCAGCAAGCATAAACTACTGCCATATTAACCTTCAGGGAGGGTAGATAGTACTTGATCAACCCCTTCCTTAAGGAAGGTCAACACAAGCTCAAAGTTGCAGCATAAAATCTTTAGTCCAGTTAGAATATGCTAGATCTAGAGTGATGGCTAAAGAAATTGAAGGCACTGTCATGGCCGCTGGAGAATGAAACAGGAACATGGTTGCTACCAGGTGTTGCTTGCAGCTTCCACACTCAGCTAATAATCCATAAAGTGTTAAGGTGTGCCAAACGTAGCATTATATTATTGTGGGCAAAAATGAATCCATGACATTTTATAAAATAATTTTTTTACAGGAGATTTAAACGATGAGGATTATAACCCAGAAACTAATTATTTTCATCTAAAATTGATCAGATTATAATCAAATGTAGGGAGTACAGCTGTAGAGATCTTGAAGTACTGAGAATGTCTTTCTATTCTGGGTCCATCTGATAAATAGATCTAGTAGAAATACTTGTTTAAGCTAGCAGTAAGCAGATAGACTTTTTTGTTCATGTGTAAGAAATAGCTATGTAGATAATCTATAGTACTGAAGGTCAGACAAAGATTTTGTGATGCCACTATGTTTTATCCCAAGAGTTTGTAATCTTTTGTCGCTACTGTAATAAACGCCACATTTTGAGTTCAGAATTTTTAATTGTTGTTTTAATGCTGCTGCTTTGGAACTTTTTGGTATCTAATTTCATTACCCTTTAACATTATTTAACAAATGTTAACATTTCTGAAAGAGTTCCTCTATGTTTAATTCATAAAAGCTTTTTGACAAACATTCGCCAAGCTATTGCATGATTCTCGTATTGCCATTAAAAAAACAGATCAGTAAAAGCTCTTATTTGTTTATTAAGATGAATTGTAGATTTAGACTTAGTGACCCAGAAACGGGGTAAGTCAGCAGATAAAGGCTTCAGAGATTTCATGCTCAGCACAGAGGGATTTTCTGAAGGCCGGCACTTGATATTTGCTTCTAAGAGGTTAAACAGCTTCTCCAAGCAGTTGATGGAAAGAAGTGATCATGTTTAATTTTTTTGCTTTTGCCGGAAGAGCAACAGTGCAGCTACCCCACTCAAATGATTGACTGGGTAAGCGTAATCAGCTGTGATTTTGCATGGTTGGCATGATTTATTCACTACAAATGAGTAATGGTATACTTAATTTGGTGCCCTTTTTGCACTGTCTTACCTCATAATAGGTTTTGAAATACAAGAAACATTTTATCATGAAAATGCCTTCCTTTGTTTTTAGATGAATGAAAATGCATTCAAAATGGATTAAAACATGCAATTTACATATTAAACTATAGTAAGGGCATATGCAAATTATATACTTTAATTTTCATTTTACACATATATTTCATATTTCAAAATACATTGTGTTTTTTTAGTATTTGCAGTGTTTAACTAATAATCACATCTAAAGTTCAATAATGAAAGAAACATTAGTGCCTACCTGAGCATCTTCAATCAGGATGTCCTTGATGAACACTTGCCCCACTGCTTCTCCATTAACCATCCTGACGTAGTGCACTTGATATCCACGGATCTGTCCATGCTGCCTACTGGGGACCGGGGAGCGCCAGATCACTTTGACGCATGAGGAGTTTACGGCCTCCACCTCCACCTTACGAGGAGGCCCACTCGGCACTGGGAGAGTTATAAAGATACAAATCAAGCTTAAAAGGGACACATCTTGTCCCAGTGTGAAAAAATGCACCAAAATGGAAAAATATTATAACAAGCACTGGATTACACTGATATCTCAACAATAGTAAGATAGAGGGAGTAAGAAAACAAAAAACAAAAACAACCCCCAAAAACAGGTCACAGATTTGACCAAATTGTTTTTCTTCAGAAAAATGGTTTAAGCAAAGTCAAAATATGGAATAAAAATGGCAAGCAAAAGTCCGCCAAGAGGAGTGTTTCAGATGTTTGAAGCACTCGACAGGAGTTTGGCTTTGCGTGGAAACAAAAAAAGAACAAATGGACAAACTTGAGAAAAATGTCATTAAAGAGAGACGATCAAAAAAAGTGTAATTCGAAAAGAATTCAGGGTTTTGGAAAAAAAAAACATCAACAACTTTATTTATATACTACATTTATCCATCCCAGTATGAAAAAAGTTGAAAGAACAAAAAGACCAAGATCTGATATTGTAGAAGTATCAAGGTTATTTTGAAGAAAAACATAATCTCAAAACTTCAGCTTAGTAAAAGTACAGCAGCAGTCCGGGTTTAAGGTACTTGTGTAAAAAAAAGAATCAATGAGGTGCTATGGGGACCTTAGGTCAAACTGGGCCATTGCTCAAGTGTACAAAAATTTGGATTAGCACATACCATCCTCCTCGGTTCGAATTAGCACAGGCAAGCTCTCTGGGCCTTCTCCAGCTTCTGTGTGAACGCTAACTGTGATCCGATATTCTGTCCACTTCTCCAGGTTCTCCAGATGATACTGGTATACATCTGAAGGGATGTCTGACACTTGTCTCATTGAAGTGTCATCACCTTTGGTTGCACCATAATGGATGGTATATTTGTTCAGAACTCCATTTTGAAGCTCCACAGGAGGTGGCTTCCAACTTACCAGAAGGCTGGTGGAACTAGGACTAATGCACTTGACTTCCTGAGGTGGTGCCGAGGGCTCTTATTGGAGAATCGCAGGATTGGGGCAGATCAACAGATGTTGGGTTGGATTAGATTGGGTTGGTTGTTGTGTTTGGGTTGGATCCAGGTGGATTCACAGGATGTAGAGGTAGGAGTATATTATTTGATTTTGTGATGAAGATGGAGATGACGTGAGTGAATGACAGAAACATGCAAAAAAAAGAACATAAAAGTAAATCAAATGAGGATGAAACACAAGGACTTGGTTTATAAAGAAATGAGAATATGAATGTTGGATTTTACTCAACTTAAAAACAAAATCAAAATTGACATTCCTGTGTGGAATTGGTGAAGGCCCTAGAAAGTTAAAAACCTACCTTCTTAGTTCTATAAGGGCTTTTTTTGCTTTCCTAATATTTTCTAATATAAATACTGCTATATCTAAGTGACCTGTATTTAAAACTCAAAACAGTTTTTTCAAGCAGTTACCATCAATCCAAACATCAAAGGTTGATGTAAAGCTCTGTTATCGAAATAAGCATTGCTCACCAACCTTTCCGAGGTCTGTTGGTTTGTGGTAACCACCTAGTCCAAGACTTGATGATGGACCTTTCTAGACTTGACATGCAAATATTCTCTAGAAACACTTTCTTTCCACTCACTTACCTGAAGTTTCTCAGAGGACTTTAGATTTATTCAGATCCAAGAATAGTCAAACTTTTCTACTTGAAGAATTAAATTTTTTTGTTACTGAAGTTGAGTAATTTTGGAGAAAAATTAAGTCCTTTGAGAAATCAGATTCCTGGTTTGGTTCTGTACAAATGCTTTTGACTGAACCATGGCACTCTGTAATTTGTTTTGTTGCATTCAAGAGCTGAAGTCAAAGTCTGGGCCATCCTCTTAACATAAGCAATTAAGATCTTGTTTGTATTTATCTATAAATGACCAAAATTGGGTTCCTTCCAAATAAAAAAATACTTTAAAAGAATTGGTTGCCTAAAAGAAAAATGCACTCATCATTAAGTCACCCTGAAGTAATTTCATACCTTTTTCACATTTTTCCCCCCTTTGAATCTAATTCAAGGGAAAAATACATTAGTTACAAGATGGTTTAATAGTTTTTAAAATATAGTTCCCCTTCAGTCATCCACTTCAATGTATATCGAATGAGGACATGGGACCATGCCTCAGAGTAAGCCAATCACTCCACATACTATGGTTAATAGATGATGTCGCATGTCAAAATGAGCATTCTCCATCTATAAGATGAAGAGGGTGCAATCATAAATTCCTGTTTTATTTCTCGAAACCTTTCACTCCTGTGCTTGCAATGAGCTAAGAAGCAAAAGCTTTTGAGTGCTGGTTACAGTGTGCTGGAGTCACTTGAAAGCCCCGCGTCTTCAGTCTTTGCTGCCTTCCACCAATGAGAAAGCTCCCTTTTTTTCAACAAAGTTAAAAGAGACATTTTTGTCTGCCTGCCAGTGATTGTCTTTGATGGAAGCCATGACCCTTGCCTCGAATGTCCAGGGTGTAGACATGCAGAGGAAACTGTTTTCAGACTGTGTTGACAATTCTGTGGAGACATGTGCTTGGATGTACATTGGCTTAGGTCCATAACAGAGGATCTTGTGTCTCCTGATCGAAAGAGTTGGCTGGCGTAAGTCTGAGATTAAAGTATTTGATCCCGCTTTTTCCACTTCCACTGCCGTCTGCTGCAGCGAGTTGTTTTATTATGTGCTGTTTGCATCGTCTGAGAACTCGTGCAGGTCTGGCGATGCAATTTTCCTTGCTGCATTGCAGAGACTCTGTTCAGCCACTAAACTGAATGGTCCAGAACTCTCCCCTTTCAGGGGTTGTAGCCGATGGTGCCGCAGAGGAGGAAATAGTCGAGTTCCTTTCCTAGGCTGATTGAGTGATCGGCCTAGAGGTGACTGCACCCCTCGCCTGAGGTCGCAGGGTTAAATTTTTTGGGTTAGTGGAGGGGAGATGCTTCTCATCTTCTTCCCCTTCATCCCTTAAATTGACAAGGAACTAAGTAAGTCCTGGATGCCACCACTTACTATGAGTTTAGCCAGTCTCCCCTTTCTCGCTCCCCATGATGGCCTGGCAGTATGAGGCGATCCCTACATCTGTGGCCTAACATCAGCTAAGTCTATTGTCATGCCAGCTGAGTTTCTCATCAGACCTGATGACGAGAGCTTAAGCTGACGATGAGAGGATCAAGCTTCCACTTCCCAGCATAGCATGGTTGCCTTTTAGGTGTTTCTGAAGGGAAATGTGTGGAAGCCGCACTTACCACCTTGAAGGCTGAATTTAGTCCTTCTGACAAATAATACAATGTACAGTTTCAGTGATTGATAATGTGCCTTGAGCTACAGAAGACGAAGGCTAAGGCAATCTCGTTGGGCCACACGATGTCCATGTCCAAAAATGGCATCCATGGTTGACCCAGTCAGAGATGTTGCCCCAAATTCAGACCTCACATTGTGGGGCTGCAAGATCAGGAAACAGATTTGCGCAGTATCCTGTATTTGCAACCCAAATGCCTGCTAGACACTGGAGAAAGCCTCCTTGGTCATTCACCTATGAGTCAGAATAAACCTCATGTGAGACCTCCTTGGTCAAGCTAAAATGTCCAGGTCAGATCAGACCTTGGCTCCCTCTGGACCCCACTGGTAAGTCCGTCAGTTCATGGTCATATCCCTTCAGGATATTTAACCTTGAGGTGTGGAGGATGTGCAGTCTGTCTATGGGATTGGTTTGTCACAGTAGATCTGAAGAACGTGTATTTTCACATGGGAACAGTACAGACCATTCGTCTGGTTTGGCATCAACATTTCGACTGTTCCGGTACCGCGTTCTCTCCTTTGTGTTGTTTCTGTCTTCATGTACCCTACAAAGAAGACCGCTAATGTGGGAAGGGGCCTACCTTAATGACTGGCTTTTATTACAATTCTACTCTACTCTACCCATTTAGAATTCTACTCAATACTTATGTCACCTCAGACGTTTGGGACATCAGATCAACTCAGAAAAAAAAACATCTAACTATAAGCCAAGACATATTTCTTGGTAGTAATGAAGCTGAACTCTTTGAGTATGTGAGCATGCCTCTCTCTAAGGTGTGCCCAGAACCAGCTGAAGCATATTATCAGAGGCTTCTGGGGCATATGGCCTTGCAGGGGCAGTTACGCCTCTCACGTCCATACGAGTCCACTCCAATGTTGGGTCAAACTTTGAGTTCCATTCTGAAAATGGCATTCAGGAAGACTGGAGGTAAACTTTACACCTTGTTGCTGCCTCCAACTTCTTTGTTAAAGAGACGTCCGATTCCTCTGTTTTGGAGTCCCCCTAGGAGGACACTCCAAACACGTGGTAGTGAGCATGCATGCATGCCTTCAGGAATGGAGTGTGTCATAAAGGTCTTGGAAATGGACAAATGCACACCGGCACATACATTGCTTAGAGTTGGGGCCAGTGGTACACCACATGTTGGTCAGGAGAGACAGCACAACATCAGTGGCATATGTTAATCAACAACGAGGGATGCGTTCACCCTGTATGTCTGCACTCGCTCACATACTGCTCCCAATGCGATGCACTGCCTCGGTGGAAATCCTGGACATGAGAATGGCGACTAGCTATCCTGTTGAACTTGTGCTCACCTTCCATCAGAAGGGCTTTGATCAAGGACTTTCTCCACCCACCCTTAAAGTTTATGTGTCCACTACTTCTGTCCATCACCATTTGGTTGATGGCAACACGCTGAAGTTACAATTGCATTCGCTTCTTCTTCTTCTTCTTCTTAGTAGTAAGCGTATGTTGATTTTGTTACAGGCAGCATCACCTATTGTTATTTTCAATTGCATGTGGAGTGATTGGCCACTCCAAGGCAGGATTCCCAAGAACTCATTTCCTATAAAGGGAATGATGGGATATGGACGTAACAATTATGTTTTATGTTTTTTGAAAGACAAAGAGAAATCCTGGTTTGGTTGAAATAAACAGGAGGAGAATAAATGATGAGAGGAATTTGATTCAAGGCTAAGCTTTAACTTCAGTTTCTTCTGTCTCTCAGACATATTTCCATAACCGTTTCAGATTAGTGTAAGAGTTTATTCGCTGATGATTATTTATCTTAAAGCTGTGGTTCTTGATAAAGAAATGTCTATGCTTGAGTCAGATGGAGACCTACGTGTCTGTGGTGTTTCAGTTGAGATCTCGCTGGTGTATGCTCCAATGCCATGTTTGCTACGAGCCGCTAGCTGAAAAGTATAGCTGGTGAATGGCTTCAGATCTTTCAGTAAATAAGTTGAGGTGGGTTCGAAGCTAACATGCTTCTGGGGAAAGAAACAGTAAGAGAGGTGTTAGAAAATTGACAACTCAACAATACCTGCCTGTAAACTCAAAAACTCATAGAAATTTCCCACTATTGAGCATTATCCAGTTATTTTAGCACATGGAGAAATTCTCATTGAGAAATTTCTTATGTGAGGAACAGTTAAATACTAAATTGACACCTGCCAAAGTGGACTAAAAGCTCAGAAAAAAGAAAACATCACCAAATTGACCTTTTGCTAACCCCCTCAGTTTAGTTCTGGAGCCTCAAACTCAGTCTCAAAAGAGGGCCCCTGCATGTTCCAACAATGTTTCAAGAGATACACCAATATCTATCAAGCCGAGAGGAGGTTAATTACTGAAATCAGGTGTGTTTGGTTGAGGTTGGAGCAAAAATGTGCAGAGACGCAGCTCTCCAGGAATTGATTTTGAGACCCCTGCTTTAGATAGTTATTAAAATGTATGTCACCATGACAGAGCTGCTTGCTGTCTAGCACTTAAAACGCACAATGTTTTAGACAGTGTTTCATAAATTAAGTACTAACTGATGGAGACACATATTTTATTTGTTTAATTGTGGTAAACTTTAAGTAAAATTTAGGTTTTCTTCACATCAATTTTCTGTGTTAGACTTAAAGATGATGAGTTCTTGACAGCTAGTATTTCAAAATTAATATTAAAAGGGGAAAATAGAATGGCGATTGTCAATGGTTCAGACCTCCTCTTTATCGTTTCCAGACTTATAAAGCAGTTCATATCCGGTAATTTGATTGTCCTGGCCTGTCTGGGATGGGGGAGTCCACGAAAGCAAAATACTGGTTTCTGATTTGGCTTCACCCTTGAAGTCAGTGGGTTGAGATGGAACTAGAAATAACATAGACATTACATCAGATTAAAAAATTCAGAAAGATTGAGTTCATTATTTTTACTGTGTTATCACCTAGAACTATGAAAGGCAGACTGACTAAAATCATTCTGTTTAAATAATATCAGTACAGTTTAGCTTGCATGTTTCTGTTCAATATGCTACATGCATCTATAAAGCCATTGATGTTAAAAAGGCTTAAGTTCATTATAAGAAAGATTGTTATAGTTTTAAATTATCTTGATACTCACCTCCAGTTTTGGCAATGATCTGTAGATCTGAAGATAATGGTCCATCTCCCACTGAGGTAAATGCTAAAACCCTTATGTAGTAAGTCTTATTGGGTGTCAGGCCTGGAATGGTCAGAAAGTTTGCTGTCCTGACAATCTGTTTCTCCCACTGGTTTACATGGAGGACTGGTTCTGTAGTGTAATAAACCCTGTATCCTGTAATATGTCCGTTTGCCTCTTCTGGTTCATCCCAGTGTATGATGGCTGTGGTTGCACTAAGCATGCGGCCACGGACTTGCCTCGGGGAAGTACTTGGTGCTTGCTCAGCAGTTTTGGCTTCAATGGCTTCACTAGGAGGTCCACGCCCAATGTTATTGATGGCTATTACTCTGAATTGGTAGTCAGAGTAAGGGCTAAGCCCCCCAACACTGTATCGTGTGGTAGCAATGCCATCTATCTCTTTAAAAGAGTCCTCAGAGTTTCTGGGTTTGTGCTGGATGATGTAGTAAGAAACAGGTTCGGGGTTCCCAGAGTCCCACGTTAGAGTGATACTAGTTGCAGTTCGTTCAGTCACCTGAGGAATGCCTGGCATCTTCGGTAAAGCTGGAGAAAAAAACTGATATGTGACATCTGATAAAGGTCACAAACATTCACCAGAGTCAATCACTACAGACAAACTTCATGTGACCTTCTGATTAACTCAAGATCCGTACACAGAGATCTTCATAGAACGGGTTTGAATGTAACTGCATCTGAGCCATACATCCTCTAGAACTGTGGAGAATCTTTTTCTGGAGTGACAAAACATGCTTCTCTATCTGCCAATCTTATGCACAAGTCTGGATTTGGTGGTTTTCAGGAGGATGTTGCTATGGTACTAGAGAACAGGAGAAAGAAACAATCAATCCTTTATCAGACCAAGATATTTTAAATATGTCCATGCGCGAAACTGGGGAGTTGTCATTCCTCTTCCAGCATGTCTGTGCTCAAGTGCTCAAATAAAGCTCCATAAAGACATTGCTGAGAGTGTCAAGTCTGGACAAACTAGAATGGCATGTGCAGAGTCCTGGCCTCAACATGATGGAACACCTTTGGGTTGAATTAAAGAAGACTGATAGCCAGCCTTCTCATCCAACATAGGTGTGTGACCTCACAAACACGCTTTTAAAAAAATGGTCAAAAATTCTTCTAAACATACTCCTAAACCGTGTAGACAAATCTTCCCAGAAGAGTTGAAACTGTTATAGCTTTTGGTAATATATTATATGTGTTGATAAAGAAGAAAAGTTTCAAGTTTATTTATAAACTGCTATTTATTATAGTGTTCTGATGAGAGCGGCTCTGACTATTTATTAAAATGTGTGACTGAAGAGTTCAAAGTGTATTCATACTAGAGAGCTGTTACATGGAGAAACAAATAACTAATCGGTCTACTTCTTTCAACATACGTTCATGTTGATGCAAGCGGGAGGATTAGGAAATGCATAATTCGCTACTCCACAAAAGGTTTGGTACTCAAGAGATATTCATTCTAAAATTGTTCATGAATGACATATCACCAACAGGGAACCATAAAAACTAGAGAAGTCAACTTTTTGAGTTGAATACTTTGAAAGTTTGTTGTTGTGTAGTGCAATAACAATGTGATGTTTGTCTGCAAACTCAATTTCACATTGCACCTGCACTTTGCACACACATTTTTTGGCACACTTCATTTCCTTTTGTACCTATTGCACTAACTTTTCTGCACATTTTAGTTTCTTTTCCTCACTCTTTAGTTTAAAGTTTGAATCTGTTATTAAGCACACAATTTATTGTGTATATATATATATATATATATATATGGACTTTATTGTGATTTGTGTTCATAAATGTAAATGCATACTCTGTTTGTTGACCCTTTTCTAAAGATAAACTATTGTACTGTACTGTTTGAGTAGCACTTTGCTTTTGTTTGTTACACTTGTGTACTGCAAAACAAATCTGTTATTTAATACATTTAAATTAATTTAATTCATGTCCCTATGGTGTAATTAAAATAATATTTTTTTTTCCCTAACATGTTTTCTTTCAAGCAGAGGCTCCCTGTCATCTTTTCTTGTGACTTTTCTAAGAGCTTAACATATGTCCTCCACAGCGAATCACGAACCTCAGTAGAACGTTCTCTATTAAAGACACAACAACAATTTCTGAAATCATTTGTAGTATCTGTAAAGCCAGAGAAGTAGCTCTCACCTTCATGTGGTGTGTGACGCATATTAATGAAACAAACATATAGATTAGCATTGTTAGGTTGTCTGCACACAACTCCCATGCAGGTTAAAGGACATAAGTAATAACAGCAGATTTGTCACATTAGTGCTAATGGATTGGTTAGCTACATTACATTTAGCTAGCAATCTTATACAACACAGTCAAACCAGTTCTACTGACCAGCTCTCTGCAATTTGTTATTAACATTTTCCAAACTATCCTTGGGAGGTAATTTATTGGTTTAATTCAGAGGACATTAGCTGCGGTTGCGATAGCTCATATAATGTTTAGTCTCAGAGAGTTCTCTCTTGGGGCATATTATGACTAATGTGGTTTCCCTGTCTCTGCTGCCAACAGAGAGCTTTGTGTGAGAGAGGGTGTGAGTTTGTTAGAGAGAGAACAGCTGTAAATATTTCAGTCTGTCTCAGCAAACACATATGCCATTAGTAAAAGCTCATGGTTTCATCCACAGAATGGGAAAAGATGGATCGGGATTCTGTCAGAAGGTAAAGTTAAAAGGATAATAATGCACCATGACACATCTATTTTGTCAAATTGAGGTGATGAAATGAAACAAAAGGGACTGACACTAGTCTTGAAAAATACCTATGTCTACAGCTATACAGAAAAAGTTTCCAAATTTTGTAAGAAAAGTGGACCTCTTAATTATGAATGACTTAAATAGTCAGGAACAACAATTCCTCCCGATGCAATGTTTTTTTTCTCAATTATATGTGTCTTTAAATGTCTTTTATATGATTTAAATGGATTACCAGCATATTTCTTTTTGTACAATCTACATATAAACAAAATTTCTTTTGTGATTTTTTTTGCCTCTGCCCATTACACATGCATAGTGGTCTGGGGCTAAACCAAGAAATCAAGGGAACGAATTGTGCAAGATTGCCCACTTAGGTCTGACCCAAATGTCACACTCCGGATTTATCAATTTATTTAACTTTACAAACAATTTTTTTTAATTAACTTTTCTATAACAGATTTAGTTTAACAATTGCTTTTAATTCAGTTCCCATTTACTCTATAAATTCTACACGAATCATATCTATTCTATTCAACATCTATATCTATTTTATTGAAATCAGAATATAAATTATAATCAATAACAAAGTGTTGGAAGCATAATCAATGTTTTTATTTGTGTAATATCTTAAAGTTTCCAAAAAAATTGCGAGGTGCTTTTTTTAAAATGCAACTTTTAAAAGTATATTTAAAAATGTTACCATAAAATGTAGCAAATATGAACTCATAAAATGTAACATATTGTTCAATCCTACAGAAAATAACTGGCAGAAATGTTGCTGATGATTCACTTATTTAGTTTGGCAGGAAGAATTAATTTTAGGACTGTACAATCACATGTACAAACACATGATTCAACAAATAGTAAAATAATATGGATAATTTATCTTTCAAACAGTTATGAGTAACATCAATGTTCTTTTCTGTCTGCCCTTTTTCTCAACTTATCCATCATCTGATTGATCATTTGCAACGAATTTGTAGGGAATGTGAAGCTGAGGCTGATGCTGTTGCAGTGTTGGTTGCATTGTGGGTGGCACAACTTAAAATGTAAAATTGGCAGTTGGGACACCCTATGAACTAATTCATGCATGAACCAAGTTTATGAGTCCATATTGAAAAAGAGAACGAGGAGAAAGCCTCAGAATCTCACCTTTTACTGTTATTTGTGCGACCGCCTCAATCACACCCAGCGTTGACATGGCAACACAGGTGTAATTGGCAGACTGTCTGACATCAGTGAGCTCCAATACATTTCGCCCGATTGGCATGTCATCCTCCGGGGTCAGATCTTCTGAGCCCAGCATCCACTTGACATAGGGCATAGGTGAACCCACTGCTACACATGTGATGTTCACACTGCCCCCTGGCATGATTTCATTGTCGATTGGAGGGATGGAGAAGCGGGGAGGCACCCGTCTCACTGGAAGAAAAGAATATGGGTATGTGAGGTGGGTGGAGTAACTAGCATGTGATGGTCAGGAGAGATTCAAAGAATGGCTGCTGGAATGAGTTAGTTTTAAATGATCTGAGCTCTGCAAAAATGCTCTGGCAATGGCCCAGTGTGGTCCAAGAGGGCCTTTACCCTATCTGAGATTATCTGTTGATAGTTTGTCATAAAGTCATCCAAGTTTGACTTGATTCATTGATCTTTAAAGGATTTGAAGTGATGTTTTATTACCTTTCTTCGGTAGAAACATAACAGATCATTAGTTATTTGACCAAGTCCCAATTTTACCCAATCAGTCTACTTAAGCAGTCCACTGGTTATGCTTCACTGAGATTTGAACACCTCAACCCTTCACCTACCGAACAAGGGGCTCAACTGAAATTGGTTCAACTCACCAAATTTGCTTGAGATCTCTAGGCTAATTTAGTTCTCTAGGCTAATTTGCTTCACTGAGATTTGACCACCTCAACCCCATTCACCTCCCAAACAAAGGGCTCAACTGAAATGGGTTCAATTCCCCAAATT
The DNA here is from genome assembly GCA_900490495.1 of Danionella dracula. NCBI lineage: Eukaryota > Metazoa > Chordata > Actinopteri > Cypriniformes > Danionidae > Danionella > Danionella dracula. Next base: position 927,009 of record UELW01000456.1, read on the forward strand.
TGCTTGAGCTCTATAGGCTAATTTAGTATTTAATCGTTCTAATTTATTTTATGAGTTTTTTAGTATGGGAACTTATTTTACATATTTTGTGAGATTTTAGTGTGGCAAAGCCCTTTTACAACACAGCCACCAAGTACCTAAGGTAACAAAGAGTGGCACTATCAACTATCAAAGAGAGTCCAGCACTAACCGCACTCTCTCTCGTTTTCACTACTTATGTGATATGGTACCTGATTGAACAAAGTGTAGGAATTACTATGATAGAGAAACATTTAATGACTTACCCACCATAAAATCTATCAGCAACTGGGGAATAAACCTTTGGTCAACAGTCAATTGCTTCACCCTTCAAGCCAAAACAAGTTGTTTCGATCCCGGTTTACATCTGCCTAATAGAAGCTTAAACATGCTGATGAACAGGAAACCAACATTTATCAGCTTCGGACTATGAAACAACCGGTTTTGACCAGTTCATGGGTAAATCAACAAACCTTTAACCAGACAATGAAAAGTTTAGACCAGTCAAAGGCTAAATAATAGCCAGGTAAGAAGAATCTCAAATCTGCATTGGAAAAAAATATGAAGAAACTACCAGCAGCCATGCTTTAATATGACCTAACTAGGACATAGAAGATTCTTCTTCGTGATCTCCCCAATCTTAAACAAAAGGAACATGTAATATTTGACACATGCCTAGCATTCAAAGATCTGGTGGCCTTAACCACTACACCTTCAGAAAATAAACAGCATAAAGCAGGATCCATCGGGAAATAACGGGACATGTAGAAGAGACACACACATCGGGCTGGGTTTCCTTCAGAACAGGGACAGTGTTACAGAGGCCATGCATGGGACAGGAACTGGAGGCCACAACATGCAGGAGTTGCCTGAGTTTGAACAACTTTGATGCTGCGATCTCTTCCAGTTGATGTGAAGGAATGTGTCTAATCACATCGCCACATCGCACACACATCGACAGAAATTCTGCCGCTTGAATATGACAACAGCTAGAGAACAGCTGGGACTGGCAGCCACTATCTGTCACATTTCAATAAAAAAATGAAACATAACCTTCGGTTAGAAAATGAGGGGAAAATGAACACACAAAAGAAAGATGATGCATATGAGTTATGTGCGTGGAGGTGGGGACATTTCTGAATTTATCATGCAGACAAGCACTTGGCTCATTCCAGCAGGAAACTTTTATGGATTAGAGAGAAATGTAGAACAACTGGAGAGAGGTTAAGAGAGACATGGAAGAGAGGGACGCGTGCTGGTTATCCAGGAATCAACTGAGAGTCTACAAGATTTAGAGACACACAGAAAGAGAAGAGAGTGGGTGGGGACTGGGTGGTCAGGGGGCTCAGATGAGGGATCATGAGGATAGCACAAAAGTCAAAGGGTTCAAAATAACTTGAGCCATGTCAGTGTTGCTGCATATCTACTCCGCTGTTTAGATCACAGTCTCAACACTTTTAGAGTCAACCTCACCAAAGGAGTCAACATCTGATCTTGAATTAAACAGACTAAAAGTTCTGCTGATCCATTTATTGGCATTTTGTTTTGGGAGCGAAGTCAACTTTGTGGGAGGGAAGTTGTAACTCAATTAAATTTAATCTGCATTTCTGTAGTGTCTTGTCACTACAGAATTTAAATATGTATTTATTACCATACATACAAAACTAATACATATAAAACAACACATTACCCATAACTCTACCAATAAGCAAGATCAAACAAGTGTTTTTTTTCAAGCTGCCTTAAAAACAGAGAGTTTGCCACAATCAGGGTTCTAATATACAAACTACCCGACAACCTCAGTACATGTAATGAGCCTTATGGTACTAAATACTGGCTGAGAGCAGTATTCAAATCTGCTGATGTACTATGCATCGTGAAAGTGTGAATTTTAAACTGGACCTTGTATTCAACAGCCTAGGTTGAAAAATTATATTAGTGTACTATAGAATCTGTTTTTGTGTTAAAAACCTAAACAGCATTGCCTTGGTAAATACTGAGCTGTCTAAGAGTGTCAATAACACTTTTTAAAGAAAATGTCTCATTTTCCTCAGCAGACATGACTGAAAAAAGATGTTCTATCTGAATCAAGATCTGAAATTTGAGTTAAAGTATAACAAATAACCGCAAGAATTCCAAGGTGTTCTAAATAGCTGAGAAGCAGAGCATAGTCAACAGTATCAACAGCTGCTGTGAGGTCCAGCAGCAACAAAACCACAGATCTGCATTTACCATGGGCCATTAAAGATTCTGTTTATGACTTTTTAAAAGTGATGACTCAGTACTGTGTCCTGATTTAAAACCTGATTAAAATTCAACAAAGAAGTCATTCAACTCTCGATGGGTACAGAGCGGTTTGTAGATCCATGTCTCCATTATACTCATATTTTGTTAATGTTAGAATCTTGCAAGATAGCAGCTAATATGTTTATTATTATAAATCACAATATAAATACTTTTCAAATCTCCTTGCAACTAACAACATTTTCTGGGGTGATTTTTGTTGTCTCTAGAAGAGGCTTCAAAGTTTATGTACACGGTCAAACTAACAACCAATCTACAGGGTCCCCAGTCTGGTAATAAGCATAGCTCTATATGGGCTTTCTTTCAGTTGATGCACTGTCCTTCACTGCAACAGAGGGGGTTCAATATCAGATAGACTGGAGTTTTGACAAGCAATAGTGACTTCTAAAAACCCTAATTTCTGTCCAAAAATGAACAGGTAGGTTACAAACAATCCTAGACCTATGTACCTCAAAAAGAGCATTACAGTTTCACACTCGGGATGCCACTTTTCATGAATTAATCTAGGGGATTTGTTCTTTATGATTAACCTGAAGATTACATTCATGTTGTAATCCTCCATCGGCACCAACCAGTCTAATGTATTTTTGAAGGTCAAGCATTCCAGTATTGTGTATTTCTTTGGACTCTTTCTCAAGTTTCCAAGAGTAATGGGCAGGGTTCTTGCAGCATGCCATTCCAAAACCTGTCACCTCTCTAGTGAGTGCTCAATATATTCTGATCCATAGAAGGCACTTCTTGGGATAGACACTCTCCCATACTGTTGGTCCAGGAAGAAATTCATAATTGCATTTTCCTTAATGAGTCTCTTTTGGAGTGTCCTGTGCAAGCTTTGGGTTGATGAGGATAAGGTTAAGGGCCTTAGAGGACCACAACCAATTGTACCTTTGTAACAGCTTCTGGTTCATACATCTGAAGAGTTAGGGCTCACATTCAAGTTGTTCAGAATTCTAGAAGTCTAAGACGAAAGATGGCTATGCCCCTCTCCTTCACTCAAACTGTTTCCAATGTAGATGGGCTGACTTTTCTTCTTGCTTGACCCAACCACATTCTTCAAGAAAAAAAATGTTGTAACCCAGTGAATCACATAGAGCAGGGGTCTCAAACTCCTGGAGGGCCGCAGGCCTGCACAGTTTTGCATGCCCCTTGGCTAGTGAAGGCCATTTGCACTGAATACACAGCATGATGGACCCCTTGCCACTACCACTGTTTATCAACGCCACAAAGAGGAGTGGTGGATGCTTGGGCCTTGGTAAGAAACATGTGCAAGGCTGGGGTTTGGTTGCCACCCAGTACATTGCAAGAAAGGCTCATCAAATACATTTTTAGATTCTGTTCTATGCAAGTAACATTTAATAATTAAGAGAAAAAGGGTTTTTCTAAATCTTAATCATGTGTCTGTTACATTTATTTTCTTTATAGCCTGTGCTACATCACTTTATTCAATGCTGTTTCTCTATGTTTTGTTCTTCAAATGCTCCTGGTTAACCTACTCTTGATTCTGAGAGGCATCAGAAAATCAAAGCAGACTATTTTCATAAATAGCTCATCATATGTTGGGATGAATTCTGGGTCACTGGTGCAGGGGGTCAATTGCTTTCTCTACAGGAGTTAACAGCTACAGGAATATGTTTCCAAGCGAGTCAAGGCAAAAAGATGATCTCAGGGCAATTGTTTTGGTGCAATTCTAAGCACACTGATGAATAATTCATCATAATGCGAAGTGTAAAGTACACAACAGTGGCATGATTTTAAGAGCTACAAACTGTTGGATTTACACCATGTCAGGACAGTGTTATATTTTGCTATCGCTTTTAAGGACAACCGATATTTTTGGGTTTGAGCCTTTCAGAAGGAATTTCATCAACACTTGAAAGCGGTTAAGCAAAAGGTTTCTTTCAGTAAAGAAAAATTTGGACCTGCCATGTTAAAACATTAAAAAGGTACAACAGAACAAGATAAAAGAAGCTTAACCAGGTTCTTGCCAGAAACTCAACTATTTCAGATTCATTAACAAAATCAGCAGATAAATTACAGGCAAAGTCTAATTCATTGCATCGAAGCACAGGTGCTGTGATAAACACTACTTATTAACAACCGACTGTCAATCTGTAATTCATTTCAAATCACGACCTTCGAGTGAACACCAGAGAAAAATTGCAACTGTTTCAAAAGTTCAGTAAAATTCAAGGTTCCCCAAACCAGCCCATATTACCAAGTGGTTAAAAACAGCAAAAAAGCCTTTTGTCACACTTGAGATTGTGTTTTAGAATCAGATTGAGTAACTGCAAAATGCTCTATATAGTCCAGCAAATATTATTTAAGATCAATAAATTATAAGGAACAAGCTCACAAAGCATGGTAATGATATTGAATTATATAGATTTGTTATTTATCAAATGAATATTTCCTGAAAGTTTGACAGCTTTTAATGGCCAGTAGAGTTATAACACGTTTTTTAGAAATCACCATTACCTTACAAAATACAAAAAGTACTGGAGCAGCAACACTGACAGCCGAGTGACAACGATGAACTTTAGCATGAAGGTTCTCCATGCACTACCCCAAACACTCACACACGCACTCAGGCTAACATGCTGGAGATTTTCCACAAGCAGAGCATTCCTTCAGAAGATGAAGTGGGAGGAAGATGAAGAAAATAAATCTAAACATCCCAAACAGGGAACTGAACCATAAACATATAAATAAGCTTAACTCTTACTATCTACACTTTATTTGTCATTATTTTGTCAGATTTGGAAGATGTTAGAAAGAAAGAACACACCAACCTTCTCGCAGCTCTGAGGAATGGAGGGAACGAGAGATGCGGAAACGAAATCAAATGAGGAGAAAAACAAGGGAAAATACAGAGAGTAAAACAGGCCACATTCAACCCAATGAAAGTTTAGAAACGTGTAGAAAGTCTATGGTGTGCTCTGCACAATGTCTATAAATTGCAGGAGAAAGCAATGAGAGTATATATACTGTACGGACCAAAAGTTTAGACACACCTTCTCATTCAAAATTTTTTCTTTGTTTTCATGACTATGAATATTGAAAACGGTAGATTCACACTGAAGACATCAAAACTATGAATAATCACGTGTGGAATTGTATACATAACAAAACAGGTGTGATTCAGCTTAAAATATCTCATTCTAGCTTCTTCAGAGTAGCCACATTTTGCTTTGATTATGCTTTAAACACTTTTGGCGTTCTCTTGATTATCTTCAAGAGGTGGTCTCCTGAAATGCTCTTCACTTCACATGTGACCCCTGTCAGATTTAATACGTGGGATTTCTTGCCTTATAAATGGGGTTGGGACCATCAGTTGTGTTGCGCAGAAGTCAGGTGTATACACAGCTGATAGTCCCACTGAATAGATTGTTAGAATTTGTATTATGGCAAGAAAAAGACAGCCAAGTAAAAAAAAAACAAGTGGCCATCATTACATTAACAAATGAAGGTCAGTCTCATTCAAACTTTTTGAATGAGAAGGTATGTCCAAACTTTTGGTCTTTACTGTATATATATATATATATATATATTCAAATTAAAAAGCCAATTATTGGCTGTTCCTAAAGAATTAGTCATTAAACACGTACGCAGCCACGCACGCACGCAAACACACAACAAGCAATAGATCATGAAATGCATTACTTATTAATCCAAAGATTGGAAAAGAAGACAGGCAGGAAATCTCAACATTAGTCAAAGAAAAATTAGCTTTGAGAAGATCTAGAACAGATATTCATTCAGTGAATGTGTAAAAATTTGAATGAATTAAACAATCCTGAATAATATGTGAACCAGTATTTTGTTGTAAAATCATTTAAATGCACTTTAAAACCACAGTACAGTATATACCATTGATTCCCAATGAATTTAAGCAAATAAATGCAAAAAATCACAAGAATGTACATTGTATGACTGTAAGATAAAATAATTTCCTGAATATTCCCTGTACAAAATTACTATTACAGTACAAACTAAACAAAAAAAAAACATTTTACTTGCAATCCAATTAACTGGTAATGACACAAAAGTTATCTATGATAGTAAATATAGTAAAAAAACAGTCTTAGCAAAGGTGACAGTTACCATGAATGTCCTTTAAAAGGGACTAAACTGCACTTTTAAATAAAAGTTGATGCCATATTTACTGAAGTAAATGACACATATTTAACTAAATATTTAACAATAAAATGTAGAATTGAATAAATAATGCTTCATAATCATTTATATATTCTAGCTAAATCTGAGACTAGTATCTCTGAAGACTACTGAATACTTTTTTGGTAGCTAGTAATTAAAAGCCAGTAACTTACAAGCTACATCTTCATGTGCATGTGTGTGTTACCAATGCTGGCGCAGTGTGCATCATACCTCTCACATACAGATTGGCTGGGGCAGAGTATCGTGTGCCATCGTTGTTTGTTGCAACACACTCATATTTTCCCTGATCAGATTCCTCACTGTGTTCTATCTGGAGAGCACCTATTTGGACAAAACCACACATGTACACACACACACACACAAAAGATCACAAAAAAGCAGTATTATTGATAGCTGAACTTGTCATGTAGTTCTTAAGGGACACCTCACCCAAAAAATGATTAACCAGCTTTCTCAGTTGAGTAAATTTGGTTGCACTGTTACGCTATTTCTTACCAGCGTTTTCAAAATATCGTATCTTACAAATATTTATTTTTATGTTTCTACAAACATGATTATGACTATGATTAATATCTGCAATATTATTGCTTACTAGGTAAAAGGGGGCATCCAGTTCAAACTGGCATTACTGGCAATTCTTGAGTTCGCTCTACTCATAATTGCCTAGTATCGCAAGCGTGGAATAATAGGGATAGTGGAATTGTCCAAGTGTTAGTCCGGGATCGGTGAACAACCTGGGTCAGGAAAATTCCCCCCTTTAGATCTCCAACTATTAACGCAGTTTAAACAAGGAGTAGGCCGTCTTATGCAAAGTGAGAAGTGAAACATGCATGGTGAGTGGAGGAGAAGGAGTGGAAAGTGTGATTGCTTGCATGATGTAGATGTTAGCTCTTTGGATGTGTCTTATATACTGGAGATAATATGGGTAGGTGGGATTATATGATTAGTTAATTATCAGTCAAGCTCCCCCCAAACTTATGTTAATTTGATGATTAATGTCATTTAAAGAAACATAAAAGTTGAGAACCTGTCTATCATAATTAAGGAGTTTAGTTAAATAAAAATGCAGACTTAAACTCAAACTAAACCAGCCCTCTAAAGGAATAGATTTTTGGGTGAAGTCTCTCTTTCAACATATATGCTAATGTGTCCTAAATGTTTTTAAATCAGGTCTGGATGGGTAAAATCTGCATATAGGTTGTATAACAGATATAAAAATAATGAAAAGAGATTTTACAATATTTATTAAAATTTTGTTAAAAAGTACATTTTACAGCAACATCAATGGACAGGGAACACAGAGTACAGGAATGTACATGTTGCAGGGATTAAAAGGCACTTAATCGTAAGAGTGGAACCAAATCATTTTAGACATACTGTTTCTTAGTTCTAAATGAGAATTAATGGTTTTGGGAAACAGTTAGCCCTGCAATATTAAAAACATCTCACAGGACTTTTATTATGGATATGAGTGGAAACTGCTTTACAGCAGCATGTGAATTAAACAAAAATAATAATAACAAAAACATTTACACTATAATACCAAAGCAGCATAACTTGAGAAAAAAGTTGTATAAATATAAGTGGTTTTTGATCACTAACGTGGCCGCTGACATCAAATAGAAGAAGTCAGTAAAAAACTGCAGCATTTAGAGCAGAAAAAGCAGAAAAATCAAAAACATGCTGCTTTAATTGATAAAATCTGAAGAAGAAGAAGAAGAAGATAAGAAGAAAAATCTGTTGGGAGAATTCGCAATACCACCACATAAACCTCTAGTACATGCAAATCTGTCCAGAGAAGAAGAAAAGCGTGTGTCGCACAACTTACAACCTTTTCAGAACCCTTAGCTGAAAAACAAAACGCATTTCATATTAGAAAATTCAAAACGGCTTCAAGAAATCAACCAAACACTGCCAGAGCTTAGCAAAGCTACAGTTGACACCCATTAAAAATCCACCAATGGGATCAGCAGTGTGGTGTCACATGACCCAGCGAAAAGCTTTCATTGGAGATACACAAATCTCGCCTCTTCAGTTGCTTGATATAAAAAAACACAAAATTGCCACCTGGGTAACGTCCACCAGCATGGGCTTTCCCTGAAGAATGGAGAAAAAAACTATGGTAAAACCGTCAAAAAAGCAGCTTTAACCCAAGAAATGCAAGAATGAAAAAACAGGTGGAAGAAGAAAAAAGCACCGTAGAAACTTTATCAAAAAAGTAGTTGTTGGGCTTTTTTAGCTTGCTTGAGAAGGTTAGAGGAAGAGGAAAGCAAATGATGGAAAAAGAGCGATTGAAAAAAAGACAGAGATGTTTTGAGGGGGGAAATGTACGTTTCCAGCACGTCTCCATCATCTGGGCTCATGTGGCTGAGTAAGAACAGCTAAGGGAAACAAATGTTTGGCTGGTTGAGTTGAGGGGAAAAAAACGACACATGATCAGCTATGGCCAAAATAGAAAAACAAGAGCTAAAAGAAAACTGGAACACTTTATTCAAGCTGCCCATGCTACTCAGTTAAGTGCTCGGTGATAGATACAAACAATAAAACATGTATCAAATCATGGGAAAGTTTCTAAATGTTAACAAATTAAGGTCTCCAACAATGTTAATGTAAAAATGACAAATGTATTGATCAATACCAGATTAATGCCTGGTAATGTACCAAAAGATGTAACACACAAACCCCATCTCAGAGAATCTGTGACATCATAAACGACTCCTAGTCACCATTTCAATTGAAGCATCGAAAAATATTATTTGTTACATTGTAACACAGCAGAGGATATGAGGTATTACTACACATGAATGTATTAGGAGGTTTAGAGCACTTGTTACATATACTACATAAAATCACAATATCTATCAGCGAGTACTTAAGTAAGTGATATTAACAAGTAACATGGTGTTTAAAAGTGTTACCAGAAGAATGAAATAAAAGACAAAAGACTTCAAGGATATGCTTCTTTGGCCTGAGATAAGCATATCAACTCGGAAAATAATACGCTTTTCAACGCAAAGGATAAAACAATGAAATATATAATGACTATGAATACAGACATATGAATGACAGCAAAAAAGACAGATTTCAACAGTGTCCAATTGTTTATTTTTTTCCATTATTTCTGCTGAACAACAAAAGGCAAACCTTTAAAGAATATTTCACACCTCTAGTACATAATAGAATAATGCTACATCATTTTGAACATCAGATCTTATTACCCAAACCCTGTTGTTAACTCGAGTCAACTTGAAGATGAACTGTCCCCAATAAAGTGATTAAATTACAACATATCTATAATATATCCTTCCCCCAAACTACACCCATGCTAAAATGCTGCAAACGAACCCCTAACCCCCTGATTCTCTAAATCAAGTCTCATCTCGACAATTCTAGCCCACATCTATATTGTTCAGCAGAAAAAAAATGTGGTAAAAGAAAATGATGAATGAAACAAAAAAGCACTAACACAACTGGGTACATTTTTAAATAAAGATGAAAATGGAGAGCAAAATGAAATTATTTGGATTATGATGATGTCACAGTAATGATTGAATCATGACAAAAGCAGTTTGTACTGTTCTTTTTTGAATGGATTGAACTTGAGTGGAGCACTCTTACCTCTTATGGGCGTACCACCTGCGTGGATTATATGAATGCAAATAAAATTCAGAAAAAGAGTGGTTAGTGAGAGAGAGAGTGAGTGAGAAAGAGAGAAAGAGTGAGAGTGAGATAGAGGAAAAGAAAAGAAAGAGATCAGCCGCTTGAGGAGGAGGAGGAGGAAGAATCACATTAGTGTGTGCTTGGCTTTCAGATAGATTCTGCTAGATTACAACAGGGTTGAAACTGAAACTGACAGAGGGCGGTCATTGTGGCTCTAGTGAAGAGAAGCAGGAGTGAGAGAGTGAAACAAAGACACAAATAGTGAGACCAGTGGTCAAAAGCCTCTGGCACAGTTTCAGAGAATCTGTAGGGTTTGACTGGGATAGTGAAAAGCTTTGAGTTACAAAGGGGTGTGTGGAAGAGTTAGTCAATTTGTTGCTTGAGTGTGACCAGTAAGTCAACGAATATGTATGTGTGTGTGTGTGTGTGTGTGTGTGTGCGTGCGTGTGTGCGTGTGTGTGTATCAGTATACATGTGGGACTGACTCTGTGTTTGTGTGTTCAGCTGGTTGTTCCAGACCGTTAGTATAGTCCATGCCATGCACAGTGGGAAATATAACAAGTGGATTCCTTTGAATATTAAGAGTTTTGAGACTAAACAGTGAATTGATTAGTGCCAGAATATATAATAATAATAATAATAGTAATAATAAAAATAGTAATAATATGAATATTGATAATAATAATAATAATGAGTGTTCGGATCCACAAACACTTACCAAAGGACTCTGGAGATTTACAAACAGAGAGAAGAAAGAGCATAGAGAACATGATTACACTCCTTACATACACTCGTCTCTATCTTAGACTCACTAATACACACGCACACTGTGAATGTTCTAAAGTACAACTGGGAAAATAATGTAAGAAATAGTATAGGGAAACAGGACACACACTCATACACTCACACTCACAGAGCGAAGGAGATAACAGGACAGAAGCTCCAGGAGAGGAATCGTACCGGCGAGGGCTGGGACACACACTTACACCAGCGACTCGCACGGCACGGTTACCTACAAAACACACACACACGGAAACACACACGCATCCACAAACAGTCACGTGAAAAATACTGCAAACATTTGATGTGGCTAACGCTCCAGGAGGAAAAGAAGAATCATTCGATTTTTACATTCATTCATTCCCAAATACTCCCATACGTAGATGCTTACTATGCACCAAAAACATCACACAATCAGACAAAAATGGACTATCCTTCTACAACGCCAAGAGGATGCCTGTCTTTCTGCTCCAGACAATGTGACTGGAGCAGAGCTAGAGTAGTGGGAGGAGCAGAGTAGATTGAATTTGCCTGGAGCTAGGAACAGATTTTGAAAAAGTTTGAGAATTGTGTTTTTCCCTCATTCTAAAACAAAGGGTCCCCTTGACTTTGCCAAGAATCTGTCAAATGTTTTGATTAATTGCACTGGCAGGGGAATTGACTAATCTTGCACAGTGCATTTGTTGTTAATAATTTCCTTTTGTGTTTACAGAGCTTCTTTAAAACCTAATGTTGTCTGTAAACAGTTGTAAGTTGTAAATTGTGGGAGAAAAAAAATACAAATAAATGCTGTGTCTGTGAATGTCTTGAGCATAGATTTTGGCTAATAATTAAACCAAAAACAAAACTTTACAAAATATTTTAAAAACACACAAGTAAAATAAAATAATTAGTTGAAAAAGACTTATGTGTGTGAAGCGATTGAAAAAATGTCTTTCAGTAAAGAACAGTCATTTAATAATTGTTTTTTTTACGTGCTTCTGATGTGGCAGTGGCGAGATCAGAAAGCAGAAGTTTCTATGCACTCATGCCACAGATCTCACAGATCTTTTTACACTGCTTGACTGGAGTACCTTTCAGTCACTTGTGTTCATCCGGTTTCACACTGCATGACTTTTACAACTCGCTCATAATCAAACCATGTCTTGCATCAAAACAACGCAAGGTCACATGTAGACCAGAGTAACTTGAGACTGTAATTATCAACAGTAATGGTAGCGAGCAAGCAGTTTGCCTTACAAATTGCATTTGCACTTATTTATAGTGAAAAGAAGAAAAAATAATATTATGGGTGAGTAAATGTTTAGGGAGACGCAAAGAGCAAAAACTGTGTGTTCTACAAAAAGAGTTGTTTTAGTGCTTCATGTCTGCATGATATACCAGAAAAGCTAATTTATTCTGTTATTCTGGGTTACGTTTGCTAAGCAAAAATCAGAGATGAGTTTAATAGACTAATAACATTTTTAATTGGAGTTGATTTCACACTGCGTGACTGAGTGGCCGACCGGTCAAGAAATTTAGCATGCCAAAATTCTTGTGTGTCGTTGACTCGTCTGCGATTCACACAAACTTTGTATTTGAATGTATAAACTGCACAATTGAAACTGGCATGCAAAAACACTTATTAGCCTGTAATTTAATAATTTAAATTATAATATTGATAGATGGCGCCAGAGTGTTGCCTGTTGTAGTATCTGGCTCTGGGTACTTCATTTTATCTACGCAAACCTTTTCTGTGTTTATCTTGCAGCTGCATAAACTCATATAATAGACTTATTTATGATTGAGAAACATTGCTGTATTTAAGATTTAGGCACCAACGGATACTCAGAACAGCTTTTTGCTGTCACTGAGAGCTCCGGGTACCTTGCATTGTCGTTTACACTTCTCGCTCGATCTCTCTTACTCATGGTGCCCCTATTTCCATGCCTAGTGCTCTGGATTTGGGTATATCAGATAATTTCTTTATGCAATATAAGATATTTTTACCTAGACATTTATACATACGGTGCTGAATTGTTTCTGTTCATATTTTAACTTATTAATTTTATTTGTGGAGTTCCTCAAGTTTCAATTTTGAACCCCATTTTATTTTATTTTTACATGCTCCCGATTAAAGACATTCTTAGAAAAATCCATGTTTATGCTCCACATACTGCAGCTGATGCGAGTCCCCTCTCTCCTCTGTTGGAGTGAGTGATGAAGCTCAAGTTTTGGTTAGCAAACAATTTTCTGCACTTGAACAAATTTTCATTGTTCATTTCATGTTTCATTTGATTTCATGTTCATTGTTTTTGGCGCTAGAAACTTGGAAAAAGATTCCACGCCATTTTCTGAAAGGTTTGTGGTAAGGGACCTTGGGGTTCATTTCGACAACAAACTAAGATTTTCAGATAAAAGTAATAGTGTGTACAAGGCATCATTCTTTCAGCTGTGCCAGTAAAAAAAAGTACGATCATTCCTGGATAGCCGTGACCTTGAACTTGTCATCCGTGCTTTTCCAGCTCACACTTAGAAAACTGTAATGCTCTCCATTATATAATATTATGAATAAGTCTCTGCTGTCCATACTAAAGGCTTAAAAAATGCGTCTGCCTGGTTTTTAATCCATTCAAGGAGGACTTGCCATATGTCTGTTTGAGTATTGAATTCAAATCAAAGTTTTAACTTTTAAATCAGTCTGTGGCACTCTCGTATATCTACAATATGATTGTCTTATATACCCCAGCTCGTACCCTCCTCAGTGTCTCTTGGATACATTCCAAGCCTTTGGGAGGTTGTGCCTTTTCTACTTGTGGTCCCCAGCTCTGGAATTTAAAATGAAAAACCTTCCTTTTTTGACCAGTTTTTGAGTAGTGAGATAATGCTTGAGAGATGTTTGCTGATCAAACATTTGCTCTATGTCTCCGCAAAGAATTTGTTTCTAAGGCGTATGTGCATATTTATAAGTGCTCTGAGTGTTCAGCGCCCTGGGTGGTCAATTGATTGTTGTGTGTGCTCTTTTATAAATAAACATTGATTTATTGATTTTTTAAAACATGTCGGTTAGTCAAAATATAAAAATGTGTAGTCAGAACTTGACAATGCATTGGCAAAAACAATCTTTTATCTTCGTAACTTGAGTTCATGTGTGTGGGCAATAGTGAATCGCAAAGCATGAAGAACTAAGGCAGTATAGCTTTACAATATTATTTGATTGATTGTGAATTAAGTTTATGTTTGTTTAGGTGAAATTTCGATCTATTAATTAGGATAATTTAAAAAAAAATGTTATTAATTCGGTTAAGGTCTTTGGAGTGATGACAAAGGGGAAAGTAGTTGTTTTCGGAGTAAGTAAAACCACTCAAAGCTGAGTTGGAGTGGAGTGAAAACTAAAGAAGGGGGATATTGTGTTACTCAACATTGCTCACATAGGCGGTTTACTCATTTAAAAAAAAATCACAAACACATCAAGGACTGGAGTTGATCATCTACATGCCAATTTCCCATCCAACTGTTGGGCTTAACCTGCTATGAGCCACATTCAATCAGTAACACATGTGTCGCTTGTAAAGCAGGTATCATCTATCTATGAACAACATCTATCTAGTAAAAAATAAAAATCAATCAAATAAAAAAGATTGTCAAGGAGATATATCAAGATGTTAGGAATAAAAGTGTAGAGCTAAACAAACCAGGAATGTGCAGCCATCATCTAGCAGCTTTATCAGAAGTTGACAACAGATGGGGAAATAATTTTCAAATAGAAGTTACACAAATAAATTGGGTTTCTTTAATCTCAATCTGAAAGAGTTGCTGAGAGGTGGAGGGGGATTGATAGGTTAGCTTGTGAGCCGTGAGTGTCAAAGCTAATCATCAATGCTGTCAAATGGAATTTCCTTCAAGGATGTTTTGTCGCATTCAGGTCAAGGTGGGCCAGAATTAAAACAAATTCTGAAAAAACAGTTTCACATACTAATTGTGTGTCTCATAATCAGGGGTTAAGAGGGGCACACAATAGGGGAAACTTTTTGGGGCAATTTAGCACCAACCTAAGTGATTTTTGGAACACCCTTTAAACTTATTAAGAGCCAAAGACATTTAAAGCCAGACCACATTTAAAATCCAAAGAACCACAGAGGTAAAATGTGAATGTTACGGATGTGTCATTTCAAGTAAATCTAAACATAAAATCTCAGAAAATGTTAACAATATAAATAAATTCTCTTTAAGCATGTTTTTTTTTTATTATTTTTACATAATATTTTTTTATATTTTATGCTGTGCAAGATTATTTTATTGAATGGCTGATTGAACATTAATAAATAAATACAATGTCTCACATAAATGTTTTTGTCTATCATTAAAATATAAGATTTTAAAACAAAGCATTGAATGATTTTAAATATTCTAGGGAAGACTAGAATATTCTTTGTCATTGTCCATTTATACTTCTGTGGTTCTTTGTGTGTGTATATTTTGTGATGTCTAGAAAACAACTACTTTGGATTTTGAGAGCACAGACAGTACCAAGAGCCTAATTTATAAAAGGGTGTGTAGAATCTATACAAAAATTTGCTATAATTCAGAAAGGCAAAAAAGGATAATTCAGCAGATTTGTTTAACTTTGTGTAAGCACAATTCACAACAAAGTTCACATAATAAATAAAGATTTCCATGAACTGTGCATTCGTAAAACTTTCTTCTAATCCACACATTTAAACCATTGAACAGTATCTTGAAACCACATTCTGCTTTGAAAACTTGAGAGAGTCTATTCCCTCGTGTCTTGTTGTTGTCCTCGATCTTGCCTTGACAAGAACCTCTTTCTCAACTCACCTTAGTAGCTAGAGTTTGGATCCACTGTTTCACTGCTTGACTGGGCTTTAACCTATGTGTGACATTGATCATCATTCTTAAATTAAGCATTCATTTATAGCATTTTTCACACCTGTTTAAAACTTTAGCACAAACCTCTAGTAAAGACAATGCAGTCAATGACTAAGTCCATTTGTCTATTTAAGGTTACAAAAAATGCAAAGATGCAAATGTTTTCATTCTACTGCATAATATCTCTCGTATGACAGTGTTGTGCTGCGAATATGACTCTTGCACTCTGCATGTAATCATCTTATATAAACATCAAGAGAAGAATTTGAGAAATAACATTGTAATGTGTAACAAGTGTAAGTGCAAACTAACTAACCACTCTATTAATATTAAGGACCTGGATATAAGCCATGTCCCAAGACATCTTATGAAAACTATATATATATATATATATATATATATATATATATATATATATATATATATATATATATATATATATATATAATACATATATGTAATAAAGACTCTTAGTTCCTGATTCCCTCGCATCTGGGTCCTTCCTTCCGACCCTGTCATCACTCTATATATTTACATAGACCATTAGGTAAGGTGGGAAAACCTTTTTAGTGTATAAGGCCCACATCACCATTGCCAGCTCATCAAATCAAGCTCATTATTTATCCAACATAAGTAGTCTTTTTACAGCACACCTCGGATGTTCCTTTCTCAATACTGCCCCTCCCCATACCCACTTTCTTTACCAGGGGGGTCTCCGGGGTCCTATTGACCTCCCTAGGAGTCGAAGCCCTCTCCTGGACTGTTTACCTAATATACTTGCAACTATGCTTGCATATTATAGTTAGTTTGAATAGTTAGTCATGAAATTAAACACAAAATTCTATGAAGATTCAGAACAATTAAAGTTATAAGGCTACAGACGTTCAAAATTAATAAAATATTAGCTGATTTTTTAATTATTAAAAAAAACAAATGTTACAGTTCTATTAGCTCTCTCTCTTGCTACACTAACAGAGGATTGAAGTGTTGTTTGTTGATGTCAAACCAACCAGACAAAGCAGTCTCACCAGGACATGTCAAGAGGTATTAATGACTAATACACAGTGTCATCTCTCAAAAAAAGACGGCCCAGGCACGTAAATAATTGTGCTACTGATATTATACCGTGTGTGATATGTTACTGTATTACTGACACCGATAGACCATTTTACAACAGAATGTCACAACCTGAAAAAAGTTTTTTTAACCAGGAAGTCCAATGTAGTTAAGAAATGATAGAAAGTGTCCCATTATCTGTAATTAAATGTGAGACAATAAAAGTGTTAAATTAGGAACCTTTCAGAAAATGTCAATGTCTCGATGTTGTGCCCCTTGAAACAGTTTGAACACCTATAACGCAGTATTTAAGAATGTACCTCTAACTGTTAGACATGGAGGTGGAAGTAGTTGAGCATGCTTTTTTGCAACAACAAATTCATCAAGAAAATAACTTTTTTTAATTGCACATGATTTTATATTAATTGCAAAACAAAAATAAAGATTCTGTCACACACTTTCACACACTTTCATTCTCTTGTTGCCTACATAAATACCTGCAACTAGATGTCTTTGATGCTGAGATTAAACAAACTATGCTTTAACCAAACGTTTCACTTAAAATACTGCAAGTAAAACTTCTGAGAACGAAGCCAGACCACATTATTCAGGCATTTCAGGGAAGACAACAAATAACAAATAAATATTTGAAAAATCAGCACATGGAGAAGGATGGATTTATTATGCATGGTTCGGCTGCTTTTTGACTGTTAAAATGGAAGCAAAACCAGAGAGGCCGAATGAATCCAAGATCATTTAGAGCAGTGAATCATGGGTAATAAATTACACAGAAGCACACACTCGCACTCACACACAAAAGGGACAGAGACCACAGTGCCTTTTACTAAAGATAATCCATACAATCATTTAAAACATTAGTCTCTTTAAAATAGCAGAGAAAACCAAATACAACAGGAGGTTAATTCCATTCTCTCCGTTAATGTATCAGCTCACATGAACAGCACATGATACAGTAATGGCTCTATAGAATCCCATGATTATTAGACTTTACTTCATTCTACAGTAATTATAGCTTCATTATAGCTTCTGTGAATAATTTCTTCATGTGTGGTTACACTTGTTCATATGCAATCAATTAACAGCAGCTAAAATACAAACAACCCCCCACGACAAGGACAGTTTTTATATTATTTTCTGTCCATCAAGTGCTTTTAAGTATTTATTTTTAAATAAAATGTAAACATTCCGATTTGGAGAATACTGTCAAAGCACATTAAGAAGTAAGTGTTCGGTCCCTTTAACATAAACTATCAATGATATTAATGTACAGCTGCACATACAGAACAATTTTGGTTTTGAAATTTGATATAAAAACATGGTAAAAGAAGCAGCGTCCACTAATGTTAGCAGATACATTAACTAATAGAGCATATCTTCTTCAACAAGCCTAGCATAATTTTTGAAAAGCCTAAAAGTGCGTTACCTGAGCGCAGCTGTTTGATGCGTCCACTGTTGCTAGTGTTGACAGGAAGGAAGTCTTTGAACCAGGAAATATCCGGGTCTGGATTTCCACTGGCGGCACAGAGCATTGTTGCTGTCCGTGTACGTTCCACAACTTTTAGCTGGGGACCCATGTCTATAGTGGGGAAACCAGGGGGCAGTTGGTCCTCTGTAAACAAACACAAAGAATGGAGGAATGGTGGCACCTAAATTAGAACATATATTTAAATTACGGTGAAATAAGTAAATGAAGTGAGTAGTTACAGTGTATAAACACTACTAAGTTGCTTACATGCGGCATTCATTGCTGAAGTAAGTGAGTAAACCAGATGCCTGTACCCACAGCTGTGTGGGGCTCACCTCATGTGGGAATTAAACAATACTTCAGTATAGCTGCGTTTGTCCATTAGTGAATCATGTCTTGTAACAAGGAACCATCTTCATATAAGAGTTAAAAGAGCGAAGGACAGTAACAGCTATCCAGGAAGCACAAAATTACCTTCAAAATCTGAATCTGAACCTTTTTGGTGAGTTTGCTCACATCGAATTCCCCTAGTATCAGAAGCATCCTTGGCGAGAGTAAAAAATTGTACTGGTCAAGCTGTCTGTGGCCGATACATGTTAATTTCTAAGGTTTTGGGACGCTTTAATAAAAATTTTGTTTAGTGATCTGGTTAATTGTTCCAACTTCCTGGTGATTTTGCCTATTTTGTGAAGTTATATGTCAACTTAAATTCACTATATGGTTTGTTTATGTTTACATTTGTTTTCAATATTAGTTAATTCACCGTTTTCAGTATTTGTATAATTTGTTAATTAGCTCTGTTTCCAAGTGTCCTCTTAGTTTGCTCTCCTTTTTGGTCACTCTATCTGAGCACGTCCTGCACCTCTGAGCACTACTTGGTTTACTATTTTGTAATCAGTTGGCAATTTTAATCATTTATCTGGCAGTGTTTGCTCATTATGTCCATGTCACCGTGCTTGCAGTCTCGATCTGTTGTCTCCAGTGTTAATGAATTACTCACAATTAGTTTGTCCAGTTCTATTCCAGTGTTCCTACGTTTTAGTCAAACCCATTTTATTTTGTAGCTCATCTCTGTATCTCATCATCTTCAGCACAAGCATGACAGGTGGTCTATGTTCTCTAAATTTTCATTACCAGAACAAAAAAAAGGGGGGGGGGGTATTGTACCAATAAATGCCTTCAGCAGGGAGGAGTTGAATGTGATGATTTGGGTGATATGTTTGATAGACTGGAGTATTATACTTAATGCGCTCATTAGAGCATTGATTCAAGAAATTATGAAAGAAATTAAATGTGATCATATTTTTTTCTTTATTCCGTTAATCCATTTTATCAGAAGAGGACATGCACAACAATATGCATGACTCAGGCTATTACTGGAATGTTGACAGTTCTTTTGCTCATTTCCTCTTGTTTCTGGAAAACAGTTTGAGTTTGAATGAGAGTCTGACAGACAACAGAATAATCTCCCTGTCTAAACTGAGAATAAAGGCTGATGATGAGCCTCGGTGGAGGGCTTGGGCTGTAATAGCGGATTCCGGCAGCTCATAAATGCTCCTCATTGTCGGAGAAATCATTATAATGCTGCAATTCAGCAAAGATTGCAAGATGAGCTTAATTTATGCCAAGGTCTTCCTTTCTAAACCCATAGAACTCAAGGTTTAATTCCTAATTTAACACCTCAGTAAATGGAAATGATCTCAGTACAAAGAGAGTGCTTGACTGCCATTACAATAATGTCTGGCTGCAAAAGCTTGGTTTGTTTGATTCAGAACACAATTCTCATTTTTTTTGTGCAATTTAAAGGGTTTTAACAGGATCTGAACGTACTCTCGTAAGGTTTAATGATTCATCTATTTGGAAAAGGGCCAAGAGTAGCTCAGTTGATTCATCAAGTAAACAAATGTAAATGGTAGACTGTGGATAACTAGAGATGTAATTGTTGAGGTTATGTAAATTTAAAAAGAAAGTTGTTGTTTAAGACAATTCCATGGTTTAGTTTAGAAAAAAAAGCTTGTTAGTAAACATTAAATGTTTTAAACAAGTTGCGGTTACAGGTTACAGCCACTCTTAAAATTAGTTTGGGTTAGGTAAAAGTTGATGGTAAGCCACTCTTTTAAAATAAGTTGGCGTTAAGGAAAGATTGGCATTAAACACTCTTGTAAAGTGAGTTTGGGTTAGGGATTGGAGGCTGTTAAAGTTGCTCTTTTAAAATAAGTTGGGCTTAAGTAAAGTTTAACATTAAAGATGAACTTTTTAAATAATTCAGACTTATGGAAAGGTTGCTGTTAAAACACTCTTTTAAAATAATTTGGGGTTAGGGAAAGTTGGCATTGAAAATTATTTTTAAATGAGTTGGTATTAGAGAAAGGTTGCCAACAAAGACACTTTTAAAATGAGTTTGGGGTAAGTTGGTATTTTTAAATGAATTTAGGTTAGGTAAAAGGTTGACATTGAGAATGATTTAAAAAAATCAGTTGGTGTTAGGCAAAGGTGACATTAAAGACAATCCTATACAGATTGATATTAAAGTATCAAAGAATCATAATACACAACATGCTTTTTTTTTAGATATCAACATGGATACAATGGTCTAATCTTAGCCGTTACATTTAAAACATGCCAAGTGAGTGTTGAGATGTGATAAAATGTATGCTATTTTGTAACAGGAATTTAATCTTTTTGTTAACGTTCATCTTGTTCATATGAAAGGGTCACTTTTCAACATGACCATTAGCTAGTATGCTGTTTGTTTATTTGTCACAGTGAATTATACATGTTTTATGAGAAAGTCGGTCATGGATTTATTGTAACAGTATTTAGAAATATTGTTCTTGTATTAATTGCCATTATTTTGTGATGTGCTAACATATCTTTCCCAATATCAGTGTTGTTTTTTTCTCTTTAAATCAACATATTTAATTTCGTAATTTGCTCTATCTTGCTGATTTATTGGTAAACGGAATGTAGAAGGACAAAGCCCTTTTGTTTTGTTAAGTACTCAGGATAAGAACAAGTCAAGTCTAACGTGAAGAACACACCAGTTGGAATATGCTACATATGGCATGCATAAATACGACTTTTCTCCCACATTACATTTTGGATATATTATCAATAATTTATTTTATTTTGTAACATATGTTGACCATCTGCTAGAGCATTTCTTCTATTGTGTTTTGAAGCAAACACCAGTTCCAGAACTTCTGCACATAGTACCAAAGGCCTGAAAACACATTACGGTTCAAGATCCTCAATGAAGCAAAGTAAAGCCTGTCAGAAGTGGACGCCTTTAACATATTTGTTATGACAGTTAAAGAAAACAGTACATTTTTAGGACGTTTTTAATTTGCAATTCCCTTTAGAACCTCTACAGAGTGTTTGCTAATTGCCCATAAGTTTTCAATACATTTATTTTTTGTATTTGACAATGGTATCTACTTATTTTTGTATTTATTTATTAGACTTGTATGATATTTTTATACTATATATTATGTATTATTTTTTGGTTTATTTAGAAAATCACCAACTGGATTTAAAAAATAATATTTTAACATACGCTGGCTAAGCCAGAGTACCAGTTCAATTCTCGTATCCTGAATGGATATTCTAGCTGAGGACGACACTTGTTTTTAACACTTGTCATAATTAAATTCTAACTACATCTTCACAATGTAAGTATAAGCCAAACAATGTCCATGAACAAAACTGTAGTCTGATGTGTTTATCTGCTAACTTTATGCAAATAAAACAATTGCAGCTGACTGGTGTAGAAGTCAGCTTTTGAAAGTTCATTGCTAGGCTAATCGCTATCGGCTGTGTGTAAGTGCAAGTCTTTAAAGCAGCGCCAAGGTCGAGGAGTGAATCGAGCTCTTTAAAAGACCACAAATTTCACCTGCCATAAACTGGAGAGAAGAACGAGCCAGCGTCGCTGCCGATTAACCCAGCTGACAATCCTCAGAATGGGAAAATCAATGCCCTTCTGCTGCAGGCTGCTTTTTAAAGAGTCAACCAAACTGAACACTCTGTCTTTATTTCCTCTTGCTTATGTTGTTGATCCACATTCTTTTAGATGCGTTCAAGGGATTGACCCAAGAGTCACCCACAGATGACATGAATATTCCTGCCATGTCAAAATTGAAATATGTATCTGAATCTGTTATTCTATTTGTTAAAATCAAACACAAAATAATTCTGGGGTCCCCTATTCGTTCCCCCGATGTAAAATGAAACATGTATTTCCAGAGTCTGGCTTCATTTCATCAGTATGATTACAGTAGAGTGAAATAGCTAGATCAGAGAAGGATTAAATTCCTTATAAAAACCTTGATCTAATAGAAAAGTAATGTAGCATGAAGATTGGCTTTCAGATGTCGGTAACCCTAGTTAATTCATCGACTGTATCTGACAATTAAAATCATTAATTCTATCCGGATGAATTATGAGGGGGATTTCATTCTCTGAAGCTTCTAAGATCAAGGACACGGGATTGGATTAATCTACAGGATTTTAGCACAACCACACTTGCAGAAATGTTGGAACATTTTTCAATTTGAACAAACAGACTAAACATTATTTATATGTGACGAGAAATACAGGGTGAGATATTGCATCCTCTGAATAGGATGGAGCTTTTGGAGTCTTATTCTCCAGCTTTATTTATTTTTTTATTATTATTTTTCTCTGAAAAAAATCATGTTCATGAGTGAAGCATTGTCATCTAGGGGGAGATGAGCATGTTAAATACACTGCAAAGAGCTTCTGAGTTGATGACCATTCAGTGTAAATCTGGGCTTCCCAGAGAAGCCTTGATGAAAATACGCTGTGCCTCGCTACATCGGTTCCCCCTCAGGTAGCAGAGGTTTCTCAGGTTTTGAAGTCTGTTACCGTACACTTGTTTCCTAGCAATCCTCCAATCTGGTGGCAAAGTTCCATCTTGCTAGATAAAGTTCTTATTTGACCTGATAGCAAGATTTTTTATTTCTGTGGGATATGCTTCTTTTGCCCTGCATGCCATGGCCACCCTCCAAGCATGGACACTTCCAGAGAACCAGAGGTGGATTCTCGATGCATCAATTGAGATCCTCCAGAAATTTCCTGGAAGGAGGTATAACTGGAGACCCCCTTACAACAGGCTCCCCAGGAAAGATTACAATTTCATATTGAAATCAGCCACCAATGGAAGTAGGGAAGAACTCCACCAGCAAAATGACTTCTGACCCTCATGTTGGTTACTCCAACTTTTTCATTAACTGTTTACGACCTACTGGTGTCTCTGTTCAAGAGCCAATAAAAACTCATTTTGTATTAATAAGATGTTAAACTTTCAGATAAAGCATACAGTAGTCTCCTGTTGCTCTGTTTTCTCCTTCTATTAAGTCTGATAAATTGGACATCAACTGGAAACGTTTTGATAATCTGAGATGCATAGCATTTTGTGTTTACACTATTCTATAGTATTCTTTTTATTGTCTCCATTTTTATTGCACTCACTCGTTTTATTATTTCTCATTCACATAAATCGAATTACACTCACTCTAACGCTAAATCGATCACTGCGAAAAAGTTGCACCTGCATTAATACATAGAACAAACATAGGAAGGCAGCACCCAAACTGGACATATCCTGATGGCTAAAATTGCAAAGATATGTGATTCAGTTTACTGGAACCAGGGTAATTGTGGTATCTTTATCAAGTAAAAGACCCCCAGCCCTTTGACAGATCACCTAAAGACAGCTTCATATGAAACCACTCTAGCATTTGTTTAAGCTGTGAGTTCCAAGATGAGAATGGTGTGTACATTTAAAGGTCTCATTGACAATTTGTTACCATTCACATTTGGGATGCTGGAACGACATTGGTTTCCTTTCTGCTGTACGCTCTTAGGGTTGATATCTTAAACATGTAGTAGTGACATCAGATGCCTCTGTGACCGGATGGTCTTTGGTGTGGTCTTCTACACTGAAGATGGTCAGCACAGTGGGAACGGTGTATTTCAAGGAGCAATAAACTGTGCCTCCAGGCTCAATCGCTGCTTGCCTTTATTATGTCAAACAGTGGACTTTGTCCCTAACAGCCATGTAAATTCATGAGTAGAGGAATCTGGTGAAACCCTTGTGTTGGAGATTGGTGGCTCTACTTTACTGGTAGTATAGCAGACCTGGAAACCCTCTGGCATGTCACAGACAGACCTGTCACAAACCTCGAGGATGTTCATTACCACTGTAGACTGCAGTATTCAAGACTCCTCTCAATAAATTTTATTTGGGTTTGACCTTGATGCATACATCATTGTAACCAACATTCCCCATTTAGTGAATAGAGACATAAGGTCCCTTAATACAGCCTTGTTGTTGACCCTTGTTGTGTAAGTGTCTGGTTACTGTACAAGCAATCTGGGAAAGATAATTAGCATTCATTTTCATTTATGTATTTTGTGTCATGTAAATGTTCCCCATTGGTTCTTTCCAAGTAAATGAAAACCAGCGAGGCCTGTTTCATACCATTTTTGGGGAATGTGGGTTGTTTTTTGTATAAATGTTTTCTGTTAAACAAACCATCATATGGTGTAATTGGTCACCAAAACCCTACAGTATTTGA
Source organism: Danionella dracula (assembly GCA_900490495.1). Classification (NCBI taxonomy): domain Eukaryota; kingdom Metazoa; phylum Chordata; class Actinopteri; order Cypriniformes; family Danionidae; genus Danionella; species Danionella dracula. Next base: position 951,957 of record UELW01000456.1, read on the forward strand.
TTGAAATGACAAGATCTTTAGTGTCCCAAAAATGCATTAGTGATTCATTTGTATAATCTGTCTTTGTAAATTTAAGTGCATAGTGTAAGTGTTTGTTGTCTCTCATTAGTTTCCCCCGTCCATGTTTTCATTTCATTGTTAGCTTCATATTTCTATTTAAACCATGTGTTCCTATAAGTTCATTGTTACTTGTAGCCAGTGTAATATCTACTGATCCTTATAGTGTTTATCCTCTACCTTGTCAATATTAAACTGGAGCATGACCAGAGGCACAGTTGTATAAAATTTTATGGTGAAATATTATTTTTGAAAAAATGTTTTTTTTTGTTCATCGCTAAAATTTAAGATTTCTCAGTCAGTTGTGTTGTTTCAACGCAAGATTCATAGATCTGCTGAAATACCAGCTAATAGAGCCACCACTCTCCCCCTCAAGGTTTACATTGCTTCAATGCCCACGTCCACTGCTCGACTCAAAAGAAACACTGCCCACAGCTCTTGGCGATTTATGTGCCAGCATGCCTCGGTCTCGGTCCAGGAACCTGAGACCTTGTGATCCCAGCACATGGCACCCCATCCGCTCACTGAGAAATCCATGCTCACTACTACACACCTAGTGAATTTGCCCATAGGGACACTGGCACAGACAAATTGAATGTTGCTGAAGCATCTCTGATATAAAAAGGTTTGTTGATGTCACGGACATCATCAGTCACATATTCCTGTATTTTTACAGGATGAAAAAGAGTATCAAACATGGGCAGCACAACCAAACATGTAAAACAAGCTTCAGAATGGATAAAGAACTGATTAAGCCAAAATATACAAGCTTCAATGTTATCTGAAAGTCACTTTTCCTCTGCACATGTGAAGAGGAACAAATCATTATGAATAGAGCAGTGGAATGATGGCACTGTGGTAAAACACACATTACTGAGGATCAGCTCATTGAGCAAAGCATGGACAAAAAAGTCAGAGGAAAATAATATGAATAACACCAGAGTATTGGCAAATAATACTGATGATATTTCAACCAGCTGCCTAAACTGGTGAGTGGCCATAACTGTGCCACGGCTGGTCTCCAAGAACAAACAAAAAGCTGCTTGTATTCATGGACTTGATCTGCTTCTCATATAGCATGCTATTCTGACTGAAAAACAATGTTTTCAACAGTGTGAACTTTGGGCATGAATACATGATTTAAGCAAATTGAGTCCAGAGAAGTGTCCAGTGAAATCCAGACAAATGTAAGACATACTGAGCAAAGACTGCCTACACATTGGTTTTCTAGTTGTCAGAGTGGACAGGGATTTTACTTCATTGACTCATTGAAAATAGAAACTAGGAATAGTCAAAACAACCTTAGCTTAACTCTAGCTCAATTATGGGTTTTGCCAAAGAGTAGTGTAGGATGGTCCTGAGGTCCTGTGGATCTGATGTATCTAGCCGAGGTCCTGTGGATCTGATGTATCTAGCCGAGGTCCTGTGGATCTGATGTATCTAGCCGAGGTCCTGTGGATCTGATGTATCTAGCTGTGGTCATGTGGATCTGATGTATTTACCTGTGGCCCCATGGACCTGGTGCATTTACCTGCAAACTTGTGAATCTGGTATATCTACCTGTGGACCTGATGTAACCATCTGTTTTCCTGTGGATCTGGTATTTATCTGTGGATTTGGTGCATCTACCTGTGTATTTGGTGTTTTTACCTGTGGATATGTATCTACCTGTATCTATCTGGTGCATCTATATGAAGACTTGTGAATCTGCTGTATCCGCCTGTGGATCTGGTGTAATTCCTGTGAATCCGGTGTATCTCCAGGTGGATCCACATTTGGATTTGTGAATCTGTTGTATTAACGTGCGGTCCTGTGGGCCTGGTGGATCTACCGGTGGATCTCCCGGTGGATCTTATGCATCCGCATGTGGACTTGTGAATCTGGTATATCTACCTATACAGATGGTGCTCAATAAAAATGCTCACTTTTGGCCACAGAAGCCGCGGCACAAAGATAATAATGCTTAATTGCCACAAGGTTGCGCCTTCATGTCATAAGCAGACAGTCATCTAAAGTTAGTTAAGCCCTAAAAAGTTTATCAAAGTATAACATTACTACTTTATAAGCCTAAAATTAGTAAATGTCATGTTTTCATACATCCATGTTTTTTATTAATTAAATATTAATGAAAAAAGTCATTGTTTCCACTGTTATATATAAAGCACAGGATTTCTATTGATTACTTTATCAAGTTTTTTTTAAGAATGAATGATAAGCAGATAATGAAAAATAAAACAACAATAAAATATTCAGTTTGTTTGTTTTGAAGATTATAATAACAAAACTCAACTCAACTGGCAATCTAAACTTTAAATTCTTAAAGTTAGATCTTTCTACTTGAGAACACAAGAATGTATAATTACACATTACATGTTTATACACAAGCTTAAAATGGCTAATCGCCTATTTCCAAGATTAACAGATATCCACAGTGAGAGCAGAAATCATTCACTCTGTCCTTTATGAGCTTGGTGTGAAATTGTATATATTAATCTTGTGAATTTTTATGTTCGTTTAGGTTTTCTATTTTTTAAATGAAAGTCTTAGTCTTCTGTTTTTTTTGTGTTTTGGTCAACTTCTGTAGGTTGTGTATACCCTTACTCCTCTGTGCTAGTGGTGGTGCAACAAGAGTTTCAGTGTCTGCCCTGTGAAGCTTTTAAAAACCTTCAAAGGAAACTTGATTCAATCCAAATGTATCCCAATGTTTAAAACTTACAATGTTTTACTGATGATAAATCCAAATAACGTTGTTGTGATCAGTGATGGCTCAATGATTTCCTGGGTAGCAGAAAGGTGAGATATTCAGAGATCTGAGTGTTTCATGTTCACAGGGCAGCTTTATTTGAGAGGTCTTTATTGAATGAAGTGAATCATAGTCTCATCGATTAAGTGTTTATCGGGTGCCATCTTTTCACATACTCATTGCAGCATGATTTCGTTTGGACCAGGTCAATTGCAGTGGAAAATCCCTCCTAAAGCCATTTGTGAGTGTGTACAAGCAATCTCCTGCCGCTTTGTGTTTGGTCAGATTAAACACAGAAGCGAGTGCAGGGAAGCCTTCAGCTGTAAAACCCTTGGCTCTGTGTATTCCATGCTTCTTTTGTGAGTTTTTGATTTTCTTCACATGATTTTGCTCAGGTTTTGCTTGGGTTCACTCAGGTGACTTTGAGTATGAGACATGTTTCACAGCTGGATGGATGCTTGAGAGTTGGCCTGATTCCCACTTAACTCCGAGACTGACTTCACATAATGACAAATTATTCCCCTTTGATAAGTATTTATTTCACTCAATATTCTACAGATGCCTCTTCGGAAACTACACAAAATGTTTTTTTTTGGTTTTTTTTCAGAAGTTGGTCATTAGGATAGCCCAAAATGTTATACGATGTAATCCTGTGGGTTAATCTGCGTTCATTTCCAAGTCTGTTTTAAAGACACATCTGTGTAGTTTTAAAAATCCCTTGATTTTGGTAGTCTTATTCAGTTTCTTTGGAGTTTATTCTGTTTTATGAATTTATGGTATTTTATCATTTGTTTTATGCTTTGTTTTAATGTGAAGCACACTAGTTGTTTTTAAATTTGCTTTGTTTCTCTACATATTTTGTATGTTCTTGTGAGTGTTTCAAAGAAGTTCTGTTTTGTATTGGAAATAACAATTAGCCGATGGAAATAAATTGCATTTCAGAGTTGAATAGATGTGAGTGAGGCGCACTCTGGTTTAAGAGTTGCTAGTGAGACACACTCTAGTAAAAGAGTTGTTAGTGAGTCACACTAGTGAAAAAAGTCCAATTGAGGAGTACTATAGTAAAAGAGTTGCTAGTCAGGAACGCTCTGGTGTAAGAGATGTGAGTAACACTAGCAAAAGAATAGCTAATGAGGTTGACTCAGGCGTAAGAAATGTGAGTGAGGCAAAATGTGTCATAAGAGGCACAAGTGAGGTGCACTTCAGTGTAGGAGGCACAGGTGATGTGTACGCCACTGTAAGACACGTGAGGAGGTGTGCGAGCTTAATTGAGTTAATTCATATGCTATTGTTATTATGTGAAAATGAGGCTTTATTGCCAATCATAGTTTATATTTCAAAGTTTATTGCCAGTCAAATGGTGATGATTAAGACTGCTATTAAAAATGCATCTAGCAATCTCTGCGTTGAACTGTTTCAGCCTGTTTCTGAACTGCCTGTTCGTTCTCTTCTCTCTCTTTCTTACTCTGTTTTTCTCTCTCTTTTTCCTGACACTTGTTCTCTGATAATAAAGGTTATCTTTTACACTGCTAAATGAATGACAGGCGCTTAATCCGGCCACCGGTGCTGCTGTGTCGGTGTGTTTATCAGCATGCTCCAGATGCACAATAATCTGCCTCTCACACTCTTTCTGAGGCACAAACCTGCACCTCCATTGCTGCTTTCTCTCATAAATCATACACCTGACAGCTTCAGCAGGTCTGACCTCAGGAGACGTTCAGATCTTGCAGAGAACCCTGATTCGGGACTTTCAAATGAGAATAAAATTATTTAACCCTTTCAACTCTCCAGGTAACATTAAATGTTTCCTTGGCGTAACTTTGTGACATTTTAAGGTACCTTCAAATATTGACTGAGTTTATTACCTGGAGCTGCACTTTAATGGTTACAGTCAACATTTCACTGGTAGGTCTCTCTGGAGGCATCCTTTTGGTACTGAATTTAGTGTTTATGGGCTTAAGTGTAGCTCTAGTTTCCAGATGCTGTTTTAATCAGCAAATATAGGTGAAATCTGAAATATGCATACACTTTTGCCTCATCCTACATCAAGATAATGACCCAACACACAGTTTAGAATATTTACATAATGTAAAACATGTGTAAAATTGACAGTTTAGAAAAATTTAACAGTTCAGAAACAAATTTATATACACTACAAAAGAAGAGTGAACCCAATCCAGGCATGCTAAGGCTGGTCCAACTAGCCAGTTTTTTTGAAGAAAGTTTAAAGATTTGCTTTTCTTTACTCAATATCTCAAAATCTAAATCCCCTTTATGAACAAATGATGTCTCACTTATAACAGCATAAAGAGATCTATGCTAAAACACTCTTGATTTTCTCTGAATATATTAGTTTCCATTGCACAGTCCAAACACAAAGTATGGGTAAACTGGTAAACTGAAAAGTCTTCTACAGTATATGGGCCAAAGAGGATTTGATGTAACCCTGCGACTTTCCGACTATTACTACAGCCAGAACACATGCTAACAAAACAAAAAAATGCTACATTTTTATGGAGTGTACTTCCTGTAAAATATTAAATTTGTATTCTTGTTGTTACCTTATCCTATTTGGCATAAACTAATGTTTTTGTAAAAATTTAGTTGAAGTAAATATTTATTTTCAAAATGCAGCATATACTCAATAAAGAACCGCTGTTATGGGTTTTTAAAAAGACACTTCCATGTCATTCACTAATGCCAAGAAACTGAACAAAAAAAACAAAAAACAAAAAAAAAAACAAAAAAATATATATATATATATATATATATATATATATATATATTCCACCCCAAACATCAAGGTAATGACTCTTGGTTTATTACCGGATCATGGTTATGCAAGCCTTTCACAAAGATTAGCATTCAGGAACACAGGGATTAGCGTGCAGGAAGAGACATATTTTTATAGTTTATCTGTATCTGATTGCAAGAGAATGAATTTAATCTCTGTGGAGAATGAACTGGAACCATATTTTACTGGGAACCCTGAATGATAAGCGCTCACAATGAGCCTCAACCTTTCCTTGTGAGGTTGACTCAAATCTTGACTTTGTTCATGATGAGTTGATTGTACCCTGTTTATTGATTGCCATTGCATTAGAAAGCAATTTCTCTAAACGTGGTCAAAACTGGGCCAAACAAATTTCATTCAGCAAGAATCATAAACTGCTCCAGTTGCATCAGGGGTTTATTACAAACGAGTCACTCAACGAATCATTAAATGCATATTGAAAGAAAACTACAGCTTGACCTTGCATGCATCTCAGCCTGTTGTTGGTAGATAAGATAAGTCTATCTGTGAACATAACAGACATGTACAATACAGAACTTGCAAAAAGCCATTCAAAATAATTTCAAATTAGTTTGCCCCCACTAATGGAACTCTCCATCCCACTGGTGCTCTAATCAAAAATCTTGAAAGAAATTGGCTCCTTGTTGAAAGCAAACAGGTTTTGTTTGCTAAGCAAATAAAATCCAGAAAACAAGTCCAGATCCGAGGAATCATGGAAATGACAGCAAGGGTTGAACCCATTAGTTACGTTTCTCACAGAATTTGTCTCAGGAGCAAAAGTTTGCAAGTGTGGGAGGTAGAGGAACACTTTCCTTCATGTGTTTCCACAGCTCTGTATGAGGGATCACGACGGTAATCTCCGAGTGTGTACAAACACCCTCCTGGAGCATGAACCCTGATGGGAGCAGAAATGTATCATGCTCCAGGTATTTGAATAGTATTACCAGCTTAAGTAATAACACAACTTATTTTGCACGTAAAAATATAATGAGATTATAACTCAAATGAACTAAAAAACTGTATTTGAATTTCTTTGATTAAAACATATTCCAGAGTTAAAACAGAATAACAAATAGTTTTACAGAATCAATGTTGTCAACAATTTTTACATATATTTTCTAAAATCTGTTCTAAATCATTGATTATGTTCTATTTATCTATTTAAAACTGTTTTGTGCTGCTCTCAGATTTTGATTTTACCTTCATTAAATGGATGGATTCTTACAAAATAGATACATTCTCAGAATTCACCAACTACATGAAAAAGATGAGAATCTCAATGTGTTTGGTGAAGTAGAAATTCTAACATCAGCAAATGTGTCTGTAGGGCTCTGTTTTATTGGCATTCGGTAACAGCAGATTTTTTTGTTGAATTTTTATTGGAAAACACACAATTTTTCACTAAAAAATAAAAAAAGAGAAATCTAAGCCCGAAGACTCACTCAGTTTTTAATACTTAAATTGCACCAAACTAAAGACTTGAAACTTAATGGTTACTTTCGTAACCCCCGTTCCTCAAATAGGGAACGGAGACTTATGTCAGTGATGACTATGGAAAGCTCCACTAAGAGTGCTCTACACTATGCTTCCACACTTCAAAATGCTAATCAGCGAACGCACTGATGGTCACATGGTCACGTTGCCACGCATAAAGCAGATGTAAGCGTAACACAGAAAAGTAAATAAAATTAAATAAAACTACAAAAATACAGCACAATATAATATAAAATATAGTAAAAGTGTATTTTAAAGACAAAGATTAGTTGTAATAGAGACTTGTGAGAACTTCTGTGTTCAGTAAATGATGTGCAAAAATGGCAGAGGGGTGTGTGAGTGTGGTCACTAAAGTGCCAGTGAATGTCTTTAAAGTGACTTTTACTTCCTTCAAGAAGCGGAAACGCTTTCCTGAACGCAACAGTGAGAAATGTCCACTGTCAGAATGGCTGAGGTCATTCATGATCTTCTTGGCTCTTGTCCTGCACCGTTTGTTGTAGATGTCCTGCAGGTCTGGGAGCTTGGTGTGGATGGTACGTTTGAAAGCACCACCCTCTGTAGGGCTCACTGGTTCTGCATGTTGCTGTTCCCAAACCAGGAAGTGATGCTGCCTGTGAGGTGTTATAGACACTGCCAGGCCTTCTTCACGAGGGAGGGGTATGACAGGGCCAAGACAAGTCGTGTGTGATATGTACGCAGTTTTCCACCCTCTCCACTGGATTTGGATCAGGTCCACCACAACAGTATCATCAGCAAACTTAATAATGGTGATCGAGTTAGAAGTGGCCACACAGTCATATGTGTACAGCGAGCACAGCAGGGGGCTCAAAACACAACCCAGAGGAGCTCCAGTGCTGAGACTGGTAGAGGATGAAGTGGGTTTTCACATCCTTACAGCTTTCGGTCCATTAGAAGGTTGGAAATCCAGAGATACAGGGGAGGGCTGAGACCCAGGACCTCCAACTTAGGGTTGAGTGTGGAGGGAATAATAGTGTTGAATGCTGAACTGTGGTCAACAAACTGCACCTGCATTGCATAATTCCCTTTTCTGCAGTCCAGGTGGCTTGTTGTTGTGTGGAGGACTTGTGAAATGGCATCCTCAGTTGACCGGTTTTGCCTGTAGACAAACTGAAGTGTCTGGTAGTGTTGTAGTGATGAAATCTTTCTAAACTCTTTTTAAACACTTCATCACCATTGATGTCAGGGCTACAGGGAGGTAATCATTGAGGCTGGTGGGCTGGAGTTTCGTAGTGACAAGAACAATGATTGCCTGTTTGAATCATGAGGGTACAATGTTCTAGGGAGAGATTGACTATCTCTGTGAACACCAGAGCAAGCTGGTCAACGTAGGCTTTCAGAACTCGGTCCTGCTGCATTCCTGGTGTTCACTCTCTTGAACTCCCTCCTCACATCATGCTCGGAGTTGATGAACGCGTTTACCTCTCTGGCTTTCTCAGCGTGCATGCTGTTTGTGGCACTAACACTGCTAGTGTGATTAGCTGCAGCCTCGAAGCAAGCATGGTGTTTGATAGTCCCTAATCATTTTTAGTCCCTGCCACATGTTCCTTGAGTCACCATATTGGAGTTGCGATTCGAGTTTTTTTTTTGTCATAGCTCCACTTCGCCTCTTTTACTGTTCTGCGCATGCTGTAAGATGCAGCATTGTAGTATTCCGTGTTTGATGCTAGATCATCGTACATGGTTTTATTTACCCATAGTTTCTGGTTGGGAAATGTCCTGGTCATTATTTTCTAAACTGTATCACCTGTCAGTTTCCATATAAATCCCACAACCGCTTACATATAAGTGCTTTATGTCATCAGAGCTGTGCCTAAACTTGTTCCAGTCTGCGTCATCAAGTACATCCTACTAATTGGGTACTGATTGGACCGTCCAGTGGTTTATATGCCACCATGAGGAAGATGGCGGCGTGGTCTGACTTCCCAATTACTGGTCGTGATTGTGCCTTGTTGTCGTTCTTGAATGGAGTGTAGCAGTGATGAGAGCAGATCATGTGCTGATAGAAGGTCAGCATTGCACGCTTGAGGTTGGAACTGTTAAAATCTCCCAGCGCAATGACTGAAGCATTTCAGTTTTGTATTTGGTGTAAGTTTAATGATCCATACAAGTCCCATATAGCAGTGATTATGTCTGCTTGAAGTGGAATATAACTGGCAATGTCATGACCGAGCTGAATTCCCAAGGTATATAAACAAGGCGACATTTAATAGTTCAAGATTTGGTGTGCAGGAGCGTGTGAGAGATACAATGCAATTTACCATCAGACACACGCCACCTCTCCTTGACTTTCCCGATTCCATAGATCTGTCCATGTGTTAAACTTAGAAAGACTTGGTCGGTTGTATGGCGTGGTCTGGTACCAATGGGTTCAGCCATGTCTCGGTCAAGTAGAGAAAGTTGCAGTCCCTAATGTACCTCTGGAACTGGTTTTCCATAGACTGGACATTGGCTAACAGGACACTAGGTAAGAGAGCGCGGTTAGTGTGCGCTTTCAGCATGTTTCTGACTTCGGCTCTTTTTCCTCGTTTCCCTTTGTTGTTCCTCAGGATGTTGCTCGGTAAACATGGGTCTGGGGTTAAAAATGGTGAAAGGTGAGTGCATTGTGCACCAATGGACATAAGAATGGTTTTATCATATGTAATTATAGCCATCTTGCAAAAAGAAACTGGTATAAAGGTTTTAAAAAATTTCCAAAAGTAAGCCAGGTTTGATCAGAGCAGATAACTTCACCGGCAACATCTTGTTAACTCCTCCTGTTGTGAAGCTGGAGCTGTACCCAACCCCTAGGTAATCAGAGTTACTTACGACTTTACAGTTAAATAGGGTTACATACTGTAAGTCTCTGTTCCCTATTTAGGGAATGGGGTCATGAAAGTAATCATTACGTTTCCCATCAGTTGGTCACTAAGACTCATGTCAGTGATGACTATGGGAACACTCTGCAAAACATCACACCCTAGGTCCTTCCGCATCGGCTACCAGGCAAGGTGAACACAGCTCAGTAGTCTAGCACTGTGCGGGCCCTCCTACACCCTGGTCTTTAAGTATAGACTTAATTTTCAATGGGCAATAAATTCTCTCATTCTGACTTATACCAGAGGAGGGATCTGTTCTTCCCACCTCGAAGGCTGGACTTCAGGCAGTTTAATACATGTATGATTTCAATACAATGTTATGTATTGTGCTGTGTTTTGTTTGTTTCTGTATGTACTCTTTTGCGTGCTCTCTCTCTCTCTCTCTCATCTCGATACGGATTGGTGTGTTATCATACATCGGAAACAACCAATCATCTTCAGGCAACAACGATGAGTCGTGCTCTGCTGCAGCAAATCGGAAGAGGAGGGCGGGATATAAAAGACGCAACTGAAATCGGCTTTTGGAGAGAAGCATACTGTGATTGCTCTCTCTTGGTTTTCGAACGAGTGAAAAGTTGTGTAAGGGTTACTCTTTTTGAGTGGTGTTGAAAGTTTTGTGAAGTTGTGTGTGTGTCTTTCAGTGGTGAGTTTACCTGATTGTTATTGTTTTGGTTGTGTGGCTTGGCGGTTTCTCTCCGTTGCCGAAGGGTGGCAGAGGGCTAGGGAAGCACGTCACGTGACATACACTTGTTAGGGTAACTCCTCTGTTAAACACACTAGGTAAGTGAAGTGGGTGTCTTTCAGTTTTGTGTTCTTATTTCTCTAGTCAGAGTAGTTATTTAGTTTTCATACTGTGATTTAGTTAGATAAGAGGGTTTAACATTTAGTTAGCTTTATTGCTATTTTTGTTTACAGACACCACTTCAGTCCTCTGTTTATCCCTTCTCACTGTATATAGCTCATATTGTTTCTGTTATTGTTATATTGTTGTTGTGGATAATTTTTGGTTTCACTGTAAATAAATTCCCTTACTTGTGTTAAATTTGTTGTTTGCCTTCTTTCCTGTGTTCTCAATTGCCAGCATCTTTTATTCACCCGAATCTGTTCCTCTTGATTTGATTTAATTTAATAACATCCATCTTTTATGATACTTCCCTATCCCAGACCTTACCACCACTGGTCGTAACAAGGGACCTACGGACAATGTGCCTTGAACCACTGGGGAAAGGTCTTCTTAGAGGTAATATAACATAGATGGAACTAGCTAGAGTGATATTTTTCAAGAGTTAGTCTTTCGAGGAACTGTTCGGTCCTCCTGTGCCCAGGATAATAAAAAGATTCAGCCAGTAGTCCCTCATAGAGTGGACACACATGGACAGACGTAGGAATACTCCACTTACTCCCTTTGGGGTGAGAGGTACAAAAAAGCTGGAGATTATCACCAGGGGCAAAAATAGTATCACTAAGAATGGCTCAACCCAAGCTGGACACCCTTTCATACATATCAGACAATGCTACCACCACCTAGCATGGCTGAATAGACGAATTCATTGCTCAGGTTATAGTACCTGGTGAAGTTATTAGGTGTTGACCAACCCGCTGCCTTTCAGATCTCTGCAAGCGGAGTACCTCTTGCCAGCACCCAGGAGACCGTGACACCCCTTATGGAGTGGGCACTCTCAACTGCAGGGGGCAAGGGACATTGGACACTGTGTATACGGTAGGGATGTCCTCCACTAGTCAGTGGGCCAACTTCTGTTTGGAGACAGCCTTCCCTATCGTCTGCTGTCCTCCAAAGCATACAAAGAGCTGATCAGAACTTCTAAGGTTGCAGGTCCTTTCCACATAGATCCTCAGTGCTCAACTAGGCAATTGGGACTAGGGGGTGTTACTGCCTCCTCTCCGGGAAGAGCTTGGATGTTCATTTAAAGGGGATGGTAGGAACCTTGGGCACATATCCAGGCCTGGGGTTCAGAATTACATGAGTATCACCAGGTCTGAACTTAAGCAGGTCTCATCAACAGAGAGTGCCTGCAGATCCCCCACCCTCTTGATCTAGGCTTACGCGACCAGGAGCGCTGTCTTAATTGACAGAAATTTAAGCTCTACTGATTCAAGCAGCTCGAATGAAGGACTTTGAAGTCCTCTAATGACAATGGAAAGGTTCCAGGAGGGAATTAAGAACGGCCTAGATTCCCTTCTGAGGAATCTGACCGGTAACTCATATCGTCCCAACGTGTTGCCTTCAACCAGAAGGTGATAGGATAGGCAGAAATCACAGCAATGTAAACCTTCAGGGTGGACGGAGACAGTCCTCGATCCAGACCCTCTTGCATGAAGGTTAGCACGAGTTCAACGGGGCTGCTACTCGGGTCTACTTGGCGAGAGTGACACCAGTCGATGAACCGACCCCACTTGCCAGCATAACAGACCCTAGTAGAGGGAGTTCTGGCAAGACAGAGAGTTTGAACCACAGCCTGTGGCATTACCCGGGGTCCTTTGCGGCATGATGTGCCAGACGTGGAGATTCCAGAGGTCTGAATGCAGGTGTTTGTGCCCACATCCCTGGGTCAGAAGGTCTGACCGCAGAGGAACTGGCCAGAGAGGGACTGTCATGAGGGAGTTCTACGAACCAAGGTCAGTTGGGCCAATAAGGTGCCATCTAGGACCTCTGCCTCATCCTTCCTGATCTTGCACAGGAGGGTTGCAAGGAGGCTCACTGGGGGAAATGCAAATAGGCATTTCTTCCTGGGCCAGCAATGTGCCAGCGCATTCCGAGAGGAGCCTGGGACAGAGCATAGAACAGCCAGCACTGAGGATTCTCTGGGGCGGTGAACAGGCCTACCTACGCTATACAAAATCGTTTCCAGATCTGCCAGGGGATGGAGTCGCCATTCTCCTGACCAGGGTTTCCACCGAGACAGTGCATCCGCTGTCTGATTCAACCTGCTGGGGATATGGACTGCAACTAGGGACAGACCCCAATGCTGACTCCAGAGAAGCAGTCTGCGAGCGAGAGTCGACAAACGGAGTGAGCGTATCCCTCCTTGTCAATTGATATACGCCACCACCAGCGTGTTGTCCATCCTGACCAACACGTGATGTCCCTGCAGCATTCTCCATAAGTGCTTCACAGCTAGGAACACTGAACATCACTCTATGTGATTTATGGTCCAGGAAGCATGTTTCTTGGTCCACAACCCTGAGACTTTGTGCTTCCGGCATACAGCACCCCACCCAGTCCTTGAAGCATCAATAGTTACTACTACGCGTCTGGCAGGTTCTTCCAGGGGGACACCGGCACGGAGGAACCAAACATCTTTCCAAAGGTGCAGGTGGCAACAAGGTGTTACGTTCACCTTCAGCCGCCCTGGACACCATGCTCGCGACAGAACTCGGAACTTGAGCCAAAGCTGGAATAGTCTCATATGTAACAAGCCAAGCGGAATAACCGCTGCTGCGGAAGCTATATGAACCACTAATCTTGTGTAGACTCTGTGTGCTGCCTTCAGCAGGCTCAGGGTGCGCTCTAGAGAGAGGCGTGCTTGCATGTTTAATGAGTTTAGCTCCATAAGACCCCAGGGTGGCATGAGACCCTGTCTCTGTGGCTAATCAACTGGGACCGCATCTTCAGTGCTTGAACTGGGCAACTGGGACCAGGGGTTGGAACTGCCTCCTCTCTGGGGAGAGCTTGGAGGTTCACTACCTGAGTTTAGAAGGGGATGGTAGGAATCTTGGGCACAAATCCAAGCCCAGGCTTAAGAGTAACATGAGTATCACCAGGTTCTAATTTTAAGCAGGTCTGGTCGACAGAGAGTGCCTGCAAATCCCCCACCCTCTTAATCCAGGCTAATGCGCCCAAGAGCGTTGTCTTAATTGACAAAAATGTAAACTCTACTGATTTAAGTGGCTTGAATGGAGGACCTTGAAGACCTCTAAGGACAATGGAAAGGTCCCAGAAGGGAACTAAGGATGATCTAGATGTGTCGGTACCCCGCATCTCTGGAACCGCATGCGGCTCCCTGGAGCTTTTTCAAAAATATTTGAAAATGGAAAAAGATGGGGAGGTAAATATTTTTTTATTTTAATGTGGTTTCTATAGGAGGACAAACATTCTTAATGTTTTCCAATGCTGTAAAAGAGTGTAGAATAAATATTTAATTTCAACAATTCTGTCAGCAAAGATTTATGTCATAGCCTGCAATACATGTTTCTATCAGCGGTGCGGGATGCCAGACAGGTGGCTGTCGTAAACACACACAAAAAATGACATCAAAAATCTGATTTCTTAATTGCATTTCTTTCATTTCTGTAAAGCAATGAAACATCATTTATTAATATTGTAATGAAGTTAAAATTGAGGCGGCATCATACAACAGAGTAGTCATGTGGTGTGTCATTCTATACAGTATGCACTGCAGGGAAAATAGACATTTAATCATGAAGATTCATTATGTATTCATAACTAACTTAGTCATTTTTATAGTAGGCTAATAAAGATACATACAGCATACAGTTGCCTTCATTATAATTAACTTGTGTCATCCCAACGTGTTGCCTTCAACCCGAAGGTGATCTCGACTACGTAAACCTTCAGGGTGGATGGAGACAGTCCTCGATCCAGACCCTCTTGGAGGAAGTTTAACACGAGTTCAAAGGGGCAACTGCTCAGGTTTACTTGGCAAGAGTGAAACCAGTTGATGAACTGACCCCACTTGCCAACATATCAGGCCATGGTAGAGGGAGCTCAGGCAAGACACAGTGTTTGAACCACAGAGCGTGGCATTAACCACGGATCTACATGCACCAAAACTTAAATGTGTACAGGACGTGGAAACAGGCACACAGTAGGTAGTTTACACTGACTCAAACAACTCTTGTCTGACTGGGAAAGAAAAAAAAACAATCACATTCAAATGTAGAACTGTTTTAGTTAAAAAAAAGATAATTTGCTGTGTTTTTTTAGGTTGTGTGAGAAAAAAGACAGACAAGCAAGATATATAACAACCTATACAACCAAACATTCTATTTCAGTGACGATCTACTCCAATAAAAGTAGAATTCCACTTGATTGATCACAACAGCATCTCTGTCAAGTAAGCAGTGTCCTGTGGCATCCAGCTTGTTTGGTAAAAGTGTGTTAAAAGTTAATGCATGAGTGAAGTAAATAAGCCTTCACAATAACTGGAGAATTGTAGCAACTAGGGTTTTATTTAGCAATGGAAAAGAAATAAAAAGCATGCCCTGGACATGAATTGAACACTTACACTGAGCAAGAAAGAGACCCAAGAACCAACAATTAATTATAGCTGGTAAGCAAAAAAACGTCTATGCATAAAGCTAATATTAACTCTAGCAGTACCACACTGAAAAAGGAATACATAAAGTACTGTCAACTGTTGTCTTGTGATTTGGAAAATTGAGAAATAAAAACATAACTAACAAAGATGTTTATAGCCACCAAGACTGTGGGTAACCTCTCTTTTAATGGATGGAGAAGCAAACTGAATGAAAAATGTTTTGATAAAAAAATGTAATTACCCTGATTAACCTTCAAACTAACTCAAACTGATCTGCAGACCCAGTGTCAGCTCGCACTCTCCACCACCATAGGACTAAAAGTTGGTATAAGCATCATGAGCAAAGCAAAGAAAAGTCATTAAAAAACAAGCTGGGAGTTTTGACAAAACTTATGTGACAAAACAAAAATATTTCTGAGACAACGCAATGTAGTCAGAGAAGAAAAAAAATGCTTTTTGGTAAGGGGGGGGGGGGGCATGCCTATAACAAAGGTTATATTCAAGCATGGTGAAGGTTCAGTAACGTTTACGGTTGCTTTGCTTCTTTTGGCAGTGGATGCCTTGTTTGTGTGAAATGGATAATGAAATTCGATGATGACAACGGTGTGTTATTCATGTAAAACTAGCGACTATTTTTGTGAAATACATAACTTTTTATGACCTATTCATGCATTCATGAGAATTACACAAATACCATTTATGGCTGTCTTTATCACACTGGCAGCTATCTTGTGTAATAAGCAGTGTGCCTATATCATGCACTGCATGCTGGAAAATCCGTCTCAAGCTCTGTCTGAAATTGGACCAGAGTTTGACTGAAATGACCCACACATATTTAAGCAAGACAAGGATGTTGAAACACACTTGAAAATACACTCGAACTTGTTGAACAAAGTGATGGAGAACTCACATTTGAGTCATATAGAACACCCGAGGAAAGATCTCCAAACTGGATGAAATGGAATAAATCAATTATGCTGTGTGTAATTTGCATTAAAAGAGTGTAGATGTTTCAAAATCGTATTTACTACATTTTGCATTTGCATTCAAAAGACTTTATGCGGTGTTCCTCTCACTTCTTTCAAAAGTTGCAGGTATTCATCGGTTTAAGAGAGAGCTTAAGTTTTGCTGACTACACCTTCAGACGCACATACACACACACACACGCACACACACATCTCAGTCAGGGTTTATTTGCTGAAACCTCCTTCACACACTAGTGGATCCCATCATTCATTAAGAGAGAGAGAGAGAGAGAGAGAGACCCCAGAAAGCAAGGACTATTTGGGCTGAGCACGGCTGCCCCTTGGCTCAGACTCGAGCTCTTGCGCTCTGATTCCTGTTTGAGTCGGCAACGATGCATGCTCACAAGTCTCCTGGTTGAAGACTTTGGGAATGATTCCTTTTAACAGAGTGAGCTCAGAGGAGAATCTGCTGCTGCCAATGACTAGAGTGGATTTACTTGTTTCACAAACTCTTTATATTCAACATTAATAATCTTGTACTATTTTGATAGCTTCATAAATCTTGTGATTTTCTTCATTTGCAATCCTATGGCAAATGTAAAAACACTGTGATTTATGAAGACATTTTGGCAAAATAAGGATTCATTTAACTTACGATATTTCATGAAGTGCTTATAATTAGAAATTTTTTTAGAAGTCTTGCATAGTTTCTTATTTCCAGAAGATGTGTTTTTTATTCATTTTGTAGCATAGATAAATCTTGCGCATGCTTAGCTATTGAAAGTCTACTTGACATAACAGACAAATCACAGGATCATTGTTAGCAAAACAAAAAACAAACTTTCCCAGAACGTAAGCGACGTAAATAAAGACTGTTGAACATATCTTTAATCAAAGGTAAATATTGGAAAACATTCCTATTGTAAAGAAAGGATACTGATTATCCCAGACTCAGGGGTCATAAAATTATGTTTAATCACATTAATTCCGTTTGGGGTTTGAGCCTTTGTCTATGTTTATGGTTTACTTTAAAGACTGTTATCGCTGATTTAAAGTATGATTTTCTATTATTTATGTGTTTTGGAAAGGCTTAACATGGATCACACTTGCATTACTGTGTTGTTCAAGATGTGTGTAAGCTAATGTGTTAGCCTTAAATGTGTTGACGGTTTTCAACTTTTTTTAAACATAGTATCGTTAAACTTACCATTTTTCTCAATTTTCGAATTAAAAATGGAACAATTTTACTTTCAAATGGAAGTCTAACTCTTATGAATGAACAAAATGTTGGCGATACCACCTCACTTTTATTTGTATTCTTCTTTATAAGTTTTACAGGTTTGGGATGAAAATATCTAAACAATATGTCAGGTTCTTCAAAACAGTAAAGATAAGATTTTTAATGTGTTCTTTTAAATGTAATGATGATGTTAAATATATGAATATACGCATTAAAAAAAACATTAAGGGAATGAGGAACAAGCAGTGTTATAGTCTCCATAAAGGTTAGGTCAGGGTAGATCCGGTAAGTCACTCGTTGTAGCAACATCCTGGAATTGGCGTGCCTCAGTTCTACTTGGAGAGAAACTATGAGGATTTTAACTTAAATGTTTTCAGATGTGTCTTAGGAAGGACAGATGGCATGCATCCAGGCTCATTAGTTGTTGGTTTTTCTTTGTCTGATCAATATATTATTCATCTACTTGTCAACGTGAAAGATTTAAATCTGGATCTTCACTCTCGCCTCTCTGCTTCCTGTCTCCAGACAGTTGACTACAACTCTGAAGCTTGACCTCTGCTGTCTCCAGCTCACAGCAGCAGCTCAACAGGACTGATCTTTGAGTTCTGCTGATAATCCTCTAACCATCAGCATCTTTATAATCTGTTCTTGACTCCTACCTCCAGAATTGAGCCCAGTTTAAAGACATCAATTATAATCAAGCCCCCACAACCTTGTGTTTTTATTTTTTTTAGTTCTGTGCCCTCATGCAATCGTTTGTTCAAATCATTTCACATGTGGGGGTAGGGTATAGGAAAAAAAACTGCCATGCTAAACAGCTAGGAAAAGCTGCACGCTAGTACACAAGCAGTCCTGAGACATTAGCTGCAAGTAACAGATAACACACTCCACAGGACAGCGCAGAAACAGATGTTGCCTGTGAAAGAAGAAAATTAAAAGAAAAAGTTTTCTTTTCTACCTTTGTTTCCAGAAACTACAATGCCCAAGAGCGTTACAAAAAATCCTATTGCACTATTTAACTAATTGAACTCCACTGCAGAGAAGAGACAATGAGAACGTATATTGTTCAGTGGGGCAATATCAGGCAATGATTTTGAAGCAATATTTTATCTAAAAGATACTTAATTTACAGGTAGAAGACAATGCGCGATGAATTGAAATATAATCACAATCACAATTTGCATTAATATAATGTTCATACCTTGATTTCCCATGTATTTATTTGACTTCCATTTTTGAGTGACAAACGTTGAGTCACACATCTATGCATATTTTCTTCCCAGAATTTCGCAAGGAGAACGACCAATGAAAGCTGGATCACATGAGTGGACCATAAAAGAGCAGCTGGGCTGCACTCGATACATGATACAGACTCATGACAGGAAACCTTAGTAATGAAAAACATGTTCAAGAGCCTAGAAAAGAAATATGGATATTTAGAAGCCTTTCTTCAAGAGTTGGTCGACAAAGCCCACAAACATTATAAAATGGCCGGCAGTGTGACTGTCCAAGAGTAATAATAGGAAGTTTTGTTAATTATTGTGAATCGTTCTTTGAATGTTATTTGTTTGAAAACATTTATCATTTGAACGATTCATTTATATAATTCATATAGAATCAAAATTTGACCAACTTGTAAACTAACAAAGACCCAAAAATAGAACAAAATACAAGAATCTGGGTAAATTAACATGCTCACTTGTGTCTTGTTATTATCAACAGTGTAATCCAAGGAACAAACAAAGGAAACAAAGGTGTGAAGCTAATGAAAAAGCTTCTGCAAGAAGCCATCAGAAGGTTCGTGCCAATCTCAATTGTGTTGACCCTTTAGTGATGCGGCACACCAGCCAATCAGTACTCGCTCTCTCTCTCTCTCTCTGTCTACAGAGGTTAAGACAATCAATGGCATCTGCAGATTAGCCTGGGAGTTGATCAAAAAGAAACATGGCACATCAACAGTCTGGGAATATTTGGGATTTGAAGCAAGGAAAACTAAACCAAAAACCTTGTCCAGCAAGACTTAAAGTGCCATAAAGTGCTTTAATACCAACAAAACCAATATAGATGCTGGTGATTTGCCATCAAGAGCTGGTAAGCAGCATCAAAGCACAATTTCAGGTATTGCAGGCTGCAGGTCACATTAAGTGAAAAGAGCTCAGAAAGACACTTGGAGATAATCAATACAATCAAGTTGCTGATAAACGTTTCGTCCTTTTTCAATGGGAGAGAGAACAACGCTGACAAGAGCCGCGGAAAATGATTGTGCAAACACCTTAAGAGGTGCTGCCTCTGCGTTGTCTGATGAGGCAAGCTTCAGACAACTTCAGAACGTTACGTCATCTGAAGTTATTTAAGGTCAGGCCCCAAGAGAGAACCCTTGTCTTTAATGCTCTTGAAGAGTGGAGACAAAGTTTGAATTTGTGTAATCAGCTGACAGACCCAGATTGTAACTGGTTATTGACAGACTATGTAATAAAAGGGTTATGAAGTTGACATCCTCTCATAACATCTCTATTGAACATGCGGATTTATTCAACATGATGCCATTTTATTGTTTGCCCTTCCTATGGTGTGTAAAGGCCAATTAAAGTGAATACAGAGAGTGGCACATTCTTAGCATTTACATCAAACCACGCTAACCCCTGACTGAAGCTTTTCTATTGACTAAGTAACATATAATCGCATGTGTTACGTGTGCCTATGTGTGTGCGTGCGCGCGCATGCGTGTGTGTGTGTGTGTCCAGTGTCAAGGTAAGCTGCATAAAATTGAAATAATTTCAGATTAGTGTAAAACAATATTAAAAAGTTGAAGAAGAAATAAATATGGTGTTGATCAATGTAATGTAAATAAAATAAATTTTCTCCTGCTCAGTGGTATTGCCAGCCTTATGCCACTTGCAAAATGATGGAGTTGACAAAGGACAGAGGATGATCCAGCCTATAGTTAAATTCAAACATGATTCTAAAAGGAAGGACAGCACTAATATCACTAATGTTAATGGCAGAGAGTCCTAAAAAACAAGAGAGAGTGGTCTAAAGAAAAAACAAACTAACAGCCAAAGAACAGAAGCAAAAAGAATTTTTTTGAGGATTGTTTAAATGGCAAACTCTTTGTTACAAGTTAAACAAAAAAATCAATAAACAATCATATTTTGAATTTAGATGATTTCTTCGTCTTCAGTTTCCATTACGTATTTAACATTTTACATTTACAAATTAAAAAAAGTTTCAGTCTTGTATCACTTGAAATTGCGATAAATCGTGATTAATTAAAAAATTGAGATTAATTAGTATTTGTTTTTATCGATTGAGAGCACTAATATATATATATATATACACAAGCACATATTCAAAAACATTCTCAGATCTATGCAAGATGCATAATGCAAGATCTATGATTGAGTGTGAGCCTCATAGCTCCAAGTCTCATCATGACAAACCATGCTAGGGACAAACATCATGGGGTGAGTGATTGAAGAAGCGTGGAAATATAACCGTCAGGACTGTGTTTCTATAGTAAGTGCAAACTTGAAAACACTATATACTTAGTTTTGGTCACCATTATTTCTACCGCAGCACAGTACAGTACAGTAAAACAGTACAGACATTTGCAGAGTTTGAAAGGCTGACCAATAACATACACAAATAACTCATAGACAACAGGATGTTCAGGTAGAAATAACTCTACAAAGCAAAACTAAACAACTAGCGACTGAACAAGGCATCAATCACTGTTACCAAAGGCAATGCCTTATGAACAACAATACTACCATAATATGTTTGTCTCGGCAGCTGGCTAAATCTAAAGCAATTCTCTCAGAACTTTCAGTTTGATGTTATTCTACAGTTATTTATAGAAGTCCTGTGAAAAAGAATGTTTTTATAATAATTTTTGCACTTTCATTTGTGTTTTATGTCTAAATATCCAATTGTGCAAATCCATGTACAACATTTAAAAAATTTTGGGTAAATTGCAGTATATTATTTTAAGGACATTTTAATTAATCACCAACACTACTTTACACAAAGCTAAAACATTAGCAGTTACTATACCAACATTTTATACCACTTTTTTGGGGTCAGAAGCACCACTCTTCTTTATAAAACTTTGTAGCTCTTTGAGGAAAGCAGCTGCTGTAAGGTACTGTGTACCATGTGCAAGCACCTTTATACACCACCTCACTAAGAGATATTGCATTTTAATGCTGTGAGAAGTTGGAGCAAACAGAGGTTCAAAAGTTTAAAAATCAAATCCAAACAATGAATAATAATAATAATAATAATAATGCCTTCAATTTATATAGCGCTTTTCAAGACACTCAAAGACGCTTTACAATTATCAGAGCATTATTCATTCACTCCATGTTCACTCTCTGGTGGTGATAAGCTACCATGGTAGCCCTCAGCTGCCCTGGGGCAGTCTGACAAGACGTGGCTGCCATTCTGCGCCTACGGCCTCCTGCCCACCACCAAACACACCCCACCAGTCACACACATCCATACTGGGCAATGTGGGTGAAGTGGCTTGCCCAGGGCCACAACGGCAGAATGGCCCTAGCGGGGATTGAACCACCAACCTTCCAGTTACAGAACGACCAACTCCACCACTGCGCCATCTTTAAGAGATTCACTACCCTATCAGACTTATTTTAGCCATTTTGGCGACCCCACATCTCTATATTGAAAGCAGGAATAAAGTTAAAAGAGAGTTGAAATGATATTACAGTGCTGACAGACATGGGGTCAAGCCAAATTCTTATTGAATTTTTTTTTTGATTATTTGGTTTATTTACAATGTTGATTTGAGTAAAACATTATCAGTATATTTGTAAATGTTCAATAAGTTTTACTTGTTTTCCAATTTTCTTACTCACAGTATTGTCTTGATGTATTTTGAACATT
This sequence comes from Danionella dracula, assembly GCA_900490495.1. Classification (NCBI taxonomy): domain Eukaryota; kingdom Metazoa; phylum Chordata; class Actinopteri; order Cypriniformes; family Danionidae; genus Danionella; species Danionella dracula. The sequence goes on from UELW01000456.1 coordinate 974,328, forward strand.
TTAGTCAATTATTTTAACATTCACATTATTTCACCAACGAAGTTGAAGATAAAAATAGTAAATCCATGATTTGCTTAATTAAAATTTTACATTGTCTTGCATGTTTTTAACTAAACTAGATAGATATTTTCTTTATCACACTCCCATATGGGTTTTTCTTAAACAATTACAATTGTGATTTCCCAGTCAATCCTTTCATCTGCCAATCAGCATCAAGCACTTAACAGGTGACATAATAGAATGTACAAAAGCCAATCAGATTCAAGCTCTCATTATCAGAACTTTAACTAACTTTTAATCTCATTTGAGAATCATTCAGCCAATCAAAGTACAGCATTTCACCTTCGAAATTTGTGCTGACAATCAGAGTCCAGCACTGTAGACAAACCATTAGCTTATAAATCTAAACTTTTTATAGAATAATTCAAAAACAGTTTTAAAAGCTTAGTCCATCAGAAAAAAATATAATGGGGTAAGAAATGCCTCAACGACTTCAATAACAAACGCACCTATTTATAAATGATGAAAAACAAAAAACAAATAAGTGAACATAAACGAAAAGGTAGCTTGTTTTTTCAGTGACAGAAACAAATGAAACAAGAAGCAAAGAACCATCCAAATCAATATCTACGTCCTCCACTACTGTTTATCCTTAATATAATCCATCGCTTGCGCTTCCATTCATCTCCTCAGATCCACTGAACAAATACAACCAGAGATAATGCATCCCTGAATCCATCTATTCACCTTCAGCCATGCTCTAAACTCATCCGCTGGATTATTACTCAACACTGAAGAGGATTGAGGAGAACAGATCAATAACCAACAGCATCCTGGTGCTTCATTATCATAATTAATAACCTCTCATTATCTGCAGTGATGAATTACTCTGGGGATAACAAACCAGAAAAGAAAACAATACAAATGACTTTAGACAGTGCGATTTCTCCAGCAAAAAAATTATGTTTTGTTCCTGGGTGAATGTTCTTTTGAATCTCCTCACAAACTCAAAGAGACTGACTGAGAAAAGAGTATTTCTAGAAGGAAAGTAAGAGGGTGACTGTGGTAATTTCACCAGACATTAGTTGACTGTTGACTGTTGACAGCGTAAAAGCCTCTTGAGGGGGTCATGTGGAGTAGATTTTAGTTTTGGGAAGACTTGTTCCTTTAACTGCTCCTTTGTGTGTGCAAGGGCAAATTGAACATTCAGCGGAAACTCTCTGGGGCTACCCGTGCAGGTTCATTTCAGGTTTGCTGAGCTCAACACTTTCTATTGCCGTGTTTCTGAATGTGGTTCTCCTGCAGCATGTCGCTTGGACCACTGTTCCTGTGACCTTGTGGCTAGATCTCCAGCTGAAAGCTAAGAACATGGGTCCCAGCGCAGTAGATGCTTTGAGGAATGACCCAGAGCCACATTACACTTAAACCAGCACAGTATAGTAGCTTCTCAAGAGACTCGATTAGGAAATTACCCTTCCCCCAACCAGCAAGTTTCAATCAACCTGTCTTCAGTCTCTGTTGAACTCTTCAGATTCTGTGGAATGTTTTACTTTTCCAACAAATTCAAAATGGTATGTGAAATGTTTTTATTTTCAAAGATAAATTTACAGTTGTTTACACGTTTAGAGTTAACTGTCTCAATGACAATAGGGCTTGCTTTTAAAGCAAATGAACTCTGATATCTCATGACAGAACACAAGCTAAATTCATTTCATTTAAATATTGTTATTCATGCTCAAATGACGCTACAGCTACTGCTGCTGCCACTGGCTCAGTGTGCATCCATTACTAATCACTAAGTACTAATTACAACGACTCCCCTTCCTGCACTTTTATTCATGAATTGACGTCTCATTTAAACACATCTTTCAGAGTCATTCCAGGTCAAACTCCCAGAAACAAACAAGTACACTTCTAGCCCCACTGCATTATATAAAATGACAGTTATACCTGTGCAGGACTCTTGTGTGCCTTATACAGAAGAGAATAAAGAATTGGACCTCTGAAAAGATGTCAAGTACTGATGCCGTTCATTTCGTTTAAGGCAGGGGTCGGCAACCCGTGGCTCTGGAGCCGCATGTGGCTCTTTAGCGCTGCCCTAGTGGCTCCCTGGAGCTTTTTCAAAAATGTTTGAAAAAGGAAAAAATAAAAGGAAAAAGGTAAATATATTTTTTGTTTAATATGGTTTCTATAGGAGGACACACATTCTTAACATTTTCCAATGCTGTAAAAGAGTGTAGAATAAATATTTAATTTCAACATTTCTGTCAGCGAAGATTTTCGTCATCACCCGCGACACACGCTTCTATCAGCAGGGGGTGGGATGCCAGGTAGGGGGCTGTCGTAAACACACCGGCGGCTTCCCAAAGAGAAACATAACGGAGGAGCACAGAGGATTCAACGGTTCTTGGACCGAATCGTTTGCATTCATTGGCGATGCGGAAGGATCTCCTGAATGTTTGCTCTGTAGTGGGAAGTTGTCTAAAAACAAGAGTAACGTGGAGTAGGCACGCACGTATTTAGTTACAAAGTGGCTGTGACTTTATATACTTTTTTTAAAAAGGCTGCTGTTTTATTTTTATAAATGTATGCTGCGTTTTTTCGCATTGTTTGTTGCCCAGTTAATGGGGCACGTTATGCACATTCCATTTTGATGTTGTTTTTGGGAATCCTCAAAATAAAAATTACATCAAAAATCTGATTTCTTTATTGCATTTCTCTAATTTCATCAAAGCAATGAAACATAATTCATTAATATTGTAATCGTACAACAGAGTAGTCACGTGGTGCGTCGTTCTCTACAGGATTCACTGCAGGGAAAATAAACATTTAATCATGCAGGCTCATTATGTATTTGTAGCCAACGTAGTCATTTTTATAGTAGGCTAATATAGATACATAAAGCATGTGTTGCCTTCATTATAAGGCTTATACAAGGCTTTTAATTTTTTTGCGGCTCCAGACCTATTTGTTTTTTGTTTTTTTGGTACAATATGGCTCTTTCGACATTTTGGGTTGCCGACCCCTGGTTTAAGGCTTTGGGGATTACTAAATTATTCTTATTAACTACATCACTCGCATAAACTGCATACAGAATACTCAATCTAGATTGTAATAAAATAACAAACTAATACCAAACAATAATACATGACTTAGGTTAATATTTTACATTTTTAATTGAATGAATACTTTCACATTATCTGCAGTGTTGAAAATTACCAATTTACTTCGCAGAGTTGAAGATATTGAAGAGGCAGCCTATTCCTCAACGTTACTATTTTTGTAGAAACATTAAAAAGATTTACATTTACATTCACAATTTTCATCTGTATATAATTTATATAAATATGTCAAAAAACAATAATACAACACAATACTGATAGTATTGCATTTGTACTCTTACTGAACTATACAACCTTTCATTGCAGGGCAGTGATTAGAAAGAGCACAATCCTATCTACATCAACACCAACAAGTTTCAAGATCAAATCAAAGATCAAGGAGACAAAGAAGCCACACAGCCAGGAGAAAAGACATAAGCCATGAATGGATGTAAGAGCCATACATGGGTTAGTATGTTTTGGAAATTTAATTAATGAGTGGAGTATAAAAGAAGAAACCTTCGCTGTTCCTGGATGGAAGTTTGCATGGTTTTTGACTGCTGTTTCAACTATACTACTACTGGAAATATTGAGAAGCAATAAAAATACATTTAAAACATTCGCCTGGGTAGACAGTGTTTAATGCACATCAGCTAAACCTTCCAGTCTCACCAAGCTGCGCTTGGCAGCTAAAATGGATTTGATTTGTTGAGATACTAAATCTCAAAACTGAACGAACATTAAATAAGATTAGAACAATCTAAGTGAACATGTAAACAGAGTGGAAACCAACAGCAAGCATATCTCGAGCTATGCCAATATTGTACAACTCATTGTAGTCATATAGCTCAATTGAAAAGCTTATTTGCCACATACTTATGACGCAACATATAATAATACTGTTAGTAACAAATCCTCATACTAACACTGTGAATGTCATACCACCATGTTTTAGGCTACTATACTACTATACCGGTAAGAAAGTGAATAATGGTATTGTGTTGTGCCATGATATGGAATTTGCAAAACTGTGGACACCGTTACACAGTCATAAATTTCATGAATTCAGCTTGATGTTTTGCTTGTACATGCTGAATCCATTTGATGTTTAGACGAGGAGATGTATCGTCTCCTGCCCTCCGCAGGAGATGATATAATGTGAGCGCTTGTTCCGAGTGCAGAGGGGGAAGCTAGTCAGGTACAGAGATTGCGTCAGCTACTGCTCCATCTGTATCCTGTCAGCCAGAACACACCAAGTTTCTAAAAGTCGCCAAGAACAGCAGAAGATGTCACTAGATTTGTCACTATTCGCTGGAATATAACAAAAAGTTGTTAGGCAATCTGAAGAATCATTAAATTGAGCGACAAAGTCGCTAAGTTGGCAACACTTGAAAGGCAGTGAGGACGCACACGCCCTCTCTCTCGCTCTCTTTCTCAAAGGGCTCTCTCTCCCTCCCTCTCTCTCTCGAATTAAGACTCGGGTTATGGGTAAAAATGTTTAAATAAAGAGAGCAAGAAATTAAGCACAAAACAACCTGAAGCGGTAAGTAAAAACCTCGAGAGGGAAATTTGTTTATAACAAGGTGGAGAAAGTGTTAAGCAGTCATATTTAAAGTTGTATGAAAGCTTTTATCATGAAAATATTCTATCAGGCTCTAGGTACCAGCTCCACAACAAATCTACATGAGAACATCTCAGAATTAAACACCGAGGGCAGTTTGAGGTGAAACGCCAGCAAGTAAACCTGGTAGAAATTACCAAAATATTTGTCATATTTAGCAGTGGAAAAATAGTTTTCAGTTCTCTGTCTAATCTCGCACCTTAATTATGGTTAAAATGCAAATGTTATTAAGGTCTACTAAAATGTGATGTCCAATTTTTTCTTATCATATCTTGATATAATACCGATACCGTCTGGACAGTGGAATTTTAACCCATATCGCTCACCCCTGCCATGTTTAAATTCAAATAAATTCATCATTCAACTTCTGCTTTTCAACACACAGATTCAACTAATTTCAGTCAAATAAAGTTTACCTAGTGAAAGCTGAAATTTGCTGTACATGTTGCCATTTATATCGAAGTAGAAAAGAAAACAATTTAAAAAAAATAGTTTAATCTTAATAAATAAATAAATGTGAATAACTAAAATCGCTAAAATTTGCTTTGAAAAAAATATTTAAAAATATAGTTTTGCAGTTGGCTGGAGGGGTTGTCACTCCTCTATTGAAATTAGACATGTCAGTTATCTTTGCTAACTGTTTTTCATCTTGTCTACTATCCAATTAAAAGAGATTTTTTTCTGTTTCTAATGTTTTATTGTAAAGCACTTTGTGAGTTTCTCTTCATGTGAAGCTCTGTAGAAATAAATGTGCTACTTAACCACGTCAAATCTATTCTGAATTATTTTTTGTTTTTAGTTTTATTAGTATATCTGTCCTTACTTTTTGTTTGAGATTAACAGAAGAGAATTCTAACAAATACCAAAATAGGTGATCAAAAAAGTAAGAAAAAGAGAGAAAATGTGTGCTGCTTTACCTCAATAATATCTAGTTTTATACTGTTTTGTTTAGCAGTAATGTTTCACAATTCATTAAAAGTGAAGTCAGTAAAAGCATTTTAGGCCTTTCAATACCAAACAGTTCTCTCACAGTCATTCAGCATGGTTTCACAAAACCAGAAAAAAGAAAATGATGTATATGTAAAAGTAAATGATAGTTATACGATGATCCACAGGCCAGCAAGCAGGGAAACATGACTAATATTTGGAATATTAATTACTGCTTTATAAAGCAGCAAGGTCAGTCCCAGTTGAAGGAGATTTACTTTTAGACTCTGGGCACTTTCATTTAACAGCTGCTTTACTGCACACAGAGAGAGTAGGAGCAGGTCTGCCGATGATTTTCACCTACAGAGCCAGATGATTTCTGAATGAATTAATGAATGGATGGATGCATGAAGGGGCAGAACATCATTAGATTGCTAATTGTCAGTCAATGATGCAGTGTTTAAGTTTGTAGCCTACACAGAAAGTTTTGAAGTTTGTATTTACACCCTACCTATCCAGACTACAGATTTCCAGCTGTAGGCTTTCTAAACCATATGCAGAGACTAAAAGGTCTTGTTTACACAGCAATTCCGTTTTGATGCCTATATCTGAATTTTCACTTGTTTATTCATTTGTTAAATTGTGACCCATATCAATCAGATATGTGTGTTTACACTTGCTATAGCAACATTCAACATTTGTAATGATGTTTGTAGACATTTTTAGCTGAGTAAACAAATTATTTGCTGAATAAAGTCAATAGACAAAAGTAAAATAAAAAGGGTTGTTTGTGCTAGCAAAAATGCTAGAAAAAAATCTGCCCTGGCTGTGTAACAAAACAGGCGGAGCATGGAGAAGGGGCTTCAGACTCCATTTTCCTCTCCTTCAAATAAGTGTTATTCAATATTTTCCACTTCTTTCAGCACATTTCAATTACAAATACAGCAGTTCTTTAGCAGTACAATGCTATTTTAGTGGCTAAAGCTAATGGAGTGTAATTACAATTCATTGCGATTAGAACACTCTTCTTTCCTCCAAACAAGATTCATATAAGTCTTCTGTTGGTAAGAGGATTGTGCGCTGAGGTACAGTACCAGGTGTGGAGACCTTTTGTGGAGACTTACCTTTAGACAATGCATCACTAGTCTACAACAGGCTGATTCGTTTGGAAATGCAGAGTTCTGCCAAAACTTCAGATTTTTTTATCTTCTTCATTTTCTGAGCTACCAGCAACCGCAAGAAAGCCTGCTTGGTGTTGCATCAAATTAATATATGCTTTGCTAGTTTACTTCTCCCTGTGTACTCACATATTCTTATTTACTTTATATGTAAAACATCTGTGATTCCTGTTTTTCAGTGTGAATAAAGTATTATAATGACACAACTTTTCGCAAGGCCATTCCGTGGCAAATGCATGTCAGTGTTACACTCTTGCGACAGGTACATCATTTTTGGATCAGCAGCCTTTTGGGATCAGTGTGGCTAATAATGCCCTTGGTGTGAGTCTATCCAGCTTCCATAGGTAGATGAGCTGCAGATTGTAATCAGAAGTTTCAAAATTGTAATGCTTTCACACACACTATTCGCATGACACCATTAAACTGCTGTGAACTGTCGCATTTTAATGAATTGCCTCAGTTTAATGATGTGGAGTTCTAAATGCACTAGAAAATTATATTTCCTGTTTATATGACATATCTCACGTCTGATTTATTTACACATATGAATGAAGCCTGAATACGCGCAGAACATTTCTGAATATATGCACTTTTTTGTACACACCATCATAAATCAGATCCGTCATCAATCAATCACATGTGAGCAAAAAATCTAAATTTCACATGCTAAAACACAAACTTTGCAACAAATATTATTTCAGGTTTGTAACTTAGCTTTCAAATGTAATTATTCTGACTTGACCACAGTTTTATTAGTTCTGGAACAAGACTTTACTGTATATTGATTTGTTAAGCCATTTAATCATTAATTGTGTGACAAGTAATGTTTACATTATATACATTTAACATTACAGCAAATAAGAAATTTAAATCTACCATTATTATCTTGTTTGTGTGACTAAACAGGACGGCTGAAGGTAATGTTATATTTTTTATCATTAGATTTTGACACTATTTGCACTCCATCATTGTGCTTTTTAAGGGACTGAACATAAAATGAACAGAAGAACAATTGGAGATCCAATACAAGAACTATGTGGAATTGAGTGGAGCAGCCATACATTTGGCCCCCTGTGAGTCCTAATTTTATCAGTTCTGGTCCCCAAAATGCTGACTTTACCTCGCAAGGACAAGGCCAAGAGGTATGTCCTTATGTAAAATCCTATCTCTAGAAGGGTTTAGAACTTTCTAGGGCTATCCAACCTCAATTCTGATCTTGCCCTGAAAGGCCTGAGGCAAATTTTGAAAATTTGTGGTCACTCTTATGTGCAGCACAAGGATTGCCAGAAGTCAGACGGTTTGTTGTGATCTAGTACAGCCTCAGGGTAACTCCTTGAAAGGGGATCGATGCCACTGGCGCAGTCATACCAAAAAGGCAAGTATCAACAAAATAAACACAATTATGTCTAAGATTTGAGGCCAGGTGCATAGGAGGGGCTGTCTTAGTTTTAGACTACAGAAGTGTCTGGTTGTAGAAGGACCTTGATTAGGGCCTTTTTAATGGCTGTCCTTACACTTGAGTCATCGACATACGATGGAAGCAACCAACTGAAGAAGAACGTCTATGACGTAATTCTCTTTTCCTATACAGAAAACCATAACACATGTCCCCTTGTCACAACCTTGAAATTGTGAGTAAGTCGGTGGATGCTTTGCCTAAAAAGCCTCATGGGTAAAATATAGATAACATCACTCCCACTATTAAAGAAAAAAAAACTATATAACTATATAACAGTATGTGCTACGAATTTATACATAAAAAAATAAGTGATTGTTAACTGTTGAGTCATGCAGCTATTACAGTCAAACTCATTAAATCTTAGATCAGTCTTTGATCTTTAATCTCTGTCCCTAACAATCTTGTTCTTGTCTTAATTTCAAGACACTCAGGTACTTGGCTCAGGTCAGATGGACTGAAAGATAACACCATTACCAAGTGTAACAAGCACATGACAATACAGCCGGAGAAGAGAACAGAAACAAAAACATCACAAAGCTCCGATGCAATATAACAAGAGAACCAAGAACAATGCAGTACACCAATGCGTGTTTGTTTGTCACTCACCACGTAGGACAGTCAGTCTGGTGGTGGCACTGGTTTCACCCACACTGTTTGATGCCACACACTCGTATATTGCCTCATCGCGGGGAGTTCGTAATGGTTGAATACGCAAGACTGAGCCCGAGCCATCGTCGAACTCTATCACCTGCATGTTTAAAAGAGACATGTTACCATGGTTACATCTATCACACACCAAAACATAGTCACTCTCACAGACAGACTCTGGACAGACAGTTTCTCAATAACATAATAAAGACAAGACAGAGTCAAACTCAGAGCGTTAGAGACAAAAACCACAGAAACACATATAATCTGCCAAATTGTCAGCGATTCAGATAGAAAAATGTACTTTGAACTGAGATAAGTATTAGAACTTCTTTCCAAAAACCCTTGGCTCCGGTAACGGTTCATTGTAGCGTATGTGTAAGCAATTCTTTTGTTTTCATAAACCGTTTCCAAAAGTGCTTCCAGAGGAAACGGTTCTCTGAAACGGTTCACGTGGCCATGTGGGTCAAAAGAGGAAGTTATCTGTGCTTAACTGTTTATACACAGATCAACATGACTGGAAAAGGATAATTTTTAGAGGAGTAAGGAAATCCAATGTTTGATCGAAATTTGGGCAGACGAGAGCATCAAGTCTCTCAGCTTGACAGGATGCACACAAACCGCTGGTATTATGCGGTATTAGGTACAGACAATCGTATATTTTGGCGAGCAGTCGCAGACTGATGATGCGAAAGCTTTCGTTTTTTTCTTCTTCCATTGTCCATATTACATGTTTCCAGTGACGTTTGTACGTGTCTCCAAAACGGATTGGAAAAATATCGTGTGAACTTAAAACTGTGGGGGATTGAGGAGAGGAGCGAATATTGTTGGTAACGGAACATTCCACACATTCCCAATCTGAAAGGCCCCCCTTAATCAAAGGCTCTAAATAATGGCAAATGGCATATCCTAAAAATGCAGCATAGCATTACACCCTTCCAATAATATACTTAGCTCTTATTTAACTTCTCATGTTTAAACAGATGTTTATTAAATCATCTTTAAGTGCTATAGTTTAGCAAAGTTGTAGTGTGCTTAAGTCCAGTGCAGTTGCTGCATTCAATTTATGCATGCATTTATACGTTAACATAACACAATAAAAGGTGCTAACGTGACCATTCAGCAATCCATCAAACCCAAGGAGCGCATTTTCAAAGAAATCTATTTACTAATTTTTTTCTAAAGAGACAATCAGTCAAAACCCAGTCAAATGACATTGTGCTTATATTGTATGAAATAGTTGTATACAGGAAAAAAGGCACCTGTCAAACCCCATGTTTGCTGATTACGTGAGCCTAACCTTATATATCAAGCTATATACAGGAATCTGTGGAAGTTAGGAAGCTTTACAGCTGGTGGTGAAAATGCATGGTGGAGTTGTGGGTGGGGAGTTGTCTGTGACGAGGGGTCTTTCATATTTACAGTTAGTGCTGACTTTTTGCTGTCATAGCTATATTGGGAAAGCTAGGACCATGTCCAAATCGGGTATTTTCAATAATGAAACTATCACTCTATTATCTTACTTCATTTAAAACATTTCAAAACACAGTTTAGAAAAAAGTCCAAACTAAAAGACTAAAACTCTCCTAAAAGAATGCAACGAGTATGCCAATTCAATAAATGAGAATCACCACTTAACTCTGTAGTTGTACTAGCCAATGAGATTCTTCAAAACTATTTTCAGTTTAGACTCCCTTCAATGTCTGGGCAAAGTAGCTCATACAAAGATAACAATAAAGTCTCTGATAAATACAATTTTACTAACTCTCCAATTTATATGAGGCTTAATCCTCTTTTTGTCTAAAACGTTCTTTGTTTGTGACTGTGTCGAGTGAGTAATGACGAGCTCCAGCAAAATTGAGCAAACAGTCTCTACATTATTAATAGTAAATACTGCAAACCAGTAAATGCGAGTATTTTTTCAAATACGTTTATATGTGTTTAAGATGTTTTGAATTGTAGTACAGTGTATAAATTCCACAAACTTTTTAGAGAAGCATTGTTTTTGGAGAACTTTGTAATTACTACACACTATGAATGATTTGGTTTACACTAGAAAGAAGGATGATGAGTCAAGCCGACCACTGGAAAGAGCTCCTAACATGGACATAGTGGTAAATTTGGGTTTTACATTGCCAAATGGGATTAAATAATGAATAATTAAATTATTTTAATAAATGCCAACAATTTATCAAATTTAAATGGTGATTAAATTAGTTACAATAAGAAACACAACATTGCTTTTACCAGTAACACATTGGTCTCTATTGAAAAGCTCTATAAAAAATCACAATTATGTAGTAACAAAAAGAGCTCTAAATTATTCTGCTGTTGTTGTGGTTAAATAGCTTAGTAGTTTGTTCAAGTAGCATCCCATGTTGTTATTTGGCTATATTAAATTGAAATACATTCAATGTTACAGGAAGCTGTAGGGCGTCTACATAATTTTGGAGAACAACTATCATAAATACATCAGACTGAATAATACTTCTGTAAAGCTGTATTTACGTGTTATGCTGAAGAATGTTATGCAACTATTTTTAAAGAGATAAATGTAACTTTTTTTCCGCATTGTTAATTCACCTAATAAAATGCAGATGCAGACCCCAGTTGTACAATGAGAAATTATAAAGTTTGTGAAAGTAATAATCAGTTCGTCTCATCATTACTTTCAGAGATTATTATTTAGAATATTCCTTTTCGAGACTCAAAAAAGAAAAATTTTATGCCGTTTTTAACTTTCACTAACTATTTATATAACTATTTAACTATTCAGTTATATTTTAAACAGAAAAACAAAAAAAAAAACAGCACATGGTGAGCCACACCAGTGACGTGTTATTTATCTTTAATTATTTATCAAGTACATGTTTTATAACTGACTGAATTAATCATGAGTTACAGTAGCAATATGTGTTAATAAAGAAGTGACTTACTGTATGTCTGAAAAATAAGATGTATGAATGTGATTTCAAATAGGTAAATAATCTTTTTGAAGATGTTAACTCACAACTAATAGCTAACTGCTTTTTACACAGTGAAAAGTTTAATTTATAGATGATGAATTGATCATCAATAAAGCATGAAATTAATGTTATTAAACATATTTATTTTTTAACCATATGTTATTAAGTTATTAAGCCAGGGATTTCTCTTCAGTTAAATTAGCACCATCTGGCTCCTGGGAATAAGGTTCTTTATTCATACTTTAATCCTGAAAAGAAGTGCAACAGGATGATAGTTGCATAGTAGAGTGAGAAAAAAAATCGATGCATCATGATTCTTTCTCTAACGACTCTGAATTGATTCTCAAAGGTTCGGAATGTTAAATGCGAAGCCGTTCGGAATGTGAAGCTGCGAAGCCTTAACGCGAGGTTAGATTTTTTTTATCCATTATGGCTCACTATATCACGTATGAGTGAGGGATAAGCCTACGGTTCACTTTGTCATTTTTAAGATTTAATTACTGTCAAACAGAGATTCTAACTATGAACAAAAAACATAGAGATTATTTATTTGAAATGTAAATTAAGCATATTTAAAGGTGCCATATGATGATAACTTGTATTTTTTGACATTCCTGGCATCTTAAAGTGTTGTTCCCTCATCAAAAATATGCCTTACATTTTTTCAGATTAGTTCACGCATGTTTGGACAAACCTTAACTGCTTTTTTTAGTGCTTTTTTACTGCTGGTTTTCCTTTAACACTGCCCTTTTTCCTGGCCCAAGCCACACCCACTTGTCAATCATATGAATCACTAGAACAGCTCCTCTCTATGCTGAGCGGGAAATGCAGTTTGACCAGGAAGTAGGAGAGCAGCAGACCGCCGCTGGATAAACAATGCCAGAGAAGTGTGTCTTCGGCTATTCGAAACCAAACCTTTTGTTTTAACTACCAAAGAATGAGGTTATTTGTCAGAAATGGCTCGATTTTGTGTCCATCAGCAAAAACTTTAAAAGATCATTTTTGTTTAGGAGCAGCACTTCACATTCTACAGGTTCATCAACAAAGAAGAGTTTGATAAAGGATTTATGACGAGGCAGGATCTTAAACCAGGCGCTTTACCAACTGACCTGTGGTCATTGATTTGGAGGTCCAGGCAGTAGGTGCTGTTTTTACTTGTGCTAGGCTTAAATATACTAATAAAATATGCCATTTTAACTCTTCAAAAATCAAGCCGAGCGCACACTACATGAATTCTATAATGCTATACGGAAATCAAACTTCAGCACACACATGGAGACTGCATTTATCCTCCCTCAAATACTCAACATGGACACAGAATCGTGTATAATTATATATGGGGATGTTACTTCACGATGCTGTTGTAAATCGATTTTAATGTTTTAAAACAATAACACGTGTTTAAAGTGTCCCTCGTTGTGTTTTTTTATGCTGAATTAGGACCAACAAAAAACACTGGTCCGTAGGGGTGTGCCGGAAGCATGTCTGTGAGAGCGACTGGAGTAAACATCACATTTTACTGTTCTAAAATTACAAGGTGATTCAAATACGTTTTCTTTTTTTCAAAGTTATCAACAGTGCAGCGCTAGTATAGAGGCCTCAAATATTTATTCTAAGTGGAATAACAAGGACATAATATGAGACCTTTAAAAAAAATTATAAGAAAAATCGTTTTAAATTCAGATTGTGTATCTCAGAATCTGCATTAGATGGGATCCTAAAGTACTTACTTATGAGATTCCCACCCCTAATGCATAGGTGTGAAAAGACCTCCAGGCTGCTGCTAACTCTTAAAGCACTTAAATGCACAAATCTGCTGTTCTGGAATCACAACTTAAAGGGGAAACACTTGCTAATAATAATAGTAATAATAATAATAATAATCATCATCATCATCATCAAAGTTACAGCTCCCTCCACTATTCACTTCAAAAAGCACTATTGAACTCTTAAAAACAATGTTACATATAACCGAATATGGTTCATAATCATAAAGAAACTTTTTATGCATTAAGGACAAGTCTCTAAAAGGTACTATGTAGAACAAATCTAGGAACATGTAAAAAAAAAAGTGCTACATCAAAAAAATAAGTTTAATTATCCATTCAATTTATTTGTTGTATAAAAAGTTTAATCTGCTTTGTTTTAAATAGCAACTTAAAAGACTGGTGCTAAAAGGCACCAAAAATAATGTTGTCATAATATTAGTCGAAAAATCTGATTGGATGAGTGCTAAGCCCCAGAAATTCCATGGTGACGTTTCACCTATACAGCCTCATTAACAACTTATTTGGCCTCTTCACCTTCCAAATTGAGAGCCAGAATGAGTAATCATGTTTGTGTGTGGGTTTTTTTTATGAGCCTTTTATGAGCTGTAATGCTCTGTTATGAGTTTGAGTGTCACAGCCTGTTTTAAGAATAGTTTTTTTTAGGTAGCTCAAAACAAAACTACTGAACATAACTAAATTGCATTACACTATTATCTTTCATATGATGACAGGTCCATCAGGATAGGCACATCTGTTTTTGCTTTCAAATGTGCCTTACGGAGCCCTTTAAGTAGTCAATTTTCTTCTATATAGAAATCAAAAACAACATGACACTTCCTTTGTGTTACAGAGCAAATCTATTTTAGAAGAAAAGTTATTTCGATTTATAAATATAACATAAAAACATATTCAATTGAAAACACAGTTTTGAAAAACTTATAAAGAGAAGAATTAAGTAAAATGCTCAGTGAATGTCAGATTGACACAGGGTAAAAAAAAACAAGAATTAACACTGGAGATGATGTGATAGAGCACAGTCATACAGCATGACACATGGAACGAGAATGAACAGTGAGACCAACAAACAAATAACGAAAACAACACAGAACACTCACACACAGCTTTAGCTGAGACATCAGACAGATTTATACTCACTTCCTGACAGAAACAAGCCGATGCTTCTTCGCTCTACGATTAACTGCGACTGTTCATTCTCTAGTACTTTTTACACAAACGACGGCAAGTTTGATCACACATGCGTGAATGTCAATATGAAGTGGCTTAGAGAAGGCGATTAAATAAACATACACAACGAATTAATGATGAATTAATGTGCATAACGATGAGCTGTAGGGCTGGGTATTGGAACCTGAACCCTTAGTGATGTCAATTGATCAGTTTCGGTACAGTCAGTCATGAATATCAGAAACTGATTAACATTATTGGAGCTTTCAGTACCAAAGTTAATTTTCCCTTTAAATGCCTGAACTGTTTGTGATTATATTGGCAAAAAAGCTACAAATGTTCCATAATTCATGCCATACTGTATATGTAATATGTGTATTATTTAATTTAGATATACTGTAAATCTTCATAAAATGTAAGAGATTTGTCAATAAGGAAAGCTGTGCTTTCTTTTGTGCCTCTGTCTTGTGCCTGTGTCAGCTTAAGCACTTGCACTGATTTGGCACTGATATGATTAATTGTGTAAACAATCCCCAGGCCTAGTGAGAGCTGATTACTAGCTATGTTAGTAGCGTTCAACATGCTGTGAATAACGATGAGAAGTAACAACAGAACAGCTCAAAGGAGGAGTTGCACAGCCTGGTGAGACATGATGCAGATATTACTCAAACCTGAGTTCAGCGAGATGAAGAACTGTGTGTGTTTATGATGGAGCTGAGCAAATCAAAAGGGAACAAAGCTGGATGGGGTATGAAACATGCAGAAGAGACACCACAGTGCTAAGCACAGGCTTGAAGAAACCATCAGAATCATCACTTCATTCACTTTTTCATTCAGCTCATTGAAATTAGAGGCTGGATTGACCAAAGTCATTTAGTCTGTATCAGGTTTATACATTCGAAAAGCAACATAACCACCCTGTTCACTCTTTTTTGACCTAATTCCTAAAGAATTAAAAAGATAAAAACAACCTGTTTCAGAGTCTGGCTCTTTTAGTGAGCTAGAGCCATTGGCTACAATGCACCCCATTCTGTCATGTGCAAGCTGTGTGCTGTGCCTATTGTTTGCTAGGTAAATGATGATAGTTTTTGTCATTTGATACCCACACCATCACTTAGTAGACTTATTTGCTCGTTGGAATTGGTGACTGAGGTGAATTTTCATGAGTTTTGTAGGTAGGCTTATTGATGACATAAACACACCAATTTGAGAGTTCAGGCATTTCTAGATTTCTAGGGATTAATAAAAAATAAATCTTGATTGATAGCACTTATTTAATTTTTTTAAATACCTGGCAAAGTGCATGCTTTAGTCCACCGCTTCACTCTTTCTCATAACAGCCAACAAAAGTGACAAGTAATGGGGAAATGTACTAGGCGAGAAATCCAAGTCATCCAAAATATCCCAAAATATTAGTTAGGTGTCTGGTAAGTTTGTGCTTATGTACTGGGTAGTACAGCGCTAGACCTGAACCAACTATTATATGGGTAATTGTATATATATATATATTATTTTATACAACTATTTTTGAATTTTCAATGCCTTTACAATAAATCCATTAGACAAGTACTGAATTTCACGATTGGTGTCCGCATTAGCCAGGATTGCAACTAAAATGTGTATGGCTACGACTTTCTAGGTCACCCCTGATGTAGAGGACCATTTTTGTTTTGCTTCTTATGATTTGGCCTCAAAAATATTGACAATTATTTTCAGAAATCCAGCCCCTGAACATGAGCGTACATGCCTGTTAATGGTGAGTTTGGGAATACTAATGAGTGGGTGTGGTCAGAGATTGAAAAAGTGGTGTCAGTAGGCGTCGTTAATGGTTAGCATTCACTTGTCGAGCATTTTACATCAGAACAATAGACCTAATACCTCAAAGCGCTGGTTGCTAACTCGTTTTCCCTTCTTGTTCCAGACAATCTTAGGCCTCGGATCACCTGAAGCCTGGCAAATGAAGGAGGCCACACCCCCCTGCACACCAGTTTGATCGCCCGGGGTACGAAGGAACCGTGGGGGAGCTGCAGACAAAGAGAATAAGAAAATTATAGATCAACACAGTTAATGGAACATTGAACTATAATTAATTTCATAGACTGCCAGTCACAACCCCTAGTGGTTGAATATTTTGTTTACTGGGATTTTTCTCTGGTATGTACTTAAGATGTGTTCTGTTTCCACTTAGTTTAAGGGTAAGTGATAGTTAGATATGCATCAATTAATAGTAAAATAACCACTCGTTATAACCAAGATATTCAGAAACGCTTCTCGAAAACTTTAGGCGGATGGGCTGCAAC
Source organism: Danionella dracula (assembly GCA_900490495.1). Taxonomy (NCBI): domain Eukaryota; kingdom Metazoa; phylum Chordata; class Actinopteri; order Cypriniformes; family Danionidae; genus Danionella; species Danionella dracula. The sequence goes on from UELW01000456.1 coordinate 991,482, forward strand.
CACAGAAGACACAACATCAGGTGTCACCTGTCAGCTAAAACTAGAGGCAGAGACTACAATTTGTCCAGGCTCACCAAAATCGAACAATACAATTTTTGAGAAATGTTGCCTGGTCTGCCACGATATTCAGATGATAGGGTCAGAAATTTTCATCTACCACATGAAAGCATAGATCCATCCTGCCTTCTATCAACAATTAAAGCTAATGGTGGTGGTGTTATGTTGTGTGGGAACATTTTGTTGGCACACTTTAGACCCATTAGTACCAATTGAGCATTGTGCCAACACCGCAGCCTATCTGAGGACTGTTGCTGACCATGTCCATTCCTTTATGATGACATTGTACATCATCATCTACTTACATCAGGATTACTTACCATGTTTTTGGCTCCTGCCAACCAGCAGGCATGATTGATTAAACCGAGCACTATGTGAGTCCTCCAAGGCTGAGAGACTGCCGGCTCTTGTCCCCCAAAAGTTGAGGTTGTCAGGCACAGAAAGGGCCAATTATAAATGTACTAGCCAACATTATGTTCCCTTTATCTGACCTCTCCCTTTAGATGATTTGCCTGAAATTTTAAACACCTCTGTGCTGGTAAGTACAATCTCTAAACATCTTCCTAAAATGGGATTAATGCACTCTTCTGCCGTTGAATAAGCAAGTAAGTGTCGACGTAATTGACCATAATTATATAATTTACTTGGGATTTCGGACAGAGGAAGATCTGCTCAGTTTCTGACTATTATTGAAGTGCCCAGTGAGAACGCCTAGGTTACGTATGTAACAAAGGTTCCCTGATAGAACGAGACGCTGCGTCCAAACACTATGGGTAATGCTCGCTACATTTCCGGCTCTGAATTATGCGTCAAATCTCGGCGATGGACAGGTGTCACATCATCCGAGCGCGACGTCGCACCCGGAAGTGCACAGTATATAAGAGCCAGCGATGCAGATGGCAACCGGCTTTTAGCCACAGAAAGCGCCTTCTGGACCAGGGCGGAGTGGCCTGGAGACGCAGCGTCTCGTTCTCTCAGGGAACCTTGGTTACATACGTAACCTGAGACGTTCCCTTTCAGGAACTCGAGCTGCATCCAAACGCAACCAAACTTGGCGTCAAAACACGCCAAGCAGCCTCGGACGGACAGCATCTTCAGCCCGGAGAATAATCCAGATCCACCTGTAGGACCGGACCACAGTTAAGGGCGTGGACCGTCCCACAGCATTACAATGTCGACGATAAAATACCAGATGACAAGGCCTTAGAAGCCACCACACCTCTTGTGGAATGTATCCTGACCCCAAAGATGGCCGGGAGACCAGAGGATGCATTAGCAGAGGTGATAGCATCCATAATCCATCTGCTCACGGACTGCGTGTTAGCAGGAGAGCCCTTGCTGTGTGGACCGAAGCATAAAAGGGTGGTCCAAGCTCCGAACTGAGCCATGCGACGGACATAACAGCCCAGGATCCGCACCAGGCAGATACTATAGAGGAACTCCTGTACAGTGAACTCAAATGGAGGAGGAAGAATGCCCAGAACCTAATGGGACATGGGGCGACATTAGGCACCTGCGGGACGTAGCCCGGCTTAGGGTGCAGGAAGACGCTAGCCACCTCCGGGGATAACTCATAACACGAGGGAGCTCGCAGAAGGTCCTTTGCGTGTAAGTCCCCAACTCGTTTAAGGGAAGTAATGGAGAGTAAAAAGCTGTCTTAATTGACAGGAAGCGTAACAACACGTCGCCCAGGGGCTCGCAGGGGGGCCTCTTCAGGGCCTCCAAGACGATGGCCAGGTCCCATACAGGCACTCTTGGATAGACCAGGGGCCTCAGCCGCCTGGTACCGCGAAGACAACGAGACATAAGGGGGGAGGACCTGCCCAAAGGAAACCCATCAATTGGGGCGTGGCAGGCCGAAAAGGCCGATACATATATCTTATTGGTTTACGGCAAAAGTCCCCTGGCGACCTGAGCAGGCAGAAACTCCAGCACCGATCTCGACTGGGTAACGAGCTAAATCCAAGGTGTGGAAAACACACCAGGCAGTAAACAGTCGCTATCTTGCGCCGTAAGACCTCCTCGTAGAGGGAGCCCTGGAGTGGAGAATGGTCTTAACGACCTCGGTCATGAATCTCCCATGGCTTGCCAGAAGGGCCAAAAGGTCCGCAGACCATAGCCAGCCTGGCAATAGAGGGGGGTCATAAGGAGGAGGGGAAGGCCCTCTTGATGTAACCCATCCAGGACTCCAGGAACCAGTGCTACTATAAGTGACGGCTCCTGATAAAGGCACAGGATTCACTGGAAGACCTGAGGCCCTGGCCACCAAGAGCCTGGGTGAGCGCAGGGGCAAAGTACACGCTTCCTGAAGCACCAAAGGTGGCAGGGTTAGTGGAATATGTGTCGGGGGGTCGCCCGGAGACGACATTCTTCCATGAAGCGCATTGCTCGATGATGCCGGAGACTCCCCCAATCCATCAAGAGCGCTTAACCGCAGCCCGTTTATTGAAATGATGGTCGTCAGACCATATTTCCCTGGGCTGGGACTTGTGTTGCCACCCCTTGGGAGGGGCACGGGCAGCGACACTCCGCTTCTGGGCCCCCCTGTACCCAGAAGCGGCAGCCTTAGGAGTCTGCTCTCACCCAGCAGTACTCCAGGTAAGCCCTCCCCACCAAGGCCGAGGTGGCTCGGAGTGGCCTGGTGGGGCAGAGCCGAGACCTTCAAGGACAACACCATACCAGGAGAGAGATAGCTCGCAAGCGTCTACTCCACCTTGGATCCTCTCGTGACCACACCCGTGCATTCCCTAGATGTTCAAATAAAATTGAACATTAGGAGAGAAGAGGCGGGCCGTGTAAGGCTGATCCCAGGACCAGGACCTCCATATCTACCTCCTCAAAGGAGATAAGAGTAGGCCCTCATCCATCGCATGGGGGGAAGAAACCACCGGAAGGCGTGCTTCCGCACCCTACGACAATGGAAACCCCAAGAAAAAGAAAAGCTGGTTGCCATCTCCATCGCTGGCTCCTATATCCTGCTCTCTTCCGGGTTTGCAACGTCGCGCTTGGAGGCGCTTGCTAAGCTTTGCCACAAACTTGAGGTTGTAAGTAAGTTTTTGAATGGCTGTTGGGGATCAAGTTCTAGCTTCAGAGCATCACAGGAATTGTGAATCATATTCGTTTTGATTTTAAAGGGGATTTTTGTAAAAATTGATGGCCACGAGGAAGTGGTCATTTATGGAATTTTGATTGAGGTGCTTCGTCATTTTCTCGTAGACACTAGCTGGGTTGCGCAAGAATATAGTGGATAAATGGATAGTTTTTCAAGAACTTAAAGTGGAATAAATATAAATAATAAATACAATATATTTCAAAATATAATTATGTTTTAGCTTTATGTTTAGCAGCTGTTTCTTTGACATGTAAATTTGCTGGTGGTGATTTTGGCATCACAAGCTTAAGCTGAGTTTTGGAACAATCTAGCTGGTTTAAGCTGTATGAGCTGGTTGATGCAAATCATGTAGGGTCTGCATGGATTAATCATTTATGTTGAGTCCATGCTAGATCTTCTTTATAACAATAACAGTGCCTTTAAAATCACATAATGTCTCTCAAGCACACACGCTTTTTCACATGTGACCTTTCACACAGCATTAATTTAACAGTTCTGGATGAGAGTGTTTCGAGCTCTTTTACAGAACAGTGAGTTTATAACAACCACAAAACATTAAGGCTTCCCAGGCAGAGGTGACCTCCTAATACACACGCATGTGCAAACCCCACCTGCACACACACACACACCATCTGCAGAGGACGATTCGTGTTCGCCAATCAAGAAAATAACCTTACTTTAATGAGTTAGGCAGTTCTGGGTTACATGGTGAAAAGTGTATTCTGTAAGAACTGTAAAATATTTACCAACCAGCCAGCCATCCCTAGGTTCAAGGTTAGTGCAAACAGACACACACACAAAAAAAATATCCCAACACAAACACATGTTAATTTAAAGACAGTTATTTAAATGTACTTAAAAGCACACATTTGTAAAAGTACTCAAACATATTATTTACCCCCAAAAATTTACTCAAGTAAATGTAAGTAGTTACCACCCACATCTGTGACAGACGCACTCAAAGCAGAATAATGTAAAGTTTTAATCATGCCCTTTGTAATAGCAAAACTGATTCACAACAATGCCTTTGTTAATATCATACATTTTAGGAGGGAAGAGTAAGAGGATAAATAGGGTGATGTTATTTTGTTATGGCTTAAGATTAAAAACACAAGTTCAGCAGACAAACTAATAGTTTGTGATAATAAATTATTTTAGGTGATTATTGTAGCGAGAATTTTATGGGTGGCCTAATTGGATGTGCTAAAGGTTATGCCAGGTAATCCTTCAATCCTTATGCCGTGACGACTATGGGAACACCCTGCAAAAACACCACAACCTAGGTTCTTCCGCATTGGCTGACGGCCAGGCAAGCTGGGTACATCAGTAGTCCGGCACTGAGCAGGTCCTCCTCTGCCCTGGCCTGAAGGGAGACGTGCGGAGGCCGTAGTCACCACCTCTAAGGCTGAATTTAGAACTTCCGTCAGTTTAATACACGAAAGGTTTCATTGAGGAACCTACGGAAAATGAGGAAAGATCTTTTAGAGGGAAGATGGCATAGTTGGAACTAGCTAACTAGTTTTCAAGAGTTAGCCTTTCGGGGAACTGATCGTTGTCTGTCCTGACCAACACATGATGTCCCTGCAGTATTCTTTTGAAGTGCTTTTCTGCCAGAAACACTGTGCATAGCTATAGAGGATTTATACTCCAGGTAGTGTGTTTCTTGCTCCATAACTCTGAGATTTTGTGCTTCCGACATACAGCACCCCCACCCGGTCTTTGAAGCATTGGTAGTTACGACACGGAGGAACCAAATATCCTTCCAAGGATGCAGGTGGAGGCGGCATTGAGATGTCACATTCACCTTCACTCGCCTTGGCCACCGAGCGAAATAACCACTGCCGCGGAAGCCATATGCCCCAGGAGCCTCTGGAAATTCTTCAGAGAGACCACTATTCTTGTGCAGACTATGCGTGCTGCCTTCAGCAGGCTCAGGGCAGGCTCTAGAGAGAGACATGCTTGCATGTTGAACGAGTTTAGCAACATACCCAGAAAACATATGCTCTGGCCAGGGGTTAGACGGCTCTTTTCTGAGTTGATCTGAAGCCCCCAGACGGCTGAGGTGGCATAAGACCCTGTCTGGGACCGCGTCTGGGCCAGTATTAGCCAGTCGTCCAAGTAAGCCAGGATTCGAACACCTTCCCATATTAACGGTACTAAAACCGCCTTGATCACCTTTGTAAAGGTGCAAGTGGATAGAGACAAGCCGAAGGGAGGGCACAGTACTGATACACTCGACCTTCAAGGCCAAAACCGAAGAAGGGATCTGTGCCGAAGGAGTATTCTCACGTGAAAATACGCATTCAGATCTATTGCTGTGTACCAATCCCCTGGAAGGACTGAGTGGACTATGCATCTGAGAGATATACTCCTGAACGGAAGTCAGGACTGCTCCTCCATTGACTTGTCATAGCCACTCTGGTTGATGTCTTCGACTCGGGGGCTAACCATCAGGGGAGGACTGAGGAGGCTTTCTCCGGTGTCGAGCAGGCAGTGGGTCACCGACTTAGAAGGTGAACTCCCATGTCTCTTACGCAGCGTTATGAATTCTCCCAGGACAAACGGGATAGGAGGTGCCTGTGGGGTATCAACCCGGTGCGACCCCACAAAGCACCCGTCCAGCCTGGAGATCGGCGGAGCACGAACCTACTCGACTCCTCTGGGCACCGGTCACATGTACTCGTCGACTCTTAAGGCGAGAGCTACAAAGCCTCCAGTGGTGGGCTGAAAGTACTCCAACCTCACCTTAAGTCCTCTGTTGGAGAGAACTGTGAAATCAACACATTCTGATTCATCAATCGCTACCCTCAACATATCTACACCCAAGACAGCCGAGGTAATGATCGTGGCTATCCACCAATGCAATCAATCCACCGTATCCAACAGACTTGCACGGTTCGCGACATGTTTGGAACACCTTACAAACAGTCGCCCGGCAAAACAAGTGCTCTACTAAGAAAAAAGGAGTCTTACTTGTTGGTGGAAGGCTGTGAAAAGAGCTGAAGTCTGGTGCATGCACGGTTCCAGCCTCAGCATCCGGCCAAAAAACCTGGCTGGTTGCCATCGACTCACCAGATCTCCAATAATCCACACACAAGGTAATAATCCACTGTTCTCTGAGGTGTCTTTCACTGAGTCGCTCGCACATCAAGAGTAGGTTCCAGCTAAATAACAGTAAGAGCGTCGCGCTTGCACCCGCTTTATGAGGGACAAACGTGATTACGTGACTATCAGCGCATTCCTGTTTGGCATTTTGAAATAGTGAGAGAGAGTAGTGAACTCCCTAGCGAAGCTTCCCATAGTTACCGACATAAGTCATAATGACCGACTGATGGGGAACCAGGGTTTGAAACTGAACATACAATATGAGATTTTTGGACAATTTTTAGCAAATTCTTCAGTTATGCAGCAAATTTTATGATTTGTCAGCTAATCACGTGCCATACCTAGGAAAAGGAAAAGTAATTGACAACAGCTCCTATGGTTGCAAGAAAATCCAACCTTAAGTAAATTCTCAGACTCTCTGATGAAGAAGTACCATGAGCTCACACTGTGCACGCGTAGACTGAGACAAAGTGAAATTTTAGACAACACAGGTCTCGACAAAAATAAAAAAAACTGCAGTAAGGGAACCATTTTACATGTTGGTTTTATAAGGAGTAGCTTCACCCCCAAAGCTATGTCTTATGTGAAATCACAGAAATTTTGAATGTTTTATTCATAACTTAAAGCTATTCTCATGTGAAGCTTGTTTTTTTCACAACAATAACATTGACAGTGAAGTGAAACACACACTTGGAGCAGTGGGCAGACATGGCTGCATCACCCTGGGAGGAGTCGGGAAAGTGGTGCCTTGCTCAAGGCCACAGCTGTGGTTGTTGTAGATGGGTGAACAAGTGTTTTCTTCACTCATACCACCTTCAACTCGGTGCATCTAGGGGTCGAACCAGCAACCTTATGATCTCCAGTCAATCTCCTTAACCATTGGACCAGATGGTGTGAGCATAGCTGTGGTGACTTTGAACAAGGCACCAGACTCGTGATTGTTCCCCCCAGGAGAGATGGAGATGACAGGAGATGAGAGATGAAAGGCGCATTAGTAGGTTTTTTGTTTTAAGCATTTAAAATGGTAAAATTGGCTCAGGTCGGGGCTTCAGCAGTGACCATTTGACAATTATATGACACTCCTCTCGAAACTAATTCCATGAAATTGTTTTCCCTGAAATCACAATTGTTCATGCGTGCACACTTCCTTCTGTGAGATTGATGTTTGGGTTCGGTTTACAAAATCATCCCCTAAAACCAATACAATTTATCGAACCGAGGTGACCTGAAGTAAACCTTAAATTTCACAGGATTGCTTCATGACACGATAAGGATGAACTTTTTTCCCTTTTGTTATTTGCTTGTGTGTTTTGCATTTTTATGCGCCCAAAGAAATGTGAGCCTAAACATTTTCTAAAATATTTCTTTGTAAAAAAATTATGAACGTTTGGACTTCAGTGTGCATTGACCTTAACAAATTAGCAATACTGACAAGCAAACTGTTGTGATGTTCATTTTGCATACATGAACTTGATTTCATATAGTTTTTATAGCGTCTGAATAGCTTTGTGCTTTATCATGCTGATTTATTATGTGGATACAAGAGTCTGATGTATTGTTTATGGATGTGTGATGTGAAGGTGCACAATGTGAAGGTCAGCTCGCATCCGAGAATCAGCCCATACTGTGAGAACGTGATTCATGAGCTTTGAACTTTTAACCCCTTCGATTCACTCATATAGTTTACGTTGTTGCTTTTCACATGAAAAAAATAACCATACAGTCTATTCACAGCTTAAGGTGCTTTAAAGAGTATATGGATGGTTATGGTTTCCAACTCTCCATACGCTACAAGGTTTAGTCGACATGTTTGATGCGTCTGTATAAATGGATGTCGGTAGAAAACCTAAAACTAACCCTGGTGCACACTACATTTAGGATATTAGTCTCAATTAGCAATTATATCAAAAGAATAAGACAAAAAAACAACATCACTGGACTCCGCTAAAAAGTGCTTTCAGGACAATAAAAGCTCTGAATAGATACTTTAGAAATAGACATAATTAATTATTGATTTATCTGTTCGCCATCCTTTTCTTCCCTGCTTGTGTCTAGAGAAAGAAAATAACAGAGAGAGAGAGGGTTCTCTTGATTTCACCCATCTTTTGTGCCAGATATTTAATTGGATGTGACCATGTGACCTGATGAAGGATGCTGGGATACTGTGATGATAAGGGCTCCAATGAAACTGTGAAATGAAAACTGTGATGCATGCAAATGTAGTCTCCTTCACCATAAACTGAAAACCATGTCACACAATTATTTATATATGTATTTTACAATGCAGTTTTCATGATTTTGATTATAATTTACTTTTTTACAATTGGGGAGATTTCCTTTTTTTTATCAACCAGCAATACACAAACAATATATTTGTTTCACTTTACACAAGCAATATAATTATCACAATTGTTGCTAATAAAAGCAACAATAACGACAACCATATAACCAAATAAACCAGACACCAGAATTTTTTAATAAGTGTGCTGTAAATGATTTTTTTTAGACAAAACAAAACTAGGCTGCTAGGCCTAGAATCATTGATAAAATGGAGCACATGGTGAAATAATTTTTGCGGTTTAGAGAAAATACAAATTCATGAAACAAAACATGATATTTTGAGTGAAAGCCCTATTTTATAAAGATTTCTGCTTTGAATTGTGTTTGAATTGAAATCGTTGTTATATCAGAAAATTATTACATTACATCTTTTAAACTACAAAAAGAAACTGCTCCTATTGATACACTCCAGGGATCAGACTGAAACAATCCCAGCAGAATGATGATACGCTCCAGGGATCAGACAGAATGACCTATTGCTTCACCTCCACGCCATGAGTTTAAAACTGCATAATGCACGCTTAACTATTGACTATCCCATTTATGCCATAGTCTTTTGCCAACAGTTGCATATTTAAGTTATTAATAATATCTGGAATGGAATAAATGAGGGGAACAATTTAACATATTTTTTTCACCAGGCTACTTGCTTTGATTACATATGAAAAAAGTAGTTTGTGAAGTGTTAACGTTTGACGTGGATTATGCTTTTCATGGCATTTTAGCATTGATCAACATTATATTAAAGATATTTAGAATATTTGGTCATCAGTGCATAAACAAAATAATACAACTAAATGTTCATTGTGTGCATTTCGTGCTGTTCTGATCATTTTGTTTGATTTTTATCAAAAACAATTTATTTATTGACACTTTAGCAAAATGTTACAGTACTGTCTAAAAAGAGCTCACATGCTTTATACACGTCATGGTAGATTGTAAACATTTTTTAAATTATGATAGGTTGTAAACGATTTAAATAAACGTGGAAATGTGAACTTCACGGTAACACACAGCGTTTTAATATGTATTAGCACAACGTATTTACTCTTGATCTGACCATTCCATTCCCTT